>OY757922.1:34710891-34713391 GCA_963585895.1 Sepioteuthis lessoniana | reverse complement strand
TCATTGATAACCTCTCATTCAGTTCATATATATCAATGTATCTCAGTTGTTTTACATCTATCTCGGTCCAATCACATTTGTCGATATCAATCCGTTCACATGTATCTATTTATCAATCGTTTTCATTTTGTTTGGTATCTATCTATCTATCTATCTATCTTGTATTAGCGGATTAATTGTTAATTAGATTAGCCAGTGGTTCATCTTGAATTGGTTTATTGACAGCCGAGACCATATCGAAAACAACTGGTCAATTCTTTGTTGGTGACTACAGAAACGAAAAAGGTGGTCTGTGAGATGAAAAGACCATCTTGAGAAAAGAAAAATTAGCGTGAAAGAAAGTTGGGAGAAAAACGTGAGAATGAACGTCCTAAGAATAATTACATATTTGTGGGCGAGGCAGAGAAACCAAGTTGTTCGGAGGCAAGGATATAAAAGTCAGTAGTTCTCACAAAAAGGGGAAAAAATCTTCTCACCAATGTTTTTCCAGAGATCAACAAAATGCATACGGTTGAATGCGTTTATAAATTGCAGAAAATAGCCTCATGTCCTTTTCCCTTTTAAATAAGTAAAGAATACGTGATTAAAAAAAAAGAAGCCACAACAAAAGACAGAAAAAAAAAAAGAGAACAGGTTAATTTGTTATATAAAGAGAAGAAAGTAACTGACAATGTGTTGGTAGGAGTGTAATTTATTTATGATGGAACGACTTCTTAACAGATGAAGGGGTCATAAAAAAACGTTACGTCATGTGATCACTTACCTTCATTGCCTTACGTACAAAGAACGAATATACAATTTGACAGAAAAGTCACGTTTGGAATTAATTGCAGGAAGAAAGAATTAAAATCTAAAATCAAAAGCCTGTTCATATCTATCTATCTATCTATCTATCTATCTCAGTCCTTCCACATCTATCAATCTATCTCAGTCTATTCCTATCTATCTATCTCAGTCTATTCCTATCTATCTATCTATCTATCTATCTATCTATCTATTTTTGTGTGAGTGTGTGTTTATACAAGTTTGATTAAATACCACGGAAATGTTCTCTTTTATGATCTTATACTTTTTTCCCTTAAGCTTTCTCGCTAGTTCGTTTGTATTAGAGTCTAATCAATACAGAAGTTACCCTGATTTCTGTCCCCAATTGTGTCAGATCATATCTATCGCTAATCGTCTTCAGCAGAATTGGGTTTGTTTGTAGGTATTGTTTATTTTTGCCCATATACATATATATATATATATGTATATTTAGGCAGCATTTCTTCGTTAATGCAAATTTCATTAAACATAATAGACATTTTAGCTACTGGCACTAAATATAGAATCACATTCAAAAACAAACGCCAAAACCTTCAACGGCAAAGACACCCTTACACAGTTGTAATATGCTAAAACAAAAGTTACATCACTTTTGTAGTAGATCCTCCCCTGATGATGGCCCAAAGTCGGGCAGAAAGTACTAGGGATACATGCAACTATGGACAATACATAAATCAATTCCCCCAGAATACAATAAAAGTAATACGGGAATTCGAACGGATCCAAAAGAAAATATGTAGACATAAAATGTCTATTATGTTTAATGAAATTTGCATATATATATATATATATATATATATATGTATATATATGTGTGTGTGTGTGTGTGTGTGTGTGTGTGTGTGTGTGTGTTTGATGAAATAAGAAGACAGAAACTTTGCTTTTGTCTGTTTTAAAATCGATCTGTTCAGGTATTCGTAAAAGTCGTCTGGCATCTGGATTGAATGAATTAAAAAAGGTGCCCTATTTTTTTACGGTATTTTCAGCCGTTGCTCGATTCATCTTTGGGGGAACGAACATTGAAATGACATTTTTTTTTCTGTGTTTAAATAACACACGGATTCCACAAGACAAATTTGACTTTAATGCTTTTTAAAAATATAATTGTTCTGAAATTTAGTACTAATTGCAAAAAAAAAAAAAAATAAAAAAAAAATAAAAAGGAAAAAAATTCTCAGCTTTTTTCGAGAACTAATAAAAATCATGAAAATGGTTCAAACCAAAAGGTTCCATTTTTAAAATACTATTTCAAATGTAACCCCCCAAAATAAATTGTAGTTGGAAAAATATCATATTTTTAAATCTTAACTTCTTTATATTGTAAGGTCATTTTTTCTTAGCTTCTTATAATTGTAGTTACTTATAATGTTATATTTTTAGAAGGTTTTTATCCTCTAAAAATATAACACTATAAGTAGTTAAAAGAAAAAAAAAGAATTATACGAAAACACTGTTTACCACTAACTCAAAAACTTTTCTAATTTCTTAGAACAAAATATAATAATTTTTAATAAGTCTAACTCAAAAACTTTTCTTTAAAAAAGAAATAAACTATTTATAGAACAAACATTTTTCATTTGAATTAATACGCGAAATTTTCCACCCCACAAAATTAAATTCCCCGCTTCTTTTTATTGTTATATTTTAATTTTTTATTGGGTTGCAAAGAAAATAA
>OY757922.1:34703391-34705891 GCA_963585895.1 Sepioteuthis lessoniana | reverse complement strand
TAAATCTCTCAAAAATATCAGCAGAATTGTTCGCATCCAGACTAACAGAAAATAACTTATTATTATTATCAGGAACCAAAATCAAATACAGTCGCAAAAGAGAAATAGATTTATTGCCCTTCTCAAGAGTGAGGGAAGTTTTTTTCAGCGATGTTCAAGGCTTTCTAATAAAAATGCATATAGTGCATGTTTATAGATAGTTCTAAGCTGAGATTACGACATGCGCTTCCAAACAATGGCAACAAATATGAATCAATCCCTATCATTCACTCAACACAAATGACAGGAGAGTGAAGAACAATCGCCCAGGAAGAAGGTGCCCGTGGTGTAGTCGTTATCGTCGTAGGAAATGGACACGGCGACACGAGTTCAAATCCTGGACGAGACTGATTGCATTTCACATAGCACTAATACCCTTGAGGAAGGTATGAATCCAATTATTCTCCCTCCAGCTATGGGTAAATAGTAGGCAGACTAGGTTCTTCAGCCTTGGTGAGGCAACTAGTCTAGGAGAAGGAAAACTCTGAATTAAAACCTGTTAAACTCCGCTTAAAAATTGAGCTTGTGTTATATCCTGCCCGAGCGGAGGGGTTGGTAAATAGTAACAATCGCCCAGGAAGATATTAACTACGATCACCAGTGGTTAATATGAGTGAATCTTAAGGTGGCGAATTTTTTCTTAGTTTAACGAAGTGGATACACTAAGTATCCATTTTTCTTATCTGTCTCCGAGATTTTAGATCAAAGGATAAGTACTGAGTGAGAAACAATAGTCTCTGACAGGAAACATGGTCGTAGAAGAAAAAAAATGTAATTAAAGAAGCATTTGTTGACAGAGATAAGGTAATTTTCCAATCATTGCTCAACAAACAAGATTTAATGAAATAAAAAAAAAGGGCTGCTTTAACTACATATGTAGAAAATTTTTAATAGGGAAGATAAAGCAGGTATTTCTGTCAGGCCACAAATTAGAAAACTCACGAAAGATCCACGTTTCCAAGATTAAATGAACGATGCTGAGGCAGATGCATGGTCTTCGTTCATTCTGGTTGTAATTATTTTTCTTGGGAACAATAAAGCAAATAATTACTTTGAACGAGTGGAAATCATATTGTCTTCTTTCCGTCATCTTGTAAAATAAACACCAAAGGGCATTAGCTCTACAGCCACTTGAATCGTTTCTAAGGGAACCTTGGAAACCTAAGTGAGGAACAGGGTGAACGATACCACCAAGATTTAAGAACTATCGAAAAAAGATCCTGGGAACCCTGGGATACTTACATGATGGCGGAATTCTGTTGGTCTATTCAACATGATCGTCATGGGATAGCCCACCGCAAGAAATTTTTGAAACATTGATTTTTTTTAGGTATCTGATTAAATGGTCAGTTTATCAATGTTAATTTTCTATATGTCTTTTTAACTACTATCTGATTCTATGGTGTAATTTGATAATAAATATGTAAATTTAACATGTATTAGACCATTTTATTAAAAGAGACAGTAATAATGATTAGTAGACTCTAATGTTTGTGACCGACCAGTTGCATGCATAATAGTTTGGAGTATATCATATCATAGCAACTAGAGTTTATGGAGAAATGCTGATCGCATATTTAGAATCGACGACCAAAATTTAGCTTTTAAAAAGGCCTAACATCTGAGGCGCTAAATTCTATGTTTTCCAGTATTACATTTTTGAAGAGGCCTTATCTCTCTGTAAGGGTTGCAGTCGATGTATTCAAAGCGTCACTGACAGGACAGGACTCATACATATTACAGAAGCATTAACATAAACATTAGAGGAGGTGCCCGTGGTGTAATGGTTAGTCTAGGAGAAGGAAAACTCTGAATTAAAACCTGCTAAACTCCGCTTTAAAAATTGACCTTGTGTCATATCCTGCCCGAGCGGAGGGGTTGGGTAAATAGGAATATTAAGTGAAACACAAATAGGATTTAAACTCGGTCCTTTGAATTCATGTCTTAGGATTCATTTAACCAGTCGTACTTCCATTGCCTGTAGACTTATTTTTCTTTTTTTTTTTACATTTATTTATTTATTTATCTATTTATTTATTTATCCCATTTTTTTTTTGTAGCAATCGATGGTTCGACAAATACCAGTCTCGCTTGGGTCGCGGCAAAGTGCCAAGGATCGCCGGTTTTTGGAAGAGAAAAAAGAAAGTTCATCACTCGATGACATCGAGAGATTCAAAAGCAGAACTGAACCATTATAACAGTGTCATCATCCCCAACGTCGAATACAAGGAACAGTCACACAGGTCAGCCGACATCCTTTAATTCGTTTTATCTAATCTGATTTGCAGTCCTCCCTAGGCAGATGGCCAGAAAGACAATAAGTGGCCAATACAAAAACTAACAACTATTATAATCGAATATATAAGCAAGAATAAGAAAGTATTTTCCAATAGTAAGTGTGCGCATATATATATATATATATATATATATATATATATATATTATATATAATGCACATGTT
>OY757922.1:34560905-34703191 GCA_963585895.1 Sepioteuthis lessoniana | reverse complement strand
GGGGAGGGGACAAGGACGTTTATATTTTTCCCATGCGTATTAGGTCGAAACTGAAAGTAGTAGCGTGACTGAAGTTCGAACTTGCTTACTACGCTATCGCAATCTAACACGCTAGCCACCACGACGTGGGGAATCCATCGTATGAGATAGAAATACGTCATATATAACGGTGTGCAAAAAACAAAAACAAAATATAAGCAACAACAAAACACCCTCCGAAAAAAAAACAACAACTTTTAATAAACATACAAGTTGGCGACCTTAGGCGTGAGCGACCTGGAGGCTCCCCTTTCCCCTTTCAAACATTCCATAACTATTACACCGAAGTGTAGAGAAGGGCGCTACTCCATTCCCTGGATTACTCCACTTTATCCTTGATCCTTACCTAATAATACTGAGTTTTAAGCAAAGTGGCATCAAGTACCACTTTTTGAGTCTTTAGTATGACTAAACCTGAGATTGAACCCCGGTCTCACAGACCATTGTCGAATTGTTTCATCTCTTATTTGAGAACCTGTGAATATTTCATAGGTTAATTACAAATGTGTAAAGACCAATATGACATTTTACGTCATTAAATATTGGCATAATGGTTAGAGTGTTCGTGAATGATCGGGGAGACCGGGGTTCAGTCCCTTGGTTGAGTCATACCAAAGACTAAACAAAACTGCTTTTTTGCTTAAAACTCGCCATTATAAGGTACGGATCAAAGGTAAGTGGAACAATCCAGGGTGTTGTAGTCATTGAAAAGGAAACCTTCGGTTGCCCCTCAACGACGGTTAGCTAACTATATATATATATATATATACACCCCATATATATATATATATATATATATATAAAATGAAGAAATTTATATTAGTTTTTATTATTTATTCAATATCATGGATGCTTATTTGCGACTAAAAGTTTCATGCGGTTTTATTACGACAATCATCAGGCAGAGAAATATATATATATATATATATATATATATATATATATATATATATATATATATATATATATTATAATTTTTTATAAAATCAAACGAAAAAAATTTGTCTTATTACGACAATCATCAGACAGAGAAAATATATACACACACACACACACACACACACATATATATATATATATAAACGAAAAAAATATAATTTTGTAGTTCTATTATAAATTTATTTCAGGTCAATAAAATACTTTTCTTCATATGGATAAAATACAATTATGCATTTGAATATAATGTAGACAGGTTTACATTGCTTCCGACGTGAAGAGAATTAAAAAGAAAACCTGTTAATTCTTTAATATATATATATATATATATATATATATATATATATATATATATATATATATATATATATATATATATATATATATTGGAAATATCGTTATACATTTACAAATATAATGTTTATGCATTGAAAAGGGAGCCTTCGGTTGCCCCTCAACGACGGTATTCTTAGTATTTAGTAAGTTCCTATCTATTCATTTCATATACGTATTTTCTCATCTTAACATAAATTACACCCACCGTGTAGCGGAAAATCTTTTAAATATTTTCCAATTTATAATAGGTATTCTTCCTCGTTCTTTCAATTGCCAATGATATTTAGATAGAGCAGTTTGATTTTTTAAAGTTAGATTTTTGAATGATTTGACATGGTTGTAATATCTAAATTTCCTGTCTATACTGTTAATACCTATGTATGCGTTTTCATTAATGTTAGTTTCTTTAGTTGAGATATTAACTTGATATATGATATTATTTAGGCTATACTTATTCCTTTGGAGACATTCATTTTTTTTATTTTGCAATTACAAGATTGTTTTAAGTTGGCATTGTTATTCCAGTCTAGTTTGTATATTAATTTTTTTTGTAGTTGCAAATTATTTTAGAGATATTCTTAGTACAAGAATAACTAATTTTTACATTATTCCTATTCATTATTTTTCTAAGGGGTTATCTTTTTAAAAATGTTTGTTTATTAAACCTAAAAAAAATATTTCCTTATATTGATATTAGAGGGTTTTCAAAAGGCGGTTGGAGATGAACCAGATAATATTTCTACGCCTATTTTTATTAATATTTTTGTTTATTATATTATTCATATCTATATCATTCTTAGTTCTATGATTTTCTAAATTATTATCACTATTATTGTAATGTTTTTTGGTTTCTAAGTACTTAAGTTCATTTTTATAGCCGCTGTCATGCATTTCTTCATTTTAAGATTCTTGGCGATTATCAAATATGTCTTTGAAGATGTAAATCTATTTATTTTGAAATAAATCGCATAAAGAATTTGTTTAATTATGGATGTCGGGTGGATAGAACTAACATTAATTTATATTGGTATGATATTAATTTTATTAAATGGTTTATAAGAATCGTTATTCAAATTAAAAGTGACGTAAGTTCGAATTAATTTCTATTTTTAATCCCATATATTCAAAAGCTCTAATAACTTTCTTTCGTATTTTTGATGTTAGGGGTCCGCTACTATTAGTGATGGAAATTAAACCATCATCTCTATATAAACCGATGTTATCTAAATTATGATTCTGCCTAGTGTGTCTAAAATGTATATACCGACTAGGTCAGTATTTTGGGCGGAGTCAAATGACTCCATAGTGACAGCAAAACTTTCAGTTCCCGTTTTTACCCAAGTAAAGGCATCATTAATCAGCACAGATTTCCTACAAGCCAATATAATGTCTAATTCTTCTTCAGTTTTATCAGTATAATTCTTAGCTAAATTAATACTGTTTAATTGCATTTACTTAGTTGTTGATGGGTAAAAATCTATGATATCAAATTATATATATATATATACGAGGGTTGTTCAAAAAGTTTTTAGACTAACAGAGGTTTTAGGTAAGATTTCTTTGTTTGTGGGTTATTTCACGCAAAAGTCATCCTTGTGAAAGAACCGCCGTGAAACTATTTAACTTATTGCTGGGAGATCCTATTTACCAACCCCTCCGCTCGGGCAGGATATGACACAAGGTCAAATTTTCAAGCGGAGTTTAACAGGTTTAAACTCAGAGTTTTCTTTCTCCTAGACTAGTTGCCTCACCAAGGCTGAATAACCCAGTATGTCCTACTATTTACCCATAGCTGGAGGGAGAATAACTGGATTCATATCTTTCCCAAGGGTATTAGTGCTATGTGAAATGCAATCAGCCTTGTCCAGGATTTGAACTCGTGTCATCGTGTCCATTTCTTACGACGATAACCATTACACCACGGGCACCTCCTAGCTGGGAGATAAAGGGGTTCATACATTTACCAATTTTATACGTCTGAAAGTGAACGTAGTATCGAGACTAGTGAGTAGTAGTAGTAGTAGTGAGGCCGCAATCCATCACTTTAACCATTTAGATTTCTCATATACCTCTCACTTTTGTATGGGCCTAACTTGCACAGAAATTAAGGCAGGAACCCGAATTTGTTTTTTTTTAATTTTTCTAAGTTGTAGTGTGTTACCACAACAAAAATATTCTGCTATGGTTCTTTCTAAATGAGTCTTACAACATTTTGAACAACCCTCATATATATATATATATATATATATATTGTTGTACTCCCTACACAATGGAATCGCCCTCATCCATAAATACACTTCAACAAGAGCGTCAGACAGAGTTCACCAATCAGCGAGACACAATCACGTGTGATACCATTTGCGTAGTGGACGGATAGTCGCTACCACACTGGACTTTCAGTTTCCTATCAACTAACTACTGTTTAACCAGGTTCACTTGTATCTTGTTTCTGTTACTTGAATACATATGTTTTTCTATCAAACCTTTTGTGTCCCCCGTGTCTTTCTTTGGTCAGCATCACAACATATATATATATATATATATATATATATATATATATATATATATATATATATATATATAAAACATCGCACTGAATATGGTGTAATAATCACAAAACCTTAAACATTGACAGCATATATAAATAATTTCATTTATTGAATATTTTGTTTTTTCAAATTTTTATACTTATATACTTCGGATTTATTTCTTTTTTCCCTTATATATTTGGCCCAGCGGTTAGAGTGTTCGCCAATGGCCCGGGAGACCTGGGTTCAATCCCAGGTCGAGTCATACCAAAGACTTTAAAAATGGAACTTGATACCACCTTGCTTAACACTCAGCATTACAAGGTACGGTTCAAGGGTAAAGTGGAGCAATCCAGGGAATGGAGTAGCGCCCTCCCCTACACCTTGGTGTAGTAGCTATCGAAAAGGGAGCCTTCGGGTCACCCTCGACTATGGTCGCTAACTTTACTTTACTTTACTTATAATATATATATATATATATATATATATATATATATATTATAATAGTGGTCGTTGTCACTAAATCACTTTGTGGGTTTGTGGCGAACCAAGTGAAATATAATGTGGAGAGTGCTCAATATCTAGGATAGAGCTATTATATAATAATAATAATAATAAATAAATACATATTAGATTTATATATTTTAGGCCATGGAAAATTTTCCATCCCATTAAATATATAAATCTAATATATATTTCTCCTATGGACCCCCACATATGGCCGGGCAAAAAAGCAAGACGACCAGCTCGAACATACATACAGCAGCTATGTGAGGATACGGGATGTAGCCCTGAAGACCTGCCAGAGGCGATGAACGATAGGTAGAAGTGGCGAGAGAGGGTCATGGACATTCGTGCTAGCGGCACGACATGATGATATATATATATATATATATATATATATATAATACTAGTTTATATAAGTTGAAACTGCATAAAACTTGGGACTAATATGTATTATTATTTTTCTATCTAAGCCATAAATATGTGGAAAATAGTCTTTCTAAAGCATTAAATCCATCCTTCTGACTGCCTTGCTTTGCTGAATGACCTGTTTAGAGTTATAGTCGTCCATTTTAGAATCTGATTGGCTAATAATTTCCCGGAAAAAAATGCAATGAAAAAAAAACTCATAAAAGATTTTCATATTCAAGGAGTATATTGTAATCACTTTTCGGTTATAGGTCTAAATTTTAGATTTTGTTGTAAACTCTCAAAAGATTTATTAGCAATGAATTTCAATGTGGTCATTCAGTATGACAAGGTTTCTTTTTTTAAAAATTGTTATAAGTGCTTTGACGTTATTAAAATGTTCATTCAGTTCCGATCCAAAACTTGTTTTTCTACTTTTTATTTCATTGTTTATTTAAGCAACGTAGTAATTTCATAATTTTTAGTATTTAAACAATAGGAAACCTTGAGGATTTGTTAGTTTAGATTAATTTTTATTGCTTGTCCCTTCAGTCCACGTGACGTAGTGGCTAGCGTGCTGGGATGCCTTGTCGTAGAAAGCGAGTTCGAACTTCAGTTGTTCTATTACATTCACATTATAACTAATACCATTATGGAAAAAGTATAATTTTTCTTATCTTTCCGGCTATGACAGAAATTGTACGACTATTTTCTTTCTGCCAGAATGGAAAAGCAATTAGATAACCCACGAAGGTTGATATGCCTTTAAACAAAGAAACCAAACCAGTTTTTGAAAACAATTGTAGCTTCAACTAACTGTTTTTATATGGATAATTTGCATAGTTATATGGTTGTAAGTATTTCTATCTAATACTAATAATTTGAAAACAGTTACATGGTTTTAAGCATTTTTGTCTAACACAAAGAATTTTCAAACAGTTTTTCTTCAAATATGGCTTAAGATTTCAATTTGATGAAATTGAAAAATAAAGCAAGTACTGGTGTAGTATTTCAACGAGAGAGAGAGAGAGAGAGAGAGAGAGAGAGAGAGAGAGAGATATGGGAAACAGTTGGTTGGAACAGGTGAAGCGGCGAAATCGTTTCATAAAGAGCTGGTGTGCTAAAAATTAATTTCGTTACCCCGATTAAAATCATTCTTATGAAGATATTTAATTTGTTAGACATTACTTGGGTCAATCTTTCTGTCCCTTTCTCCGCATAGAGTGACACACGCAAATTATTGATCACGAACGGAGGTAGGTAGTCACTAAAGGATAATATATATATATATATATATATATATATATATAAGACTACCGTTGACACACAGTCAACAGTACTTGCTGATGGTCAGTTTCTCGCCAATGTGATCATCAGATCAAGAAGTTTCTACGTGGTGGATATCTTTTATAAACTGTTGTGTTATCCGCAAGTTTCTTTTTCTTGTTAATTAAAACTAAGATTTTATGAGGTTCATTATTATTATTATTATTATTATTATTATTATTTCCTTGAGAGTTTTTCACATCAGTTTTAGCTGATGGTCTTTCACAGAAGTTTGAGTGACAGCAAGTCTCCTCAAGTCTCCAGGACTCTCCTCAGTATTTTGGCCGTTCTCAATAATGGTTTAGTGTGGATTGTCTCCTCTTGTCCTCCAACTTCCAAGTCCTCCAGTCCGTTTAATAGCCCTTTAATTACTGCACCAAATGCACCAATCACGATTGGTATAACTGTCACCTTCATGTTCCATAGTTTTTTTTAATCCCCTAGCAAGGTCGAGGTACTTATCCTTCTTTTCACTTTCTTCCAGTTTTATTCTGTGGTCAGTCGGAACAGTCGACAATTTTGCAAGTTCTATTATTATTATCATTATTATTATTTACTCCTTGAGAGTTTTTCACATCAGCGTTAAGTGATGGCATTGCACTGGAGTTTGAGTAACAGCAAATCTCCTCAAGTCTCCAGGACTCTTCTCAGTATTCTGGCCGATCTCAATAATGCATTAGTTTGGATGGTCTTATCTCCAAGTCCACCAGTCCTTGTGTCAATCCTTTGGTGATTGTATCCAAAGCACCAATCATGATGGGTATAATTGTCATTTTCATGTTCCACAGTTTTTTCAATTCCCTAGCAAGGTAGAAGTCTATATCCTTCTTTTTACTTTCTTTCAATTTTACTCTTTGGTCAGTCGGGACAGCAAAGTCCACAATTTTGCAAGTTCTCTTTTTTGTTGTTGTTGATCACTATAAGGTCTGGTCGTTTGGCCGTGATTAGGTGATCATTTTGTATGTCAAATTATCATTTTCTCTTTTGAGAGTTTTTTACACCAGCGTTAGCTGATGGTTTCTCACCGGAGGCTGTATGACAGCAACTCTCCACAAGTCCCCAGGACTCTTCTTAGTATTCTGACCGATATCAACAATGCTGTAGTTTGGATGGTCTCCACTCGTCCTCTTATTTCCTTTATCAATCCCTTGGTGACTGTACCGATCGCACCAGTTACAATTGGTATCACCGTCACTTTCATATTCCACAGTTTTTTTTTCAGTTCTTTAGCAAGGTCTAGGTATTGATCTCTCTTTTTGCTTTCTTTCAGTTTTACCCTAAGTCAGCCGGAACGTCAAGATCCACTATTTGGTAAGTTCTCTTTTATTTGTTGCTGACTATCATTAGGTCTGGTCAGCATTAGCTAATGGTCTTTCACTGGAGTCTGAGTGATAGCAAGTCTCCTCAAGTCTCCAGGACTCTTCTCAGTATTCTGGCTCATTTAAAAATCTGGATGTTCTCGATTCTTCCACTGATATCCAATTCATTAAGTCCCCTTTCCAAGCTTTAGGGGCTGGAAAATGCCCTATAAACTAGATCATCCTTCCTATTATGCCCCACACAACAGTATATAAAGGAGTACTCCACACGTTGAAACCTCTTAGTCAAGAAACTGACAGTCACCAAGTGGCCGATGATTCTATGTCTATCCACCACTTAGATCTACATGCTCTATCACAGATATTTAACTTTTTTAAAAATTTCAGAATGTAGAAAAGTAATATATATATATATATATATATATATATCATGTCGTGCCATCGGCCACCTCTCCCTATCGTTCATCGCTTCCAGCAGGTCCTTAGGGCTACACCCCGTATCCTCACAGAGCTGCTGTATGTACGTTCGAACTGGTCGCCCTGCTTTCGCTCGGCCATGTGAAGGGGTCCACAGGAGTACATCACTTATGAGCTCGTCCGTACTTCTCCAGCAGTGTCCCGCATGTCTGGTTCGTCTAATTTGGATAGTTTTCGTGATGGGTGGTAGGTGCCCGTATAGCTGCTGCTTTGTGGGGTGTTGCCTCCAGGAGCTGTTCAATATTGCACGCAGCATTCTTGTGTAGTTGCCGTCAATGTTTCTATCGCTGGACAAAGAGGAAATGTTTTCTCGAAATATTGTAAAATAGATAAATAAAATAAAATAAAATAAAATAAAAATGAATGAATAAATAAAAGGAAACCACATTTCTATTTTTAATTTCCCCTCTTTCAACGACCTTAGATTGTACATCGTTTTGTTTTTGTTTTAAATGATTTTTGTGATTATTAGCGAAGTTTTCTGAGGCCATTTCCTTTTTAACTCGCACACACACACACACACACACACACACACACACACACACACACACACACACACATATATATATATATATATATATATATATATATATATATATATATATATAATCCTGTTTGAATTTACCCTTTCTTTTTAATTCTCTGAGAGATATTTTTGGTGAGAGATCAACGCCTAAATCCTTTCGCCTGGATTTTAACCTATTTCCTATGTATAAACAGAAAGATCTTTGTAAATAAAATGTGCGCATAAGGATTCTTTTCCCGTAAAAGTGAAGAGACTCTTACTAAATTTAAGTGGGTGAATATTTTGATAAACTGTTGTTTAATAAACAAAGAAACAGTAAAAAAAAACAAAAAAAACCAACAAACTTTAGAAATATTTGTTCAAAAATGTATTAAGATAAAAAAAAAAAAACACTTTCGGTTTTCAGAGGTTTATTTTATTCAAAGCTGAAATATTTGTCATTGTCAAACATTTCAGTTTTTTAAACATTGAATCAAGGAGTTTGAATATATAATGTTGCGTCTTCTGAATTTTATTCTGATTAATGTTTTTTATTTGTTAAATGAAACAAAAAAGGATAGAGGATTAAACATTTTATTTTTGTTTGTGGCGATCTGTTTTAAAACTGTGTAGTAATTAGTGTTCAAAATTTATTTTAGAAATGTCTCGTATTTTCTTGAAAAACAAAATTATAAAAAAAGAAGGAAACAAACAAACATGGATTTATTATAAAAAAAACAACAAAAAAAAAAAAACAAACACTTCTTAAAAATCAAATAAAAAAAAAATGCTTCTTACCCCCTAAAAAATTCATAACAAAAAATAAAACTACTAACAAAAATATAGTTACACTATTTGAGGTCGTGGATACATTTATTTAAAAATAATAATAAATAAATTTCGATGGGGGAGTCACCGTTGTGTAGTGGCTAACGTGCAGGATAGCAACCACGAAGTAAGCGAGTTCGAACTCCAGTTCCGTTGGTAAGTTCATTTTCGGACTAATACCCCAAGAAAAGTTATGGATAAATTGTATATATATAGGAGGTGCCCCTGGTGTAATGGTTATCGTCGTAGGAAATGGACACGGCGACACGAGTTCAAATCCTGGACGAGACAGATTGCATTTCACATAGCACTAATACACCGGGGAAAGGTATGAATCCAATTATTCTCCCTCCAGCTATGGGTAAATAGTAGGCCAGATGGTGATGCAACTAGTCTAGGAGAAGGAAAACTCTGTTAAACTCTGATTAAAAATTGACCTTGTCTCATATCCTGCCCGAGAGGAGGGGTTGGTAAATATGATAAATTCTATATATTTACCAAACACTGCACAAGCAGAATTGAACATTTTTTTAAACTTCAGAACGTAGAAAAATAATATATATATATATATATATATAGATATATATATATATATATATATATATCATGTCGTGCCATCGGCATGGATATCCCTGACCCTTTCTCGCCACCTCTCCCAATCGTTCATCGCTTTTTACGTTAGAATGGCGTATAAGTCTTTTGTATGTGTGTGTGTGGATTATATTTGCCTATTAATATGTGTGGTCGAATATATGATTTTTAATGTGTTTACGATGATACATGTGCGTGGCAAATTTGAGGTTGTCTCATATATATATATATATATATATATATATATCCGTGTGTATGTGTGTATGTGTTTATATATATATATATATATATATATATATATATATATATATGCTATACCATAACACTATAACACAAAACTAATTCTTCACTTAACCGATGGTGTCACTTACTATAATATTGCCTCTTATTCTCCCTCCAGCTATGGGTAAATAGTAGGAAAGACTAGGTTCTTCAGCCTTGGTGAGGCAACTAGTCTACGAGGAAAACTCTGAATTCAAACCTGTTAAACTCCGCTTAAAAACTGACCTTGTGTCATATCCTGCCCGAGCGGAGGGGTTGGGTAAATATGATAATATTGCCTCTTGAGTCTTGCAAGGTGATAGATTAATGCCACTTATGCTACTAGTCTGCCAAGATTACGTACTACGAATGTCAATAGATCCAATAAAAGAAAATTGTTTCACATAAAAAATTACAACAAATAGACGATAACCCGCAGAAACTAGGACAGACACAGACTACGCAGATGCTCCGGCGCTTCTCTCAGAAAACGTCTACGTAACGTAGAGCAAGAAACAAGAAGCATAGGTTTCTACATGAATGATTCAGGAAACAGCTCAAATGGAAAACAGAAATATCAACGGGTAGAACTAGGACAAAGTCGAGATGGGAAACATTTACAGCAAGCGACAGAAGTGGTGGTAATATTGTGGAGGCGGTGATAGTTGGGGGTGAGATGACGAAAGGTAAGCTTTTCGGTTTTTCTGCCTTTTTCGTAATCTTACAATCTCTAAGTATATACATAAACTCCATATAGTTCATGAGGTTGGTTTTTTTTTGTCAAATTTTTATGACAGTTTAAATATACGTCCTACTACGTTTTGGGCGTCGGAGGGTGTTGTCAGTGATTTGCTTTACTTGGGTCATTAGAGTGTTTCGGCTCTTTCAACATCATACTCCCTTCACTAAGCAGACCCTATTAGAGAAGACCACTCCGATACACCCTCCAGTTTACGCTAGAGGAAAAACAAAAAAGAAAATACTTGGCTATTTATTAATTTGAACGATTACAGACCACCTAAACCGCGCATTTGATCGGTTGTTTTAAAAGTGAGTGGGTGAAAGAAAAATAGTCATGGAAAAGTAAAATAATATTTTTACTTCCGTTGTAGTCGTGGTGCAAAAAATCTGTGGCTTTAGATTTCCCTGTTTTACTATTCCCTTCAAGAATGTTGCAGATATAAGAGAGACATAACATTATAGGAAGTGGTCGAAAGAGGGATAGTCTCAGAATAGCAAAACTATTTTTGCTTGCACTGTCGCCATCATGTTGTATACTCATAAAGATATCAATAACAACAGTAATACCAATACAAATACAGGCGGACTCTGTCGTTTCAGATACGTACGGCTTTATTAATTTCTGGATTCGATCCTTGGCGACACGAAGAGACACAATTCTTAAAAGCTAATAATAACCATACTATGCTGATCCCACCCTCAACGCGTGGCGCATCTTGTGGTGTTTAAAATCTCAATTCACCTCTGCCGGTCGAGATCCGAAAAACTCTACTGCTACCATCAACGGTCGACCTCAACTATTTTCTTTTCAAAATCCTCAATTTCTCAGGATCATCTCTTCTGAGCATGATGTCATCCACAATCCAGCCCAATTTCCTGTCTAGGGGTTTATTATGATACCTGATGATTGTCGTATCCTTTCCGCGTGGGCGTAAGACTGAACCATCTGACTATGCACCTGGACTAAGAAACCCGAGTAGTTCAAAGCCTTACGAAACTCAATAGTAAAATATAATTAATGAAAAATGATTAATATAAAAATCGTTCTCTTAATTATATAACAATAGCTGGAAAAAGCTGTAGGTTTTTTCTTTTCCTTTTTATTATTAGTGTCAAGCAGGGTACAGTAAAAGTGAGGATCACAGAGAAAAATCCAGCTGAAATTATTTCGATTGCTTTCTTGCCGTTAATGTATAACAGAGTTGAGGGAAGCATCAGAGACCTGAGTGAGAGAAATCTGAGAATGATTTTTGTAGCAAAAAAATAAAATAAAAAATAAAAAAAGAGCTGCGCAGATTTTAGTAAAATAAAATCAGTACATTGCTATATTTTGGGGTAAGTGTGATACAATATATTGTCAAAATGAAAAAAAAAGAAGCGAGAAATGTTGTTTAAGATTTAGCTAAGCAGGAAAACACAAAAACATATGAAATTGTTTATCTAACCAGAGAAAGAAGGAAAGAGAGAAATCTGAAATATCTATTTTGTCATCGGAAAGACAACTAGCCAAAACAATAGCAGAACTACAGCTGGGGGTCAAGAAGGGGTCAATTCATCGGGGATATCATAGTATGGGAAATATCAGATCTGAAAAATCGAAAATTTTGATTTCATTTTGGAAAACTAAGTAATTTACTGGACGTGACGTGTTGGTCACGTGAGGAAAGGGTCACAGAGAGAGGGTCACAGCAGCCGACCCATGAAAGTGGAAGGAAACCTCTCCCCTTTGCGTGGCAGGCGCAGAGATTCACCGTTGGGGTAGCAGAGAGCAACAGTGAATAGAATTAATCATTGAAGTTTAATTAAGGAGAAAACCGTTGATGCGCTATGCCTACTAGAGAAACAATTAACGGAGGTGCCCGTGGTGTAATGGTTATCGTCGTAGGAAATGGACACGGCGACACGAGTTCAAATCCTGGACGAAACTGATTGCATTTCACATAGCGCTAATACCCTTGGGAAAGGTATGAATCCACTAATTCTCCCTCCAGCTATGGGTAAATAGTAGGCCAGACTAGGTTCTTCAGCATTGGTAAGTCAACTAGTTTAGGAGAAGGAAAACTCTGAATTCAAACCTATTAAACTCCGCTTAAAAATTGACCCTGTGTCATGTCCTGCCCGAGCGGAGGGGTTGGTAAATATGAAATAAGAGAAAAAATTATCAGTTTTCGCCGAAAAACAGACCGTCGGAAAGAAGTCGAACAGAGTCAGAGACAGTCGAACAAGTGTCAAACAGACCGAAGAGAAACAGCAGTGAAGACCTAACGCTCTGTCGTTGAAGATTTGAGCTAGACCTTCTGAAAACAGAAAAGCGAGAATTATAAGTTAGTAACGGAAACGTAACGAACAGAAAACTTAGCTGAATTCGAAACCAAGCAAACTTAGCCAAGTGGTAGTGGTAGCTCCATCCAGCGAATGTCTTATTCCTATTTGTTCTGTTTTTTCTCTTACATGGGTTCATGGTTTAGACCGGTGAACAGCGTGTGTTTGCTGTTGAAACTTTTAAGATTCGTAATTCTGTAGTTGCTACACAGAAAACTTTTCATTTGTTTGGGTTTTATGGCATATCAAACCATGTAAGTTATTTAATGCCAAATCCTTTTTATATGTATATATTGATTATATAAGATTTGGTTTGGTTGGCTTTTATGGCATATCAAAGATTATAGGTTATTTAATGCTCAATCCTCTTTATACATATATATTGAATATGTATGATTTGGTTTGGTTGGCTTTCATGGCATATAAAACTTTGTATGTTATTTAATGTTAAATTCTGTTTACACATATATAAGTTGTTGTTGTTGGCGACCGTTATTGAGGGCAACCAGAAGGCTCCCTTTTCAATAGCTACTACACCGAGATGTAGGGGAGGGTGCTACTCCTTTCTCTGGATTGTTCTACTTTACCCTTGCCACGTACTTTATATTGCTGAGTGTTAAACAAGGAGGTATCAAGTACCATCTTTAAAGTCTTTGGTACGACGCAACCTGGGATTGAACCCAGGTCTCGTGGACCATTGACGAACACTCTACCCACTAGACCAATGAGCCGGTAATCAAATAACTGCTGTTAAATTGTGACTGCTATATTGCAATATTGAAAAGGGAGCCTTCTGGTCGTTCTCGACTAAGGTTGCGAACTTTACTTATTTATTTGCACATAGTTTGTGTGAAATTTCATTTTTATATGAGTTAGAACTATTTGTTTACACACTAGTATTGCTATTGTTTCTATGCAGTTGAATGGTTTCAATTATTGCTAGTTAACATTAGTAATTCTATTCAATATTAATCATTTGTTTGGAGACTGTGAAATGGCTACAAAAATTGCTATTTAACACAAATAATGCCAATCAATTTTACTTATTTGTTTGCACACAGTCAAAAGTTTCCAAGTATTGCTATGTATCACTAACAATTCAATTAAATATCAGTAATTTGTTTATCGGCCCTCGGGCTTTTGACCTTGTGTCAAGTCCTGTCTGGTGGGAGGCAGTGACAAATATTATCAGTAATTTGTTTACATACTGTTAAATGATTAATCAGCTCAATTTCTAACAATTAAAATTTTAAACGTTAAACAGTTCTGTTTTAAATGTTAAACAGCTCTGTTTGACCCATTCATATGATCCTATCAGGTGCTACCACTCCGGGTTAGAGTGAACCTTGGAGCAATGGAAATGAAGGGGTACTCTGCATTCCTCAAAACTCCAAGACTGGAGCCTCACCGCCAGGCTGTTTAATGTCATATCAAGGACACTCGTTGAAGGGAGGTTTTTTTTTACTCTTTTGAAGAGATGCGGTCGGTGTATTCAACAGCCCTAGTCGACTTGGCCACCAGGACATTCGTTGGTCGGGGAGTCGTACCCTTCTGCATAGATGCAGTCCCCAGTTCTCTGGGCTGAGAACTTTCCGGGATCAATTCATGTTACATTGGCATAATGCTGTTCTGGATAGAATGTTCTAGGAGAAAGTTAGTAGTAATTCGTATACCAAAGGTAGGTATGAGGTAAGCACAACAATATCTCACAATATAGTTACATTCTTGTGCTCACATTGTCCGTGGCAGTGAATATAGTAAATAGAACGCTGAGATTCAATCCCCTTCCCAGGCAGCATCCCTACACTGCATTTAGAGGAATAGGGTCAGAGTCAATCCTTGGTGCCTGACGTTGACCTAAACGGGTATGCTGAAGGATTTGAAGAAGATCTTATTCACATTATATATGCGTAAAAGGAGCCTCTTTTAAACTTGACTTCATTTCGCTCCTTGTCATTTGGAGAGAGAGAGAGAGAGAGAGAGAGAGAGAGAGAGAGAGAGAGAGAGAGAGAGAGAGAGAGTTAAACACTAAGTTAATTAAATCTCTTTTTAGTCCTACCCACTAGTGGTAAACTAGTTACTGCATAAAGGTACTAATACATCTCTATACCAATGTTCTGAGACACACGCGCACACACACACACACATATATATATATATATATATATATATTTAGAGAGAGAGAGAGAGAGAGAGAGAGAGAGAGAGAGAGAGAGAGAGAGAGAGAGAGAGAGAGAGAGCGTGGAAATCATTGTTCAAGTGTGTCTTTCCTTAATACGTTGTCGCGTCATGTCAATCATGAAACGTTGGACGTTGCCTCTGAAATATTATAGCCTTGTGTCATATTAACCATGTACAATGGAAACCTCACGAAGGTGACCTATAATTTTTTTCTCCTTTCAATTTGGTTTTTGTTAGTCGTTTGCAACTTATTAAAAATGAAACACGTGGAGCGTAAAACGTCAGGGTTGGTTAAAATTAGTTTTTTGTTTGTTTGTGCTTTATGGCATATTGACCTTTGTTGTATTTTTAATACCAAATCCGTTTTTATACAAATAAATAGTTCTATTTCAAATAATTCAGTTTAGCATAAATACACAGTTTGATTGACAAAAACATTTTTATTTTAAGTTATTCGGTTTAGTCAGACAGTTTTGATTAAAACAATTCAGATTTAGTATAAGTATAGTTTTTGTTTACATACAATTAAATGTCAAAACAGTTTAGTTCTATTTGACCCATAGATAGGACACTATTTGGTGCTACCAGAGAGGACTTGGGAGCGATGGCAATGAAGCAGTACTTCGCATTCCCCAAAGCTCCAGCATTACTGGAACCTTACCATCAGATTGTTTAGTGTCATATCCAGGACACTCGTTGGGAGGGTCTTATCCCTCTGCAGAGATGCAGTCGTTGAATCCTTTAGCCTATGCCGACTGGGCAAGTTGCTTAAATTAGTTTGGTTTCTTTGTTTAATGGCATATCAACATTCGTCGGGTTGCTTAAAGTCTCTAAAGAAAAAAAATCGACATTGTTCAATAAAATTAGAATTTTGTTTATTTGTGTACTCTTTGCAAGTTATTCCTATTTGTTTTAACTAGTGTTTTTTCACTGAGGTTTGTGCGACAGCATATCTATTTCGGTTTCCAGGACTATCCAGCAGGTACGATTGGTACAGTCAACAAAGGATTGGTACAGGGACTGGAAGACTTGGAAGTAACAGGTCGACTAGAAGCCATCTAAACTACAGCATTGTTGAGATCGGTCAGAATACTGAGAAGAGTTCTGGAGACCTGAGGAGACTTGCAGTTACTTAAACATCGGCTAACACTGCTGTGAAAAACTCTCGAATGAGCAAAATAATAATAATAATAACAACAACAATAATAATAATAATGGAAAGAAAAACAACTATATGGGCGTTTTAAACGACTAATAAACAACAACACACCAGATAACCTGGCCAGTTGAATACAAATCCCAAGAGCGATAGGAGCCTTCTATCATGTCTGAAAGTGACACAATGTTCAACGAGCGAGATCGGAGATGCGCCGCTGTACAACTCATGCTCTTTACCGATCCAAGTTATGACAACAGGACCATTGCCAGCACCCTCAAAATGCAAATCTGGATTGCCACGAATAACAGGGACGTATCCAGGGTGATGAAAACAAAGTTTCCGGCTACGGTTATGGTCTTTGCTGTGGTTTCAAGTGAGGGCCATATCATGCCACCTCACATCTTTGAAGTCGGCTTGAAAGTCAACACCAAAGTGTACCTGGATGTGCTGAAGAGTGTGGTGATCCCCAGGTGCAATCAGGTGGCCGGTGGCAGACCCTAGGTGTGGCTGCAGGACTCGGCGCCGGCCCACAGGTCCAAAGAAACCCAGGCTTGGCTTCAGAAGGAGTACTACGACTTTGTACCCTTCTCTCACTGCCCCCTCATCCCCCTACCTGAACCCGCTGGACTACTTCGTTTGGTCATACGTCAAGAACATCACAAACATGACCTCCCACAACACCAAAGCCTGCCTGATCACTGCCATCCGCCGAGTATTCACCGAGCTCCCGCCGGCGCTTTTGGAAAAGGCATGCTCCCAGTTCCGGATCCGTATCGAGGCGGTGATTGAGGCTGAAGGCGGCTACATTGAATAGATGTCAGCTCTACTACATAATTAAGTTACCTGAATTGATTTTTTCAATAAAAGTTTTAAAATAAATCTGTAGTATTGTTTTCTTTAGGACGACAATTTTATCGTTCCATCCTATATATATATATATATATATATATATATATATATATAAAACCATTTAAATGATAGATGTTAATTCGTTACTGTTACATAGCAATGTTTGAAACCATTTAACAGTGTGAAAACAAATGATCAGTTTTAATTAGAACTATTCGTGTTAGATGGAAATGCTGGAGATCATATAACTGTGTGTGGAAAAAAATTGGGCTCAGGCTCGTTTAAAAATTTAAAATGTTATCAACAAAATGTGTTTTCAAATCATTTATATTTAATATATATGTTTAAACAGGATTTGACATTATATAGCATACAAGAGTTGATATGCTATAAAACTAACCAAACCCATACTCTAATCTATTTTTTATTCCACTTTACGGTAACCTTTTTTTTTTGGTCTCTACTTAATTTGAGATATTTTGTGTCCTCACTTTTCATGGTTGACTTGATGATGGAATGATAGTAGAACAAACAGTAAAAAGAAATTTTTAATTCTTTATACATTAGTCGGGTAGCATATAAAACAGTGATTTCTTTTGCAAGTGTTATCTCAAATTGGATTGAAGCTTTAGTTATTTTATATTTGTTTTATGGAGTAAAGCTACATTTTAGAATGCGAAGTTACTGCTATATATATTCCTAGATAGCAATTAAAATCATTAAAAGTAGATATAAAAACTGATAATAAAAACTTAAATGATCATTCCCTAGACTACTTCTTTTTCAATCTGATAGAAACCAACTTTTCGTTATTGGTCACTACTCAATTTGAGATTTTCTTGAGCTCTCTTTTCAAGACGGACTGGTTAAAAATGGAGTAATTGCAAAGCAAAGCAAACAGTTTGTAATGTAAAGGAATTTTTCATTGGTTGGTGGGGTTTTATGGCATATCAACCGCTGTAGGTTATTTAATCCTAAATCCTATTTAACCATATATATATATATATATATATAAACGTATAGTCTGTAGGACACATTTAAAAAAGTCAGTGCTAATTTTTTTCACAGTTAATTTAACTCTTTATGCATCAAACGGGCAGCATATAAAAAGTACTCCTTAATGTATATATATATATATATATATAGAGAGAGAGAGAGGTGAAAACAAGTATAACACACCCCATTAAATTGTTTATAATTTTCTTATTACTGCACAAATTCCTCTGAAAATTTGTGTGGTGCCTAGATCCGATGGGTATTAGTATACATATTTGATTTTATAACAACTTTCCATCAAAAAATGTTATTAAGAAAACTTCGTTTTTGTTGGTGGAAATACATGTAGGATAGTTTTGAAAAATTGCATATCTGGTTTACTTCAGAATGTCAAAAGTATAATAAGCGCATGCGCAGATTATAAAAAGACTGTTATCATGATTTCAAGCTATATGAATCCTATTTAAACATTTTATAATTGAATACAGTTAGTGCAAAATGCCCAGGAACTCCCCCCAACTGAAGGAAACTGAAAAAGGGAAAATTTTTGCCTATAAACTGCAAGAAAAATCTATAAATTTCATGGCAAGAGAACTGTCGAGGCCCCGAACGGTTGTGAGAAATTATCTAGAGGACCCTGAATCGTATGGCGCCAGAAAACGTCTAGGTCGTCCACCTAAAATTACAAATGCAACCTGACGTCGACTTTTTCGAGAAGCTTCTAAAGGACAATTAAATTCAAGAGATCAGTAAAAATCTCAGAATTTACTCATCACTCCAAGAAGAGTTCGTCAACTTCTCTATGAATTGGCAAATTTCGTATATCGAAACAGGAAGACAGCCCCTGCTTTAACTGCTAAATACAAGAAGATGCGCGTAGTTTGGGTAAAGAAAAAAATAACATGGACAAAGAAGAAATGGGAAACCATGGTGTTTTCTGATGAGAAAAGTTTTAATTTGGATGGGCCCGACGGCTCCCAGTGTTATTGGCATGATTAAAGAAAGGAGAAACAGCTGTTTTCAAAAAGAATATTTGGAGGAGGATCAGTTATGGTTTTGGGAGCTTTTTCTGCGTCTGGAAAGGCTGATTTAGTTGTGATGGAAGAGAAAGAAAACTCTGCTCGATAAATCAATGTGTTGGAAAAAATTCTTCCCATTTGCGAATCGTCTAGACATCAATAATACCATTTCAACTGGACAACGCAGTCACATACACTTCTAAGCTCAAGAAAGACTGGTTCAAAACAAAATAATATTGAAGTTTTGGACTGGCCCACTAAGTCTCCAGATTTAAATCTAATAGAAAATTTGTGGTGAATTTTGTCAAGAAGAGTATACAAAATTTAAAATCTTGCATTAAACAATATTAGAATAAAATTCCACCTTAAACTATCCAAAAACATTTGGATTAAAAAATTTGCTGTAAAATACAAACTTTCAAAACTGTCTTATACTTATTTCCACTCTCGAAAACGCGTATTTTTATTAATAACATTTTTGGTGGAAAGTTGTTATAAAATCAAATATGTACACTAATACCCATCGGATGTAGATACCACACACAAATTTTCAGAGGAATTTATGATGTGATAAGAAAATTATTAACAATTTAATGGGGTGTGTTATACTTATTGAAGAAGAAGAAGAAGAAGAAGAAGAAGAAGAAGAAGAAGAAGAAGAAGAAGAAGAAGAAGAGTTCATTTTGTTTCTTTAACTTATTAACTATTTACGCACTTGACAAGTGCCTTCTGAATTCGTGACTCCCTGGTGATGCCTGGAAAGTCATAACTTTTGTTTATTTAGGAAAATGCGCAGAATTCAATGGGCATTTTGCTTTATCCCCACCCAAGCAGCTAACATAAAGAGGTTAGAGGAGTGTTTAATGTGAGAATTGTGTAATGAACAAAACAAATCCGACATTAGAATGTTCAATTTTTATTATTTTACGCAAATTACAAGTATTTGCTGTTTTGGCATTTAATGAAATGGCTCACAAATGGAGCCCTGTCGATGTGGCTTTGCATACACAGCCTATATCTCCTTCGAAGTGGTAGCACCCCACAAAAGAAAAGAGAGAAATCCTGAGTTTAACCCGAAATTGCATCTGATGGTGAGGCTACAGCTTTGGAGGAGTGTGGAGTACCACTTCATTGCTATTACTCCCAGGTCCACTCTGACTCGGTGTGGTAGTATCTGTTAGGTCCCATCAATGGGTCAAAAGATCGGTTTAGAAGTTATTCTTATCTGATTGGTCCGTGCGTAAAAAACAAAGAAAAACCAAACAAAAACAATTAACAAAAAACAAACAAAAACTACTAACAAAAGTCGAAAGTTCTTAAGAAACAACTACACAACAAATTTAAATATCAACATACAATGAACTGGATTACCTAACCTCTTGGCATGAAATAACCCTTGGCGAGTTGGTGTGTCGTTAAACTAAATCGATCTGCTCACGACAAGTAATATACTAATATACAAATGTACTTTTGAAATCTACATTAGTAAACATTTCACAAGTAATTCTGTTACGTTAAGTGGAAAATAATTACATAATTTTTTAAATCGTGTCTCTGTCTGTCTGTCTGTCTCCTTATCGTTCCTATCCAGTGTCCGTACACAGCTGATGTATGTAAGCAAGTACTTGCTGGTCAGCCGGTACTGGTGTGTCCATGTGTTGGAGTCCATAGAAGAACGTCGCTTTATGAGTTTGTCTCTACACCCCGAGCCGTGCCAAGCAGTTCTTGTTCATCTTAATTGGATTTTTTGTGAGCTTCTGTTTCTCGGGGTACTGCTTTCAAGAAGCCTTACATAGTTAGAATTAAATGTAAGTTGTTTTTATTATTATTACTCCTTTTCGAGTTTTTCACATCAGCGTTAGCCGATTGGTTTCTCTCTGGAGTTTGAGATACAACAGGTCTCCTCAAGTCTCCAAGATTCTTCTCGGTATTCTGGCCGATATTAATAATGCGGTAGTTTGGATGGTCTTATTATTATCATTATTATTAGTTTACTCCTTGAGAGTTTTTCCCATCAGCATTAGCTGATGATCTTTTACTGGAGTCTGAGTGATAGCAAGTCCCCTCAAGTCACCAGGACTCTTCTCAGTATTTTGGTTGATCTCAATAATGTTGTAGTTTGGATAATCTCCACCCGTCCCATTAATTCTAATTTCTTTATCATTGTTTTTATTTTTCATTTAAAGTTTTTCACATCAGCGTTAGCTGATGATCTTCCATTGGAGTTTGAGTGACAGTAAGTATCCTCAAGTCTCTAGGACTCTTCTCAGTATTCTGGCCGTTCTCAATAATGTTGTCGTTTGGATGGTCTCCACTCGTCCGCCAACTTCCAAGTCCTTTGTCCCTTTAGTAATCCTTTAGTTACTGTACCAAAAGCACCAATCACAATTGGTTTAACTGTCACCTGCATGTTCCATAGTTTTTTCAATTCTCTAGCAAGGTCGAGGTATTTATCCTTCTTTTCACATTCTTTTAGTTTTATTCTGTGGTCAGCCGGGACAGCAAAGTCAACAATTTTGCAAATTCTCTTTTTTGGTGTTGATAATTATTAAGTCTGGTCTTCTGGCCGAGATTAGGTGATCAGTCTGTACGTCAAAGTCCCGTAGGAGTTTATGTGTGTCATTTTCTTGGACAGGTGCTGGGTTGTGCATATACCATTTGTTGGTTTGGTCAAATTTAAATTTCTTGCACACCTTCCAGTTGATCACCTTGCCCACCCATCGTGTCTAGTCTTATACTCTTTCTGTGCTAATTTGCTGCATTCGCTTTTTATGTGATTGATCGTTTCATCTCTGTCACAGCATAGCCTACAATTGCTATTTTGTTGCGTCTTATCTATTCTCATTTTGATATAATTGGTTATTACATTGTTTTGTGCTGCTACTAGGAGAGATTCTGTTTCTCTCTTAAAGTCTCCTTTTCTTGGCCAGGTCCAGGTTTTCTGGTGTGATATGTTGTTTATTAGTCGTTTAAAACTTCCAGAGAGTTGTTTTTCTTCCCATTTTTGTTTCCTTGTTATTGTCATTCTGTTGTCTATCGCGTTGTCAGTATTATTTCTCATGACTGTAAACAGTCTTCCTTCGTGTTTTCCTATGTAGCATTCGAGTCGATGTATCGAGGCGTCAACGCTGTCATCAATACTGGCAAGTCCTCTTCCTCCCTCTTTTCTTAATACATATATTCTGTCAACGTTGTCTCTGAGATGTAATGCTTTAAGCATGGTCATTAGTTTTCTTGTTATTTGGTCGATTTGTTGAAGATCATCTCTGGTCCTCTGCAAAAAGGGTCCCGAATATCTAACAAGGAGTACAGCCCAGGTATTTATTCCTTTGATAAGGTTTCTGCAAGAGAGTTTTGTCTCGAGTAGTTTTCTAGTTCTGCGATATACTTTTTGAATTTTTGTCTTTTATTTCCACTTGTTTGATGGTGTCAGCCTCCAAGAACCCAAAATATTTGTAGGTTTCGTTTTCTCTAAGCGTTCTAATCTTGTCTTGATTTGGTAGTTCCGTCAGTCATATGTCGTTTGCCACTTTTCATTACAAGTATGTAAGCACCTTTTTCTATGTCAAATTCCATTCCTATGTCCCGACTGTATTTTCAAACTGCGTGTATTAGAGTTTCCACCCTCTAAAACTCTAGGGCTGAAGCCACACTCTTAGATTGTTTAGGACACTCGTTGAGGGTGGGGTCTTAGCCCTCTGCAAAGATTAATTCTACAGTCTCAGCTGACTGAGCATGTCAATTGGCTTTTTGCCATAGAACCGTGGTTTGTAAACTAGACACACTGACCATTACTACTGTAATAAAAAAAAATTTTTCTTAATAAAAGAGCTGGATTTTAGAACTAAAATTTTCTGAATTTAATCTAGCGAAGCCTTTCTATCTACATTAATAATGTAGTGAATTTAAGCCTCATTGAGAGTCCCACAATTCCGACCTTATACTAGAGTAATCTAATGAATTGACGCTATCCTATAGTGTAGTTATTAGCAAATTTGTCACTTAGACATTTAGTGTTGTGTGCATTGATTGATTGATTAACTTTAACATCATGTCAACTGGTCTAGGCTTATTTTAAGCACAGAGGTTAGGCAATCACGTTCATATTTAAATTCTTATTTGGTTATTTCTAAAAAGTTCTTTTTTGGCGCACAGTTCTATTGAATACGAATAATCTAAAACAGATCGATTTGATTTATAGATAGGACTGTATCAAATACGACCACTCCAGTTTAAAATAAATCTGGAAGTAATGGCAGTGACATTAACTGGAGCCTCATCATCAGATGCTGAATAGACTTTATGCTGAGTTGAGTGTTCCACGATTCTATCCTTGTGTCAAACTCAGCAAAGGTAAGTAACTAGAAATGGACACTTTTCATCGAACAGTGATTAGCCAACTAGTTACAATAAAAAGTACGAATTCTGCCGAAAAAAAATCAATACTAGCAGCATAAAATTAAAGAGCCAGCTTGGTACTTCTGGACCCAAGTCGGGGTTACTGCCGAAGCCGATCTGATGTTTAATGACCCGAAATCGGCAATGAAAGTGGGACATCACTGAAGAGCTCCGATGAGCATATAAAATGTATTTATAGACACTTACATATTTTAAACAATAGAAACCAGGATTTTATAATCAATATATTCTGAATTTAAAACTAGTGAAGCCTTTCTGGCCACATTTAACTATTCAAATGTAGTTCAGGGTCTTGCTTGGCTATATTTGTCAACTGAAAGCGTTTATCAATATTCATTATCTCCCTTCGTGTCGGCTTAAAAAATAGGAAAACGTGAACTGTTATTTTTTTTTTTTTTTTTTGTCGAGGCATGAAAGATTCTCTTGTTCCATAAATGGTAACCTACCCCAGTAGTGAGGACGTTGATAGCAGAGAAAGACCACAACGATGATGTATAAAAATATCACCAGCTTCTTTACCTTTAATTACCCAAAATGTGTGGACAGGCACAGTAATAGAGAGTTGAAGATGACTGACCTGCATACACACAAAGGCCGAGGTACGAATCTGCAGTGAAACGTCACTTGGTTTAGATCCAAAACCTTCCAGGGTATGTAATATCTCTGGACGCCCACGCAAATACTCGTGGTCACATCTCCAGCTTGCTGCCCACACAATGCACATGATCAGGTTTTCTTTTTTCATGCTATCCATGCAATTTACGTGGTATTTCAGCCGAGAATACATGCGTACCTAGTGTATTTCCCGTTATTTTTGTTCTCTGTGTTCGGCTTCCGCAGCTGCATCGACAGATGTCAAAGGGGGTTTTCAAGTCAATATCCAACAAGGGGAGGCTGTCACATGCTTTAAAAAAATCAAGGTCCTAACTTATCCTCTGACAGTTAGCAACTGATTTTTTTTTTTTTTTTAAATCCCTAACTCTCATGAGACCGTTTCTCGTGTTCAGGCAAGGGTTTTTTGTGTTGACCCTTTGTTGTCGGCTCCCACAGACGGTCACAAGATCGACTGGGTGTCGTGGGAAGCCTGCCACGTTGTGGAAATAAGAATAAAGATGAAGACAATAGTCCGAGAACCCTTAATGATAAAAAAAAGCCTGCCACTTTATTACAAAATGTTCAACTCTTAACTCTTAAAGAAAATTTCTACAACTCCTGTTTTCAAGTCTACAAAGAAGTTAAAATATTTTATATAAGAGTTGCAAAAATGGGTACGATCATTTTGGAACACTTAATAAATTAATATTTAGAATCGAGGTCTTGAGTGTCGTATACTGCTACATTTTAAAGGTAAAGTGTATTTTCCATATATGACGGGGAAAAAAATACCGGAGTTTTCGAGGATGTGTCCGAGGATTAAACTCACCCCTTCACCGTGACGAGCAAAGGCAGGACGTCCAGCTCGAACATACATCAGCAGATTAGTGCAGATACTGGATGTAGCCCGGAAAACCTGCCAAAAGCAATGGACGATAGGGAGATGAAAACAATAGTCTGAAAACCCTTAATGATAAAAATCAACAAGCTTCATCTCAGAAATTTAGACAACTAATTTTTATTTCCTTTAATGATTACATATATAATAGCCAGGGATCCGGGAGACCTGGGCTCAATCCCAAGTCGCATCATACCAAAGACTTTAAAAATGGTACTTGATACCTCCTAGCTTAACACTCAGCAATATAAGGTACGTATCGAGGGTAAAGTGGAGCAATCCAGGGTAAGGAGTAGCACCCTTCCCTACACCTCGGTATAGTAGCTATTGAAATGGAAGCCTTCTGGTCACCCTTGACTACGGTCGCCAACATTACTTTACTTTTACTTATTAAACAAATATATGAAAGTTTTTATTTCCTTTAATGGTTACATCTACATCAGCCGGGGTTTATTAGGCGAGTATGTCAAAAGTTTCATTTCTTTTAATAGTTACATAGTGACACTGTAATTTTGTCTGTCGGGAGGAAAATTAAATAAAAACGATTGTTCTATTTTTATATCGACTGTAATCAAATCCAGAAAAAATGATTTGATTTTTTACAATCATTGCCCATGGTCTTTTTACATGAAATAAGTTCGAAGGTATTCTAACTATAAAGTATCTATTGATGATTAACTTTCAACAGATTGCGAGGCTAACCTGCTTACTATCAGTGTAAGGTAGGTGCTCGGTCTAAAAACAGAACAAGAATTTTTTTTTTTTAGTTGGGACTGACTCAACTGCGTAAAACCAGTGATGCGTGCTTGAGTAACAGGAAGTTAAATACTGAATGGCTGTACCATTTCTTTTTTTTACCTGAGAAGGCAATGTTCATAAGTAATTCAAGTAACAACCAATCGAGACGATTTTTCTTTTGTTGTTGATTTGGCTTCATGGTTAGTATTGTGAGTGGATTAATGAGAGGTCGCATGTTCTTCGTGAGATTTTGACATAAGTTATTGACTGGTTCCAGCATCAAAATTCTTTCATAAAAATTGATGTAAATAAAGGAATTTTCTCAAGTTAAATTAATTTACTTTCAATTACTGTAAATTGTGGTGTATACAAGTCGACATTTTAAGACTAAAAAAATCCCTACAAAACTGGGAGTCGATTTATACGGCAGGGCTAAAATCAAAATCTTTACCTGAGAGTGGTTACCAAGTGAAACAGTTCTCCGAATAATCAATATATATCCCTTTCGAACCGGCTCATTGGCCTAGTGGGAAGAGTGTTCGCTAATGGTCCGAAAGATCTGAGTTCAATCCCAGGTCGCGTCATACCAAAGACTTTAAAAATGATACTTGATACCTCCTTGCTTAACATGCAGCAATATAAGGTACGTATCAAGGGTAAAGAGGAGCAATCCAGGTAAAGGAGTAGCACCTTCTTCTACGCCTTGGTGTAGTAGCTATTGAAAAGGGAGCCTTCTGGTCGCCTTCGACTACAGTTGCCAACCTTACTTTTAGCAACTGAACATTGGCATAATAGTTACAGTGTTCGCCAATGGCCCGAGAGACCTGGGTTCAATCCCAGGTCGAGTCATACCAAAGACTCAAAAATGGTACTTGATGCTATCTTGTTTAACACTCAGCATTATAAGGTAAGGATCAAGGGTAAAGTGGAGCAATCCAGGGAAAGGGGTAGTGCCCTCCCCTACACCTTGGTGTAGTAGCTATCGAAAAGGGAGCCTTCGAGTCACCCTCGACTACGGTCGCCAACTTTACTTTACCGTAACTGAGAAGATCTAATTGTTCTCTGGAAGTCGTCTTCTTCAAAGAAGAAACCTTTGATAATTTGATACGTCGTCAACTAAAAGCCTGATGTGTATTTAGTGGGCAGCCACTTCCTAACAAATCAGAGTCTCATTGGGTGCCCCTTTCATATAGCCTTGTGCCACATCTAAGCAAAAATCTTAGTAAATTACCACTTCCTAACAAATCAGAAAGACAAACAAAACTTTTGCTACTTTTTATTCAAGCAATTTTCATGTTTCTACGGAAGGTATTTTTGATAGAAGCATTTTTTTGACTTTAGAAGAAGTCAAGTTTCCCCGAAAGATATTTCAAGAAGAAGTACCTTTTGCCTACGGAAGAAGAATTCAACGTTCTCCGGTAGATATTTCTGGAAAAAAAAACCATCTTTTAACTACAGAAGAAGAATTCGAATTTCTCTACTGGAGATATTCCTGGAAGAAGCACCTTTATCTACTGTAAGCACTTTTTGACGAAAAAAAAGAAAAGTAAAGAATTCAAGTTTCTTCGGAAGATATTTTTGTAAGAAGCACTTCGTACCTACAGTGGAAGAATTCTACTTTTTCCGGGAGTTATTTCTGGAAGAAGCACCTTTTTGATAGACGTAGCACAGGGCACCCTATGAGAATCGAACTCATGCTAGTCTACCTTGATAACCATTACACCACCCGAGGTGCCCAAGTCCAGTGGGGTAGTGACTAACCGTCCACTACGTAAGTATTATCACTCGTGATTGTGTCACGTTGGTCTGATTCACTCTTCTGACGCTCCGTTGACGTATATATATATATATATATATATATATATATATATATATATATATATATATTGTAATGTAACTCGAAAAATAACTCAAACCTGGTTAAATTGTAATTATAAATTTATTTCGGCGAATAATATCATTATAATCTTCGTCTCTTACATGCTCGATTTGTGGTTGAAAAACAGAAAATATGGATTACAGTATATATATATATATATATATATATATATAGGAAAATATATAAATTTAAATTTTCGGGCGAAAAGTAAAGGGGGTTAAAACGATAAAGTATTAGAAGAATTAAGAAACCAGGAAAAATGTATTCTTGTAAATTGACCCATCCTAATTTAAACGTAAGTTAGATTTTTCGTTGCAGGTAGAATTTTTAAATAATGTAAACTTGCAAACTAAATTTTCATCTTTTTATTTTTCTGTTTACTCCTTTTACATATGTTAAATCCATCAGTTAATTGGGCTATCATCCTCCTCTTCCTCCTCCTCCTAAAAAAAAAAAAAAAACCTTTCGGCACCCATCAGATTTCTTTAATTTTATGTATTGCCTACGTCTATTTTGCTAGCTATCTATGCTAGCATTAACACAAAATGGTCAAAGGGGATCAACCATTCTAAAAATTCAAATATTCTAATTACGAACTAATTTCTAAGATTCCAAATATCTCTTTCCCTACATAAATCCCCAGGTAGTATTATGGTATTAATCACTGGAATAAATGTTATTTTTTCCCAATAAAATTCACCCAAAATAAATATCTTGGTTTTTATCTTGAGTTGGTCTCTCGGTGGCCCCCAATCAAGACAATACAAATTTACCTTTTATTTATGACAACATTTGAACACCAGTTCATTAAGTGAATTAAGCAATTGTCTGTGATACTAAAAATCAATTTTACTAATTTTTTCTTCGATACACAAGTTACATCTGCTATTGAAGCTATTTGCAGTTGAAGACTGCCTGACTATTTTCCACTTTATTTGAGGGGTTAGCTCCTGAACCTTAAGGTTCCATTTTTTCATATATATATATATATATATATATATATATATATATATATATATATATATATATAATAGCTCTATCCTAGATATTGAGCACTCTCTATATTATATTGCACTTGGTTCGACACAAACCCACAAAATGATTTAGTGACAACCAACACTGTTATAATATAATATAATATAATATAATATATATATATATATATATATATATATATATATATATATACGTGTGTGTGTGTGTGTGTGTGTGTGTGTGTGTGTGTGTGTGTGTGTTGTAATCCACATTTGCTGTTTTTCGCTTTCAAATTAAGCTTGTAATAACCTGAAGAGACAAAGATTATATTTTTCGCCAAAATAATTTTATAATGATAATTTAGCTAGGTTTGAGTTTTCTTTCAGTTATATTATATACGCTCTGTTCGTGAGTTTTATTATATAGACCTGAAAAGGAATAAATAACAATAGCCATACATCGAGCACTCCCATAGATTTATATGAAATTCCTCATATATTCTGTACATGAATAATCTACACCCATTGTCTTCGGATGCCGATTGGATATTACTGATACTCACACACACACACGTACACACACAAACACTGATTTATGGTTCTTAATAGGTCATTTAGTGAGTTGAGGGAGGACCAATTGTTACAACAAAAAGTTGTAGTATTATTAAAATATGCTCAATATCAACGTTAGTGCATTTACAAATGAATGGGTCACAGACTGTACCTTGTAATATATATATATATATATATATATATATATATATATATATATATATGTATATATATATATATATATATATAGTATACTTAATCCAGTTAAACCGGAGTTGGGAGTAATTCCATCAGGACAAGAAATTATTCATGAATGAACATTTAAATTTTCCTGGTAAAGAGCTCAATGTATCAATAATACAGAGCAATAATTTCTTTAAGAAAAAACAACGAAACCAATCACAAAGGATTATAAATTTATTTCCATCCTGTTACGCATTTTTGAAATTTCCAAAAACACGAAAAAAAATTAACAGGACTTCTTCAGATCATTTTGATAAAAGGTCTATTCTAGTTTTTTTATCAAAAAGATCTGAAGAAGTCCTGTTAATTTTTTTTCGTGTTTTTGGAAATTTCAAAAATGCGTAACAGGATGGAAATAAATTTATAATCCTTTGTGATTGGTTTCGTTGTTTTTTTCTTAAAGAAATATATATATATATATATATATATATATATATATATATATATATATATATATAATTTCTATTCTGTTCGTATATATATTTACACACACACACACACACACACACACACACACACACACACACACACACACACACACATATATATATATATATATAATGAAAAAAATGGAGTGTAATCCGACTATATATAGAGAAATATTGATAACAAAGCAATCAAAGTTGGAGGAGAGATTTATTGAGAAGCAAAGTCGACACTATAGCGTTTCGATCCTAATGAACAATCATCAGGTCAGTGAGGGATGATATTAATGATGGTAAATCAACAATTGATGTTGAAAAATGCAAAAACCTAGGGAAAACTCTTTTTTGACATACAAATTTTACATCAGTTTTGGTATTTCTGTTTTTTAAAAGATCCATCGTTTATTTAACATCACTAATATCTTCCCTCACAGACCAGATGATAGTTCATTAGAACCGAGACGCTATAGTGTCTACATTACTTCTCAGTAAAAATCTTCTTCTCGGTGGATTAACTTGTTATCAATTTTCTCTGTCTGTCCCTGTCTTTGTCGCTCTCTCTCTCTCTGTCTCTGTCTCTCTGTCTCTGTCTGTCTGTCTGTCTGTCTCTATATATAAAACCAGAATCTAATTAAGACTCAAAAGTTGATACATCATTAAACCAAATAAGCAAAACTAACCTAGCCTCTGATTATAATGAAAGATAAAGAAATAAGCTCTGGTGCGTTTTAAAATGTTACTAACAAACAATTCGATCACAAATCATATATATATATATAATATGTATCCCGTTTATATATATATATATATATATATATATATATATATATATATATATATATATATTTATATTTATATATAAACAGGATACATATTATATATATATGTGTGTGTGTGTGTGAGTATATATATATATATATATATATATATATATATATATATATATAAGATATATATATATATTTAATCCATGGAAAATAGTCTGCGACCCCTGGTTTCTTGGAGGTTTTTGCAAAACAACAATCAAACAGTTTAGAAGAAGGAAATCCATCTTCTTAACTGTCTTCTTTAACAGGGTTGCAGATTATTTTCCATGGATTATATATATATATATATATATATATATATATATATATATATATATATATATATATATATATATATATATATCATTATATAATAGCTCTATCCAAGATATTGACACTCTTCATATATTGAACTAAAGTTTGACACATACCCACAACACTTATATATATATATATATATATATATATATATATATATATATATATATATATATATATATATTTAAAACATCTGTAAAATAAAATAATACAGTGTTTTGAAGGACAGGGCCTTATTTGGGGGATGAGAAAGGGAGTGGTCATCTTTGAACATGCAGTCTAAAGAAGCTAGCAACAGTCTCGATTCATCCATATAATGCAATAAGCACATTCATGTTCATAAGACACCACCACAATACCTTTTTCTACAAAAACCTTCTTAAAAGTCTATAATTTATTGATTGTAATGAGAGATCAAAATTGATATTATTACGTAATTATTACGTTATCCAAACAAAATAAAGTGAGTACATCCTAGACAGGTTTATGACTATGTAAAGTGGCTTGGGGGAAAATAAACGCTTCGAAAAGAAATTTGATAAGTTAATAACTGCTTTTTTTTGTCGCAATTTTAAGCCTAAAATTGTTCTCGCAAATTTCATCACTTTATATGTTATGGGCTGGAAATCAAGCAAAGTATGTCATTAGTCAGGTATCCATGCACATATTACTGTCAGACCAAGTCAAATGAAGGTATCATCAACTACGGGCACTTTTCCCCCAGTTTAGAAGGAAGAAGCTATTCTATATTCTCCCCACGGATGTCGGTGACTTGAGTTTTTTTTTAAATCAGGATTCATGCCGCATTTGCATATCTTAGCCTGGGTTATTGTCATTTTATTTCTACTGGGGTAAGGTTGTATTATGTAATGACCCCCACAACACTCTCAACATCTGACTTAAGCGGATGTAGCGACATTATTTAAGGAGCTATTTACAAGTGAGATCCTATGATCCTGTGCCCATTTAAAAAATGTGTAGCAGTATAGCATATATGAATATTTATTATATTATAAATTAGAGACGGAAAGATAGAAAGAAAGTGTTATTTACCAAAATATAGATCAACGAAGCATGACCAAAAAAGAACGTTACTGATGTTGAATTCTTTTTACTCCATTTTGAATCAGACCTTTTTTGTTCTTTGTCATTGAGTTTTTGAGAAATCAAGGGTCATTGACTAAGTACTCAAAAAGGTAATTTCAAATTGGTTAACTAAGACTATAATTAACACCAAGAAAAACATAAAATTGGCTTTAGTCAACAACGATTCAGAGGGTGGAATATTTTACTACCCTTTAAAACATACTGATATATATATATATATATATATATATATATATATATATATATATATATATATGTGTGTGTGTGTGTGTAAAAAAAAACTTTTTTCTTGGCCCAAAAAGAGAAAAAAGTAAATATTTCAAAAGGAATAGGTCTACTAAGAGATTTATATATTTTTTAAGAATTATTTAATTCGTTCTTACATACGTGTATGTTTCCAGCTTGTTGTTTTCGTCAAAGAATATTTAGTAATTTACTTGGTTTTTTGCTTGGATGTAGCACAAGGCCATACGAATAGGGCACACAATGAAACTTGAACTCACTCGTGTAGACTCTGTTAACAAACTTACACGAGTGAGTTCGAGTCTTATTAGGTGCTCCATTCAAATGGCCTTGTACCACATCCAAGAAAATTCTAGTAAATGTTCTCTAACGAAAGCAACAAGCTGGAAATAAACACGTATGTAAAATAAAAATCTCTTTGTGGACTGATTCATTTTGAAATATATATATATATATATATATATGTTCCACATGGACGCTAATAAAGCACAAACGCTAGATTGGAATGCTACAAGAATGCTACAAGTTGTTTTAAATTAATTCTGGAAGCAAAACCCCACAAAACAGCAGCTGTATGACCACCTGCTCCCCATCTCACAAGCCATCCAAATAAGACTAAGAAGACATGCTGCACTCTGTTGCACAATCTCGTAAGCGAAGCTCTACAATGGACTCTTTCACAGTGACATCAGTGTTGGCTGACCAGCAAAAATTTACAGATTTCAGGTCTGTGCGGACATTGGATGCAGTCTAGAAGACCTGCCTGGAGAGATGAACGATGGAAATGGGAGGAGAACGTCAAAGGACTCCGTTCTATAAACATGACATAGTGGTGATGATTATGATGAATATATATATATATATATATATATATATATATATATATATATATATAATGGTCATTCAATAAATAAGGTGAATTTTGCCTAGGGAATTGGCAAAAGCAAGTTCTGCTTACTGTTGCACCGTTTTTTTTTTTTTTAAAGAAATCAACAGACGTGTGTCCTTTCATATCCAAGAAGACTGTCAGCATAATCTCCTTTACAAACAGCTGCATCAGGAACTTTTTCTTTACTGGAGAATCAGTTTGTTCCCTCTCGATGAACTGTCTTTTCAACTTAGACATGTGGTGGCAAACCCATGTTTAGCCAATTTGTTAATACTTTTTGATAAAACATATTTTTCTGATACACATCGGACAATCTGCTGTAAATTTCACATATGTTGTGTTTGTTGTGTGTTGAATTCTAAGGATAGTGACCCAGTCGGACGGTAGGTTGGCGGAAGAATACATCGACTTCATTTCTGCTGAGGGGTAAGACTCTCCACTCAGCAAACGTCCTGGATATGACACCAAACAATCTGATGGTGAGGCTCCAGTTATGCTGGAGCTTTGGGGAATGCGGATTACTCCTTCATTGGCATTACTTCCAGGTTCACTCGGACCAGGAGTAGTAGCATCTGATAGGGCCCTATCTATAGTTCTAATAGAACTGTTTGACATTTAATCTGGGTGCAAGCAAATACCGACTGCTAGATCGAATTGTTAGAAATAGAACTGTTTGGTCCTTTAACTGTGCGTAAACAAATGTTTAATTTAATTGTTAGTGATGCATAGTAATACTTAAAACTATTGAACAATGTGCAAAAGAAAAATCTGAGCTCACGCTCGTTTAAAACTGTTATCAAGAAAATGTATTTAAAAATCATTTATATTTAATGTATGTATAAACAGGACTCGGCATTAAATAACCTCCAATGGTTGATACGCCAGAAAACCCAACCAAACCAAAGTAACTCAGGTTCATTTACAAATGTTAACGAAAAACTTTGTTTGCAAATCATATATTTAATGTATATGTATAAAGAGGAAAACCAGCTCATTGGTCTAGTGGATAGAGTATTCGCCAATGGTCTGGAAGACCTGGGATTGAACCCAGGTTGAGTCATACCAAAAACTTTAAAAATGGTACTTGATACCTCCTTACTTAACACTCAGCAATATAAGGTAAGTACCAAGGGTAAAGTGGAGCAATCCAGGGAAAGGAGTAGCGCCCGCCCCTACACCTCGGTGTAGTAATTATTGAAAAGGGAGCCTTCTGGTCGCCCTCGAGTAAGGGAGACAACTTTACTTTTACTTTTACTTATAAAGAGGAAAAATGAGAAAGTAACTCTCCCTGATAAAGAAAACAACCAGAAGATGGTTACGATATGTCCCCTAAAGAAACATTTTGTTAAATTATTCATATCAATTATCAAAAACGAATGGACAATATTATTAAATATTGAATACAAACATTATTTCTAAAGGCTAACTTTAATTCAATTATAGGAAATTAGATTTCTTATTCAAACTAAACCTCAAGTCACTGGGAACAACCACTGATGTTCACCGGTTTTTAAATACTAAATAGCGGTTTAAAATAAAAGTAAAGAATTCTTTAAAATGAAATATAAAAAAGAGTAATATTTAAACATTAATATATAAAAAGATTTAATGAGGAAATAAATCAGTTTTTTGTCTCCTCTAGCGGGAAATGGGGTAGAGAAGTCTACATAATAGCCTAATCACCAATGTATTAACACCATCTGAAGAAGGTCATAACAACCAGAAATGAATTTATAATGGAAGCAGTAAATTTTAGTTTTTTCGTCAAATTTATAATATATATATATATATATTATAAATTTGATGAAAAGCTTAAATTTACTGCTTCCGTTATAAATTCATTTCTGGTTGTTACGACATTCTTCAGATGGTGTTAATACATAGGTGATTAGGCTATATATATATATATATATATATATATATATATATATATATATATATATATATATATATATATATGTGTGTGTGTGTGTGTGTGTGTGTGTGTGGTTGAAGTTTTGGGGAAAATAATATATCTGTGTCATAAATATTTATTAGAAAAATTATAGTAAGAAATTTTTGGAAAGCATTTATGTTTGTGAATTTTGAGAACTTTTGGCTTCTTGTATAAAAGGTCTAGGATACTGAAGTTGTGCACAGGAATTTTTCATATAGTCAAATTCATCATAAAAAAAATTTGAGGGTGCAATTCCTAAGAGCTGAGAGTTAAAAACCCATGATTATTCCACTTTTTATTAGGATTTTATTGTGTGAGTAAAAACGTTTATGGGCAGTTTTATGAGTAGATTTTTGATGAACTTTAAATTCTAGTTTGTTTTCATTATTCTTTAGTAAAATGACCTGGAAAGGTAAAGTGTTGTTAGTTTCTAGTTTGTAAGAAAAATCTGTAGTTGTATCAATTTTGATTATCTCTAATTTTTGGTTTGGTTTGGTTTAATCGCATATCAACCATTGTAGGTTATTTAATGCCATATCCATTTTTATACATATAGACAGTTCTATTTCATACAATTAGCATAAGAATACAGTTTAGTTCTATTTGAAATATAGATAGGACTCTATCAGGTGCTACCACTCCGGGCATGAGTGGACCTAGGAGCGATGGCAATAAAGGGGTACTCCGCGTTACTGAAAGCTCCAACATTACTGGAGCCTCACCATCAGATTTTTTAGTGTCATATCCAGGACACTCGTTGGGAGAGTCTTACCCCTCTGCAGAGATGCAGTCGGTGTATTCTACAGTCTTACCTCTCTGCAGAAATGCAATTAGCATATTCAATAGCCCCAGCAAACTAGGCTGTTTGCCCACGTGAAGGTAACATTATTGCTGGAGTCTTGAAAGGAGATACATTACCACAATTTCTCTTTATAATCTGCCTTGATTAAGTTCTAACAACATGAATAGATCTAATGAAATAAAATCGCTTCTTACTAAAAAATCTCCCACAGTATCCCACAGAAATGATTACTAATGTAGACTATGCAAATGATCTGACACTTCTTGCAAATACACCAGCTCATTTCGAATCTCTGCTACGTAGCTAGGAGCATGCAGCAAGAGGCATCAGTCTCTACACGAACTCAGATAAAGCTGAGTTCATGTGTTTTAATCAAGATGATGCCATCTCATTATTGAATGGCAAGCCTCTGAAATAAGTATATTATATAATTGCAGAATGATTTTTTTTATATTGTCATTTTTCGTTTATTATATCATATCATTCGGTTTGGTTAGGCTTAGAACTGTTTGGTTATTAATGCAGGTGTTCACGCTCGTGCGTGGAGGATGTGACAATCACAAATGTCATAATAAAAACCCCTGGTAAGAAATGGGACTGGGGTGTGAATAACGTCATGCCCGGAAGCGATGGGCTTGGAATTTTGGTGATTTTTGAAAAAGCAGTTAGTTGAGATTCGTCTCTTGGCGAGGCGAGTTGAGATTCGCCTCTGGGCGAGGCGAGTTGAGATTCGGACCTGGGCGAGGGCAGTCCAGCTGCGCGTTTGTTGGGTCAGATGGAACGGTCAGCATAGTAAAAATTGCGTGTCTCTCTCCTCGTGTCAAAAAAACTAAAAGTAAAAAAAAGTTAATAAACGTTTCGTACCTGAACTAAAGAAAGTCGTCAGTGTTTCGGTATTCCGTATGCATATGAACATTTTACATATTCGTATTTTGAATATGTTACAAGTAGACCAGTTCATAAACGTCGGTAGCAATATCTCATCTACTCAAAGCGATATCAACATACGCATATATAAATCATGGACTGTTATTGACAGGTTATCGAGCATATAGAAATCTGATCTCTCTGATTAAATAAAACGGGAATTCTTCCAAGACATAACCGCGTGAATACTACTGTATGGATGCACCACTTTGATGCTTAGGAAACGCTTGGAGAAAAGGCTAGATAGGAACTACGCGAAAATGTTGCATGCTGTTTTGAACTTATCCTAGAAGCAACATCCCACAAAACAGCAGTTGTACGGCTATTTCCCATCTCGCAATTCATCCTAGAAAAACGAGAAAGACATGCTAGGCACTGCTGGAGAAGCAAAGACAAATATGTAAGTAACGTTCTCCTATGGACTTCTAGACATGGACACACCAGTATAAGATTTAAAGAGTTGATAACTCGTAAAAAACACACTGTTTCTTATAATACAATAGATTATCCCAAAGAGAGTAACCTAACACGAAATATTCGGTGGGAAGAAGAACAGGAAAAAGAATTATCATTATCATGCAGCATTTAATTTTACAACATAAAAGAAGGAAAAAAGGTCCCGTCCCAAGTTATAAAAGAGTCATAATGTATTCGAGGAACACGAAGAAAAGTCCATACAACAGAAACGGGGAAACCACTTACTGCTACTCAGGTCTTGTAAAATATGGAGGCTCCATGTGCGTCGCTGCTGAGGAGCGAACGACCACGTCTGCTACTTCTGAAATTCTGTTCGTAAAAACGCTGGATTCCCAAGTTCGCCTTGTCACGTGACCAAAAGGGACTCATGACGTGAGAGAGTCCCTCAAACACTGTGACACGGGAAACCACTCCATTTTGTCTGCCACCACCAGCATTATCCGACCGACAAAAACTTACATTCTTCAGTACAGTGCGGACATTGGGTGCCGATAGGGACGGTTGGCGATAAAGAGTCAAAGCAATCCGTGCTGTTGACACGCCTTGATGATGATGAGGATGATGACGATAATCTATATAAGATTGAAGTGTGGAATACTTGTCGATATCTACATATGTATTAATAATTCAAGTCGTCTTTATTGATGACAGCATTGTTAAATAAGTTTGTTACAGACTATCTTTTTATTACTTCACCACCTTCCCTATCAGTTTTTGTTTCTCACCGAACGCTGGAAACCTTCCTAATCTCCTGGAATGCAGTGGCGGCCGTATTTTACCCCACGCCCACAGAGTACAGTTCCCTCCTCCTTCTACCGCTTTTTACGTATTCGATATGCGTATGAACGCCTATTGATGATGTAATAACTAGAGACCTTGGTTTACTAATCCTTACAGATATTTACTGAGTACTCCACATATGAGGTCTTATGCAAAACTAGACAGATCTGAGTAAAAATCTATTCCCTTCCAATTATATTATGTATTACATGCGCTAGGATTTTGGTTCTATTTTTGTTGTTGAATGGCATTTGGAGTGCGAAGTCAATTAAATCAAAAAAATATTTTTAGCATAAAAGATGGGTTGGTTGGTTGGTTGCTTGCTTTGTTTATGGTTTTACGACATGTCAACTGGTACTAGGTAATTTAATGCCGAAGTCAGTCTTTTTACAAAATTGTTATGGTTTCAAGTAACTAATGATAATACTTGTAGCTTCAAGCAACTCTTCTTAACGCTACTAATTTATACACAATTGTATGGTTTCAAATAACGATTCCTATTTAATAATAATCATTTTTTGCTCATAGTTACATCGCTTCAATTATTCCTATCTAATACTAACAATTTGCGGTTAGAGTGTTCGCCAAAGGCTCGGGAGACCGCGGTTCAATCCCAGGTTGAGTTATACCAAAGACTCCAAAAATGGTACATGATGCCGCCTTGCTTGACACTCAGCATTATAAGGCATGGATCAAAAGTAAAGTGGAGCAATCCAGGGAAAGGAGATGCGCCCTCTCCCACCCCATGGTGTAGTAGCTATTAAAAGGAAGCCTTCGGGTCACCGTCGACTAACTTTACTCACTTACAAGACAGTTTCAAGTATTTCAAGCAGATATGTGGTTTCCAGTTACTAAAAATAATAGTAATTCTATGTAAACAGTTTTGACTTCTAGTAACTATTCATAACAAAATAGTTTGTTCAGAGATTTATAGTTTTAATTATTCCTATCAAAGAGTAATAAGTTTCAAACCAATCTATTTGATTCATATATCGAGTCCTAACAAGTCCAACCATTTCTGGTTAGAGTCGACCTGGAAGCGATGGCAATGAAAAGGTTACTCTTCACTCCGAAAAGCTCCTCACCACTGAAGGCTGTCGGCATATTGTAAGCCCACCGTCAAGGTAGGCAAACAAGAGTTCTCCAGCTAACGGAGACGGTTCTGTGAATAACTGAGTGAGTCAAAAGTGGTTTGCGAGGTTTGGTGATAGAGATTTAGCTCTAAACGATGCTCCACGGTTGAGGTCACATCGAAACATGCAAATGATCCGTTATATGATGTGACAGATACCAACATACACAAAATATCTTTGATCTATGTGTGGATCTTAGAATACACTGAATGTATCCCCTTTTCTGTTGGTTAAGACGCCTCTATAAAGGTGTGCCCTGGGTAAGACACAAAACTGCATAAAATGGTGAAGCTCCAATTTTTGAGGTCTGTGAAGAGTGGAGTAACCTTTCATTGCCATTACCCTCAGTTCGACCCAGAGTGGTTGTACCTGTTAGGGGTCTTATCTATGGGTCAAATAGATTTGTTTAAAAGTTATTCGTATTTAATAACAATTCTTGGTGCAATAACTGTTAGATATTTGTATTTAAACCAGTGGTTCCCGATCAATTTTGTGTCATGTCCTACTTAGGTATTTCTAAAATTCTGATACCCCCACCCCGTAATATCTAATTCTTACATATTCGAAGTTTTACTGAAATTCTCGCGAAGGGAGCTTAAAAGGCGATTAACTTGGTCTCTAAACAAGTACCATCAAGATAATCTATGCCATACCAAAATATTACCATGTCCCACCAGTGGGGCATGCGCTCTATGTTGGGAATTACTGATTTAGACTATTTGCTTGAAGATAGAATTGCTTCTATATTTTTAATATGTTTTAATATTTTAATAAATAAAAAGCTAATTTAATTCCCCCCCTTTTTTTCTTATGTTGCGTGAACTTGAGGGCGTATCAGTGACTGATCATCTCTAATAGGGTCTGCTGGGTGAGGGGAGTATGATGTCGGGAGACCCGAAACCCCCCAAGGAACCAAGCAAAACATTACTGACGACACCCTCCGGCGGTAAATGTATTAAGGCGTATATTTAAAGTTTCTATATTTTTGGTTTTGTTTCTTTGTTTCATAGCATATGAACATGAAATGACTGATGGTAAATTGTTACTGTTACATAGCAATACTTTTAGACCACTTTACTTTGTGCAAATAAAGGATTAATTGTAAATAGAATTATCTTTGTTTGATGTAAATGCTTGAGATCATTTAACTGTGTGCAAAAAAAAAAGCTCAGGATCGTTTAAGAATGCTATTTACAAAATGTGTTTCTAATTATAAATACTTAATGCATATGTATAAAGCAGATTTGGCATTAAATAACCTACAAGAGTTGATAAGCCTTAAAACCCAACCAAATCATATTTCTAATATATATGTATAGAGAGAATTTGGTATTAAATAACCTACAAGGGTTGATATTCCATAAAACCCAACCAAACCAAATCTTATATATCTAATATATATGTATAAAGAGGATTTGGCATTAAATAACCTACAAGAGTTGATAAGCCTTAAAACCCAACCAAATCATATTTTTAATATATGTGTATAAAGAGGATTTGGCATTAAATAACCTACTAGGGTTGATACGCCATAAGATCTAACCGAATAAAACCAAATCGATTTTGTGTTTAGGTTTAATCTTGATTTATTGTGACGAAATATTAGTTTGTGGAAATAATTTTTGAAGCCAAGGGTTGCTTCTAATCCTTCTTTGTATGTCTGAATTTTAACCTTAGAAAAACATTTCTTTTGTGGCTGTTTAAAAGTTGGTCTTAAAATTCGACCTATAAACAAATATGCACGCTTAACAGTTTTTAGCCCTGTCCAGATCTCTTTCTCTTTCTCACTCTCTTTTTCTCTATCTAAATCTCTCTCTATTTCTCATTCTCTTTATCATCTGCCCTAACAACCGGCTTTAATATTTTTTTCTTAATCCAACCTGTCGACTACCTTTGCGCGTTCAGCGGTCACTGTGTTCATCCATACCTCACCATTCAGGAAGTATATTCACGGCCAGCTTGATTTATGCTATTATTTTGATTGCTAGTCACTCGTCTCGTATTTAGCAAGCGGCAAGTATTCGCCTAGAGCTATAAGAAAAAAAATGTAAAGGTCCACTTCATTGCCAAACTTGTGAAAAAAAAAAAAAACAAAAAAACAAAACAAAACAGGAGTATTCCTTTCTTTTTTCTTTCTTTCTTTCTTTTTTTTCTTTCTTTCTTTCTTTCTTACATTTTTTTATTCATAAGAAGAAAGAAGGAAAGAAAGATAAAAAGAAAACCTTAATTTGATAGACGTTGCCACTCCCTACCTTCTTCAGCAGAGCCAAGATTCAGATATGACAATCATGGCTTGGCCTCTCCACTGGCCTAACCCAACTTACCTGGACCGATATATTGTATTTACTTTTCTTATTACAGGTGAGCTATAAGAGAGTATAATTTTATCATTATTTTCTTTTTCAGGACATAATTTATCAAAACAACAGCAAAACAAAAACCACAAAAAGAAAAAACAAAAATATCCAAAAGAAATCCTTTGTATAATTAACTTTTCGTTTTGTTTTCGTTTCTTTTTTAATAGTAGTTTAAAGTATTGTAGTCGTTACTCTGTCTCATCGGCCTGACCTAGTAAATAAGAATCCCACAAATGTATAAACGATATTATAGTAAACAGAAATAGGAAAAGATTAATATAAGTTATTCGGAGAAGAGAAAACGAAGATACTCTTGTTTTAAATGTTTTTCAATCCCCTGTTGTACTGTATATGTCTGCCAAGCGTTCATGTGAGGTATTGTTAACATGACGCTTGGAAACAAATTACAAATGAACGGGGTTGACAGATTATTTTATGTGACACATTGTTTTTAGAAAATAGAAGACTACTTATTTAGAATAACAATGCATTGATTCTCATCGCATTCATTTTACTTGTTTTTATGATGTTTTTTTGTTTGTTTCTTTGTTTTTAATCCGGTCATCATGTTAGAGGAGAAAGTTTTTTTTTATAGTGATCTAACTATATGCAATTGAATGATAATTTGTGGGATCTCCGCGCTGAAAGTCACTTTTTCTATCTAAGTTTGCTGATCTATCTATCTATCTCATCCTTATCTATCTATCTATCTATCTATCTATCTATCTATCTATCTATCTATCTATCTATCTATCTATCTATCTAAGTCTCATCATTATCTATCTATCTATCTATCTATCTATCTATCTATCTATCTCAGTTTATTCTCATCTATCTGTCTATCTGGATTCCGTCACCATTCTTGCCCTGATCAAAATCCAATATTTCGAAAGCTGATTATCAGAGTAGACACACCCTTCACCTTTTTTTTCTCTGCTCTCTACCACAAAACGATCCTTCTAACCCCTTGATTTAGACCCAGATCAAAATAAACTAAACTTTGCAAATTTCTCTCCCGTCTGATTTACTTTAATAAATATGGAGTAAAATTAAATAAAAATATTGATTGAATTAATCCACATTTCTTCCCTGTCTATTTTGGTTCTATTTTCAAAATGTTTTTTACAGAGGCTGATTCGTTCGTAAACTTGTTCACCCTCATATGAACGAAATTTGTATCTGAAATTTTCATTATTCATTATTCGACCTATTGTGTAACTGAATTGAGTGCATCGATTGTTTTAAAAACATCGTTGATATTTGTTGTGTGAAATAAAGGCACATTTTCTTCATTCGGCTACAAACTTCTTGATGTAGCCCTTCACACACACACACACACACACACACACACACACACACACACACACACACACACATACATATATATATATATATATATATATAGAGAGAGAGAGAGAGAGAGAGGGAGAGACAGACAGACAGAGATGGTGATAAAAGGATATGTAAATATAAAATATGGAAAAACAAAAATATTCTGAGGTGTGTATTTGTTATTCAATCATATTCCACCGTTTAATGTTTCATTTTTTTGTTGATTTTTCTTTTTTGTCAAGCTATCTTCAGGGGGTTGTTTATATACGATGTTAAAATGCTTCATCCCAAAATTATTTTCAAATGAAAAACATTAAACTAAATAATGAGAAAATCATTTACGTTCTTTTATCCTTAATAATAATAATAATAATAATAATAATAATAATAATATAATAATATAATACTAATAATAGAGTGGACACTATCCAAACTACGGCATTATTGAGATCTGCCAGAATACTAAGGAGAGTCCTAGAGACTTGAGGAGATTTGCTATCACTCTAAGTCAGCTAACGCTAATGTGAAAAATCGAAAATGAATAAATAATAATAATAATCGTCATAGTAGGGCAAGTTACTGAAAATGTAACCACACACACACACACACACACATACATACATATACATACGCACACAGAAAAGTGAATGAACATATCGTTTTAAAAACGTTTTCATTAAATTATTAAGCATTATTAAGCTTGGGGTTTCTTAATGTATCAGAATATATATATATATATATATATATATATATATATATATATATATAATAAATTGATACATTATTATCACACCTCCTCATGTCGACTTGGTTACTAACAATATAATTGCGTGTTTCATATGACGATTGTATTTTAATTCCGATTATGTCATTGAATTCCTAATTATTTCTGCCCAACTTACACACACACACACACACACACACACACACACACACACACACACACACACACACACATATATATATATATATGTGTGTGTGTGTAAATACGCACACCTGCTTCTGCCCATCTTATACAGACACACACACACACACACACACACACACACACACACACACACACACACACACATATATATATATATATATGTGTGTGTGTGTGTATACAAGTTGGACAAAAGTAGGTGTGTGTGTTTACGCACACACACACACACACACACACACACATATATATATGTATAAATTTATATATATATGCATATATATATGTGTATATATATATGTGTGTAAACACACACACCTACTTCGGTCCAACTTATACACACACACATACATACATATATATATATATATATATATATATATATATATATATATATATATATATATCAAAATGTATAGAGAAGAAAAAATATTAGGTCAACAGTGGATGATTTTATTCATAGAATTATTATCCTGCATTAAAAGTTTCTGTTTTTAGTCTTTCATCTGAGCGGGTTAGTTATTAAACTATTCTAATTAATGTAATGATTTACTTAATAACTTCATTTAATAAATTAATTAATGTCCTAATTGATAACTTAATAAATGACTTAATTCATGACTCACAGGTCCTGATGAAGGTCTAAAAATCGAATCGTTATATGTTGGCAAGTAATTTTATAGATAAAATCATCCTCCGAAGAACTTGTGCCTTTTCATCTCCGTACAGTTTTCCCTATATATATATATATATATATATATATATATATATATATATATATAAGTGTGTGTGTGTGTGTGTGTGTGTGTGTGCGTGTGTATGTGTTTCATAATTAGAAATAGATTTTTGGTTTAATTGGAATCATTTTGAGATGAGGCTTCTTAATCTGAGAATTGATTTTTATTTATGGCGGACTTTTCGGGGCCCGTGGCGCAGCGGATAGAGGCGTTGAGTCTCTACGGTTCCAGGTGAGCATTGTCAGAAGATAGCGGTTTCAAATCCTACCCAAGCCGGCCAGGGGTTTACTTGGTCAAAAACGTGGTGCGATAGACAACCACTATGGAAGGCAGTAATTACTGGGGGTACGGTTACAAGACTCAGCATTCCTATCCGAGGTCGCGGTAAAAATCACCTGAAGAAGGCCAGAGGTGAAATTTGGCCGAAACGTAGTGAGAGAAGAAACAACACAAAAACTACCAAGATGAGGACGGAAAGTCTGCAATAAATGAAAAATTAATTCTCAGATTTTTGGTTGAATAAATATTAATTTATATATCTTTTTAGACGACATGGATTATATTATTTAATCTTTATAATATACAATTGTTTAAACGAAATTAGGAACTAATTTTTAATTCTAATTTTCATCTATACTTTATTTAAATGAGTCTCATATCCCCATTAATGTTTTTCAGTATTCACTGTTTTTTGTTTTTTTTTAATTCAGTAATATTTTAAATCATAGGTAATGTGTTTGTTTAAAAAAAGGAGAATGCATAAACATTATATTTTTTAATATATAATGATATTTCCATCGTTAAAAAGATTTTTTAAATGAAAAATTAAAAAAACAATTTTAAATTCTCCTCTCGCCTAGAGCTATAAGAAAACCTGTCAACATTATATTCAAATATATACCTGTCAACATTATATTTAAATATATAACTGTATTTTATCCATCCGAAGAAGGTCGTTTTTTAGATGAAATAAATTTATATAGAAATTACAAAACTTAATTTTTTTTCTTTTAATCTTATAACATATATATATATATATATATATATATATATAAATATATATTATGTGTGTGTGTGTGTGTGTGAGAGAGTTAGGCTGAAGTAATTGAAAATTCAATAACGTAATTGGAATTAAATGTTTATTTCTGAAGAAAGCACTGACTAACAGATAGAAAATGTATCTTAGTTCCCTTATAGTCGACATATGAATTATGAAAGTTAATTTCCTTTTCCATAAACTTAAGGACAATTAAATTTATCATTAAACATTGCTCAAAGAGAAAAGTATTATTATCATACCGCTCCTTGCAAGTTTTCCCCACCAGCTTTATCTACTGGCCTTTCATTGGAGTCTGAGAGACCGCAAGTTTCTTCAGGCCTCCAGGATGTTTCTGAGTATCCTAACCCATCTTAATAATGCTGTGGTTTGGATAGTCTCGATTATTCTTCGTTATTATTATTATTATTATTATTAGTTTTTCACGCCAACGTTACTGATGGCCTTTTACTGGCGTTTGAGTGACAGCAAGTCTCTCAAGTCTCCAGGACTTTTCTCAGTATTCTGGCCGATCTAAGCAATGCTGTAGTTTGGATTGTCTCTGCTCGCCCTCCGATTTCTAACACTTATTGACCCTTTATCAAGCCTTCATGGATTGTTCCGAGTGCACCAATTATAATTGGTATCACCGTCACTTTTATGTTCCATAGTTATTTAGTTCTTCGGCAAAGTCTTATTACTTGTCTTTCTTTTCATTTTCTTTAATTTTCACTGTGGTCAGCCGCGACGGCAAAGTTCACTAATCAGCTCGTTTTATTTTTGTTATCTCCCTTGATCTGCTCTTCTGGCCGAGGTTAGGTGATCTGTTTGTATCTCGAAATCTCAGAGAATTTTATGCGTCTCATTCTCCAGGATAGATTCTGGGTTGAGCATATACCATTTGGTAATATGGTCAAACTTCAACTTCTTGCACAATTCTCAGTGGATCACCTTTCGTGGCCAGTCGTGTCTATTCTTATACTCTTTTTGTGCTAGTTTGCTCCATTCACTTTGTGATAGATCCCCTTGTCTCTATCACCTCATAATCTACGTCTGCTATTTTGTTGCGTCTTTTCTATTTTCGCTTTAACATAGTTGGTCCTTATGGCGTTGTTTTGTGCTGCTGTTAGAAGAGATTCGACTTATCTCTTAAAGTTTCCCTTTCTGAGCCATGTCTAGACCTTTTCGAGTGAGATTTCGTTAGTTTGTCGCTTGAAATATCCATACAGTTGTTTTTCTTCCCATTTCTATTTCCAAGTTATTGTTGTTCTGTTGATTTTTATGTTACCTATGCTGTTTCTAATCGCTGTTTTTAGTCTTTCTTTGCTCTTTTTTATGCAATCTTTAAGTTGATACATCCTCACTATCTTCAATGTTGGCGGATTCACCACTCCTTCTTTTCTTGACATTTGTAGTTTATCTAAGTCATCTATCGGGTGTAAGTCTTATGCATCGTCATTATTATTACTTTAACTCATGAGAGTTTTTCACATCAGTGTTAGCTGATGGTTTTCCACTGGGGTTTGAGTGACAGCAAGTCTTCAAGACTCTTCTCAGTATTCCGACCAATCTCAACAACGCTGTAGTTTGGATAGTCTCCACCAGTCCCGTTATTTCCAAGTCCTGCAGTCCTTGTATTAATCCTTTGGTGACTGTACCAAGAGGACCAATTACAATTGGTATAATCGTCACTTTCATGTTCCACAGTTTATTATTATTATTATTATTATTATTATTATTATTATTATTATTATTATTATTATTATTCCTTGTGAGTTTTTTTACACCAGTATTATGTGATAATCCTTCATTGGAGGCTTAGTGATAGCGAGTCTCCTTTGGTTTCAAGGACTCACCTCAGTATTCTGGCCGATCTAAACAATGATGTAGTTTTGATGGTCTTGATTCTTCCTCTGATTTTCCACTCTTCCAGTCTCCTTTCAAACCATCTAGGGACTGTTCCAAGTGCACCAATGATGATTGGTATCACCAACACCCACCGGTGTTACGCCACTTTCCTCGTTCTCTGGCAAGGTCCAAGTACTTGTATCTCTTTTCTTTTTCTTTGATTTTCACTCAATAGTCTGTTCAAACAAAGTTAATCAAAACATGTTCTTTAATTTTGCCTATAATATTCGGTCTTGTGCAAAAGTGACCAGCGTTTTTTAATTCAACCATCGCCTTATGTAATGATGATAAAGAATCGGTATATTCATATTATATATCCAACCATTTTTTTTTTCTTTTATGAAATAATCATATCAGTTTTGAATTATGTAGAAATTAAGTTTGGAAGTAATCGACCCAGTGGGTAGAGTGTTTGCCAATAGTCCGGTAAACCTGGGTTCAATCCCAGTTCGCGTCATACCAAAAACTTTAAAAACGGTACTTGATACCATCTTTCTTAACACCCAGCAATATAAGGTAAGTATCAAAGGTAAAGAGGAGCAATCCAGGGAAAGGAGTAGCGCCCTCCTCTACACCTTGGTGTAGTAGCTATTAAAAGGGGGGCCTTCTGGTCGTCCTCGACTACAGTCGCCAACTTTACTTTTGGAAGACTCTAATATTTATTATCATCATCATTATTATTATTTTACCCTTTTTATGAGTTTTTCATACCAGCGTTAGCTGATGGTTTTCCAATGGAGTTTGAGTGACTGCAAGTCTCCTCAAGTCTCCAGGTCTCTTCTTAGTATTCTGGCTAATCTCAACACTGCTGTAGTTTAGATGATCTCCACTCATCCTCAGATTTCCAAGTCCTCTAGTCCCTGTACCAATTCTTTGATAATTCTACCCATCGTACCAATTATAATTAGAATGACTGTCACTTTCATGTTTCATATTTTTTTCAGTTCTCTTGCAAGTTCTCTTTTTTCGCTTTCTTTTAGCTTTACCCAATGATCAGCTGGAACAGCAAAGTCCACTATCCAGCAGGTTCTCTTTTTTTGTTATTAACTATCATTAGGTTTGGTCCTCTGGTCGAGATTATGTGATCCGTTTTTTTCTCAAAATCCCAGAGAATTTTTTACTTTTCATTTTCTAGGACTGATTCTGGGTTGTGCATATACCATTTGTTCGTACATTCAAATTTAAACTTCTTGCATAATTCCCAGTGGATTACCTCTCCCACCCATTCGTTTCTAGTCTTATACTATTTTTTGCGTGACTTTACTGCATTCAGTTATTATATGATTGATTGTTTTGTCTCTATCACCATAAAATAAACATCTGCAATTTTGTTGTGTCTTATCTATTTCTTGTTTTCAATAATGGTTATCATCTTCCAAAATGGAATCCGCGCCTCGAGTTCTAATCCTGCACAAGAGGGTGTCCTCGTGGTGTAATGTTTAAAGCGATGGACTGCGGAATCGTAATAAGTGAGTTAGTACTCCTGTCGCGCTATTACGTTCACTTTCCGGCAAATACCCTTGGGAAAGGTATGAATCCCCTTATCCTCCCAGCTATGGGTTAAATAGTACCACAACTGTTCTTCTAGGAGAATGGCTTTGGCATTAAATAACCTACAAAGGTTGATATGCCATTAAACAAAGAAAACAAACCAAACCAAACCTAATCCTGTACAAGGCGGTTAGTGCTTCACTTCGCGCCAATGCCCTTGGGAAAAGCATAAATCCATCTCTTCTCCCACAAGCTATGAATAAAATATGAGGACAAACTGGGTTCTTCAGCCTTAGTGAGGCAACTAGTCTTGGAGAAGGAAAACTCGGAATTCAAACCAGTTGTATTTCGTTTAAAAATTTATCTGCTTGTGGCGAAGTGGGTGAAGAAATAACTACTATTTATTAAAGAAAATGTTGAATGAAAAAACAAATGAAAAATAATTCTACTCGAATAATTACGGAGAGTATAAAGGTTAAAAAATAATCTGAGGTGGAGGTAATAAATCATTTGGAGGTGGCCGTGATGTAATTCGTAGGAAATGGACACGGCGACACGAGTTCAAATCCTGGACGAGACTGATTGCATTTCACATCGCACTAATACCCTTGGGAAAGGTATGAATCCAATTATTCTCCCTCCAGCTATGGGTAAATAATAGGGCAGATTGGGTTCTTTAGCCTTGGTAAGGCAACTAGTCTAGGAGAAGGAAAACTCTGAATTCAAACCTGTTAAACTCCGCTTAAAAATTGACCCTGTGTCATACCCTGCCCAAGCGGAGGGGTTGGTAAATATGATAAAAGTTAAAAAAAAATCCGTTTTTTTCTATCCACGTTGTCTCCTAGTTTTTAACGAATTTGGCGCCCAAATTACATAAAATTATACATTTTGGCATTCAGTTTGGGTGAAATCATATACAAAAGCAAATATTCCCTCTTAGTAACTATCGCTTTACTCTACTAAGTTTAACTCAGGACCTCAATAAATGGATACCTAAGGTTTAAACTCACCCTATCAGCGAAAGGGTTTGCAAAACAAGCTTCTTTTTCATCGACAGAAAGCATCTATGAATAAGCAGATTCATAATTGGTTGCGTTAGACTGTCACGAATACACTTCAAAGCAATAAAAATTTAAAATAACATACATAAAGGACTAAATAAACATGAAAGGGATACACATATAGTACAGTCGTGAAGGTTATTGTCCATTAATTCTGTCTTTATTCTTCTTCAGTAATATCACCGACTCAACAACACTATTAGGAGTATTTCAAATGATATTGAGAAAAACGGAAATGTCCTCTTTAATAGAGAGTGGTAGTTTTAAAAATAAGGTTCCTTGGTTGGTTGGTTGGTTGGTTGGTTGGTTTTAGGGCGTATCAACCCTTTTCGGGCCATTTGACGCCGAATTAAATTACAAGCAATTTCTTTTAGTATAAGTATAGTTTCTGGTTTACTCACAGTTAAACTTCAAAATAGTTCAGTTAAATGTAAAAACAGTTCTATTTCAAACAATTCAATTTAGGATAAGTACAGAGTTTCAATATTAAAAACAATTCTATTTCAAGCAATTCAGTTTAGCATAAGTACACAGTTTCTATGTTAAAACAGTTCTATTTCAAACAATTCAGTTAGCATATGTACGCAGTATAAATGTCAAAACAGTCCTATTTCAAGCAATTCAGTTTAGCATAAGTACACAGTTTAGTTCTATTTGACCCATAGGTGCTACCACTTTGGGCCAGAGTGGACCTTGGAGCGATGGCAATGAAGGGGCACCCCGTATTTCCCAAAACTCCAGCATTACTGGAACCACACTCAGATTTTTCTCGTTCAGTTTATTTTCATCGACAATCGTTTGTATTAGTAAATCTTTAATCGCCTGTTAAATGTGTTTATTACTGAACTTGTATTTTACAATAAATTCAACGACGACGACGACTACCTGCTGATTAGAAAAAGATGAAATTGTGCAAGGAAGTACGTCAGATTCTTTCAAAGTGTATTCACGATTCGAAATCGTGTAACACCATTGTAGACAAAATCACAAGTGTTTTTATTAAATCTGACACCACCGTCTCTTTTATAGAATGTTTACAAAAATTCTTTTTCTTATATTTTAAACCAATGTCTCAAGTGTACGTGGGTTGTCGACAAAGTTCTAAGCCTCACCCAGATTTTAGATTTCTTGCACACCTCTCACCTTTGTGTGAGTCTCACCTGCACAAAAAAATTACGACAGAAATCTGCATTTGTTTCTCAGAATTAAAAAAAAAATCTTACAAAGAAAAGTAACGAAGATTATTTAACTTTCACTGGTATTATTGATAGAGAATGCGAAAAATTCAAACTAAAAGAATTAACTCCTGACATGTTCGCGAGCTAAAAAGCTATGGAAGATAGTGAGGTAAGGAAACGTATTTAGTCTAAACTTGAACAAAATCTAGAAATTAGCCTACAGAAGATTGTAACAGAATCAGAAATCTTCGACAAGATACTAGTAAGATTAAAGCAAGAGACGTATCAAATATACACGCATTAAAACAGAGACCACAGAAAGAAAAAATAGTTAAGAATGAATCTTTACTACGGGTGGGGAAAAATACACAATTACAAAGATTGTCCATTTTCTGTGAGGTTTAGGACTTTTTGAATTACCCTTATCTATCTATCTATCTATCTATCTCAATTTCATCAATATGTACCTATCTTTCTATCTATCTATCAGAAATTTTTGACTCGGTTTACTGGGTATCGAATACGCAACTGATTTCAAGTATGGGGAGGGGAGATCCTTCTGTTCGAAAAAAAAAAGGAGATATCCTGGGTATAGCAATGAACTGAATCCGGTGGTGAGACTCCAGTTCTGCAGCTCTGGTAAGTGTGAAGTACCATTTCATTACATTTACTTCCAGGTTCACTATGATTCGGAATGGTAGTACCTGTTAGGATCCCAATCATGAGTCAAATGTACCTGTTTGCAAATTATTAGCATTAGATGAGAATACTTGAAACCATATAACTATGTGCAAATTATTAGCAATAAGAATAGTCGAAGCTATGATTGCTTACAGAGGTTGGTTTGGTTACTTTGTTTAATGGCGTATCAACTTTCATGGGCTAATTAATGACGAAGCCATTCTTGTATAAATACTATTTAAGCGATAACTGGGAGGTTAAGAGAGTTCATGCCTTTTCCACGGGTATTAATCCGAAAGTGAATGTAATAGCGTGACTGCAACTCGAACTCGTTTGCTGCGATGTTGCAGTCTTACTCGTTAGCCACTACACCATGGTGACTACTCCCCATTTTCAAAGGGTTATTATCATTATCTAATTGAAACCATAAAACTATGTGTAAGTTATTAGTATTAGATAATAATACTTGACACCTTTTAACTGTGTGCAAATTATTCATGTTAAGAAATTATTCGTATAAAGAAATTATTTGTATTAGGAAATTATTTGTATTAAGAAATTATTTGTACTAAGAATAGTTATTTCAAGTTATAGTAAAAGTAAAATTGGCGATCGTAGTCGAGGGTGACCCGAAGGCTCTCTTTTCAATAGCTACTACACCAAGGTGTAGGGGAGGGTGCTACTCCTTTCGCTGGATTACTCCACTTTATCCTTAATCCGTACTTTATAATGCTGAGTATTAAGCAAGGCGGCATCAATTACCATTTTTTGAGTCTTTGGTATGATCCGACCTGGGATTAAACCCGGGTCTCCCGAGCCATTGGCGAACACTGTAACCATCATGTCAATGTCCAGTTGAAACCATCTGATTGTTTAAAAAAGGTTAGCACTAGATAAGAATACTTGAGACCATATAACTGTGCGGAAAATATTTGTATTGGATCAGAATACTTGAAACCCTATCGCAGTAAAAGTTATTAGTATTAAAAAATGTCACTCGATGGTACAATTACTTAAAAATTATCAATATCATTAGTTACTTGAAACTATATAATTACTCGCAAAAATACTGATATCGACATTAAATTGCTCTCAAGGGTTGACCTGCCGTAAAACAAACGAATCAACCAGCCAACCAATCAACTAAAATTGTGTACACATCATTCTCAAGACCTCAATGTTATTTTAAGTAAACCCTCTTCGAATAATTCTGTTGTTTGATTGATTGATATTAATTGCATGTCAAACCGCTTTGGGTTATTTTATGCTAGAGTTTAATGGTTTGCATTCATAGCATATTCCTATTTATACTTTTATGCACACGGTCATATCGAATACGAACAATATCTTAATAGATCTATTTGCCCATAGACCTAACAAATACTACCACTTTGAGTCAGAGTGGAGCTGGGAGTAATTGCAATGAAACGGTACGCCGCACTTACCAGCGCTCCAGAACGAGAGCCTCACCATCAGCTGAAGTTTTGTATCATACCTCGGACACTAATTCTTTTGATTGTTAGGTTAAGACAGTGAAAACAGTAAACTCGTTCAACTAGAAATAAACCTTAAGTTTTATACGCTTCAACGTATAAATAAATCCAGGTCTATTGATTTTTGTGTTACTTGTACGATTGTTGTCAAGGCTGGTACTAAAGTATAATCATAACAATCGCCTTCCATAGAAAAAAATTGATGACAATTACTACTACACAAATATTACCTTACTTTCTTCTAATAATTATCAGCTAATTCTAAGAAAAAAAATCTCTTTGTTTTGTATGTATTTTTATAGGTAAAAGCGACGCAACATTATAATGAACATTAAAAAGAACATCTGTGAATTGAATTACTTTCTTCCAAATACCGCGTAAACAAGAAACGCCTTAGCTTTTTTTTCTTAAACACAGACTGTGCTTTTTTTTAAAAATCTATCTATCTTTCTATCTATCTATCTATCGTGGTATAATGGCTAACGAGCTGGACTGCGGCCTCGATTTAATTGAGATCACACTCCAGTCGCGCTATTACGTTCACTTTCGGACTAATACCCTTGGGAAAGGTATGAAACCCCTTATCTCCCCAGCCTTGGGTTAAGTAGCATCTTTGTTGTTCTTCTTCATGGTTGACTTTGGCAGTAGATAACCCACGAATGTTGATATGCCATTAAATAAAGAAACCACTCCTATCTATCTTGGTATGTTCACATCAGTCAATAAATCTATCTATCTATCTATCAAATCTTTTGTTGTGTATGTTGGACTGTTGTCGCTGAAAATGAAGGTGATTACATTTAATATAATAATATCAAAATTTATCTTTCGTTTGTTTTTATATAATCTCTGGTAAAAGTTCATTATTTTCCGACAACACTAATACATACATACATACATACATACATACGCACAACACACACACACACACACACACACACACACACACACACACACACACACACACACACACACACACACACATACATACATATATATATATATATATATATATATATATATATACAAGAGTATAAATAAAAGAATGAGATCAATACGATTGATTGTTTTATAATGGACCGTAAAAGCGTTATATTCAAACACGTAATTGGTAAAAACGTGTTTTTTTAAATATTACATTATATAAATTTTTTTCCCCCAAAAACAACCGACAATCGGTCACATTGTTTTTGTTTTTTTTTTGAAAAAAATTATTTGCTCTGTGGATTTTATTTACATTGAGCTCTTTACCAGGAATATCTAAATTTTTACCAGTAATATTCTATTTTTGAATATTTGTTTATTCATACTGATCTGAATCTTTATTCCCTATTGCCGGATTTACTGGATTGAATAATATTATATATATATATATATATATATATATATATATATATATATATATGTGTGTGTGTGTGTGTGTGTGTGTGTGTGTGTGTGTGTGTGTGCTTTTCTTAAAGAAATTATTGCTCTGTAATGTCAGTTACATTGAGCTCTTTAACAGGAAGATTTAAATGTTCACTGTTGAATGTTTTTTTGTCCTGATGGAATACATACATACATACATACATACATACATACATACATACATACATAACAGAATAGATAGAATAAGAAATAAACGGAGAGAAATATGTATATATGACTCGTTGATAGTAAGAGTCTTGGAGATATTTTGAAATATCAGACAGAAAGAGGTGAGAGATTGAATGATTAGGAGGTGCCCGTGGTGTAATGGTTATCGTCGTAGGAAATGGACACGGCGACACGAGTTCAAATCCTGGACGAGACTAATTGCATTTCACGTAGCACTAATACCCTTGGGAAAGGTATGAATCCAATTATTCTCCCTCCAGCTATGGGTAAATAGTAGGAGAGACTGTGTTCTTCAGCCTTGGTTAGGCAACTAGTCTAGGAGAAGGAAAACTCAGAATGCAAACCTGTTAAACTCCGCTTAAAAAATTGACCTGCCCGAGAGGAGGGGTTGGGTAAATAGGAGATTGAATGATTAGACATTGCAAGCTAGATAGATAGATAAATCGGTAGGAAAAATGTAGATGATTATGTAAGGTACACAGTCAGTATTGCTTTTATGTCAACATCATACTCTGGTATCGATTACTATAGTTACCACCCAGATGATTCATATCCTATTCATATCATTTGTCTGCTTTTTCTTCTTCAATCAAACCACTCAAGTAAACTAAGGAAAGAAAGAAAGAAAAAAAAGAAGGAAAGAAGAAAAGAAAGAAAAAGAGAAAGAAAGAAGGAAGCAAACAAACGAACCATTGATGACACGAAAAGATAGATAGATAGATAGATAGATAGACAGAGACTGAAATATAAAGCGAAATAGGCAGAAAGAAAGAAAGAAAGAAAGAAAGAAAGAAAAAGAGATAGATAGATAGATAGAGAGAGAGAGAGAGAGAGAGAGAGAGAGGGAAATATAAAGCGAAATAGGCAGAAAGAAAGAAAGAAAGAAAGAAAGATATATATATATATATATACATATATATATATATATATATATATATATATATATAGATAGATAGATAGATAGATTGAAATATAAAGCGAAATAGGCAGAAAGAAAGAAATAAATAAAGAAAGAAAGAAAGAAAGAAAAGAAAGAAAGAAAGAAAGAAAGAAAGAAATAGATAGATAGATAGATAGATAGATAGATAGATACTGAAATATAAAGCGAAATAGGCAGAAAGAAAGAAAGAAAGAAAGAAAGAAAGATATATATATATATATATATATATATATATATATATATTATATATATATAGATAGATAGATAGATAGATAGATAGATAGATTGAAATATAAAGCGAAATAGGCAGAAAGAAAGAAATAAAGAAAGAAAGAAAGAAAGAAAGAAAAGAAAGAAAGAAAGAAAGAAAGAAAGAAATAGATAGATAGATTGATAGATAGATAGATACTGAAATATAAAGCGAAATAGGCAGAAAGAAAGAAAGAAAGAAAGAAATAGATAGATAGATAATTTGCTAAAATCTAAATGATTATACAAGGTCCATTGGTCAGGCTCATTATCAAATCATCATCATTATCATCTGAAATCGATTGCTATAGTTACTACCCAGGTTATTCATATACGATTAATGTGATTTTTTAAAACATTTTCTATTCTCAACCTCCACCTTATCCTCTTCCAAACAGACGAATGAAAATCGAGTTTCCTCAAACAATGCCGCCATTCCGATTATTATATTTTATATCATTTATCTTAGAAATCTTTTCTTGTCTTTATTGTTGTTGCATCTCTTAAAAAAGATTTCGAAACTTTCTCGTGCTTTATTTATCACTAGACAATCGGCGAACCTGTTGGGTTCTCATTTTAAGGTGCGATATGATTTTACTCAGCATTTAATTAATACTTATCGTTGTGATATCGACAATTTCGAGTACAATATATATATATATATATATATATATATATATATATATATATATATATATATAGTCATCCACAGACAGACTGTTTCGTTCTATCAGAACTCTTCAGTGTGGCTAGACACGCAGGACGCTCGAAGCCGGAATCGAAACCCGTCCAACTTTACGCTAGACTAAAGCTTCAGACCACAAGCGGACTACGTTGGCAAAGGGAATTTTTAGGTATTTTATATTTAGCAAACAGCAGCAGCAGCCTTTGTTTACATTTTTTCATACCCTAACGGCTACCAGAGAGCTCAATTCTTTCGAAGAGCCTTGCATTACGCTAACAGTGGCCGACAATTCCTTCGCCAGAGAGCTCAACCCCCATGGGGGAGCATATATATGTATATATATATATAACGTTTTTAGGGTAAAAATGAGTTGCAAATTGGACTAGAAGTAGCTTTAATCATTAAAAAAAGAGCATTTTAAGTGCATTGCTCAAATAAAAATTTCACTGTGGCACAGTGTTTATCTTTTTTCTTTCTTGTGAGTGACGGCTGCATAGTAACATTGATAAAAAAAAAGCAACAAGCAACTCCACTCCGCAGAAAAATATCCACAAAAAACGAAAACAAAAAACATTAAAACAATGATGTTTGAGTGTTCGCCAATGGCCCGGGAGACCTGGGTTCAATCCCAGGTCGAGTCATACCAAAGATTCAAAAAATGGTACTTGATACCTCCTTGCTTAATACTCAGCATTATAAGGTATGGATCAAGGGTAAAGTGAAGCAATCCAGGGAAATGAGTAGTACCCTCCCCTACACCTTGGTGTAATAGCTATCGAAAAGGGAGCCTTCGGATCATCCTCGACAACGGTCGCCAACTTTACTTACAATACTCGAACAACCTGGGCTTCGAGCAAAACATGATGCCTTTATCTGTTCAACTCCAACTTTCGATTATATATTTTGCTCTTCTCGATTGATTAATTTTAACGGCATCTTAACTTGCTAGGGTTATCTTATGCATAGAGGTTAGGGGATCGAGTTTATTGAATGTTTATATTTGCATTTTTGTGTACTTGTTTCTTAAAATTATTTTTTGCAAGCAGTTATATGATATCAAGTATTTTTTTCTAATACAAATAATTTGCTGCACACATGGTTTCAAGTATTCCTGTCTAATACAAATAATTATGCTGTTTCAAATAATTATTTCTATTTGATTATATTCATATGCTTGTACACTTATGTTGTCAAGTTACGAATAATATTTTTATTTTACTTTATGATTGGTTAGCCAATCAAAAGTTCTATGGGAAGAGTATCCATTTTACGTATCAGATTTTAATTGATTGTACAATCGAACCACACTATAAGTGCTTGGTTGATTAAGGGTCCTAACCCACTCTTTGTGAGGGGTAGTATCCCTTCATATTAACATATTAAGAAAAACAACAACAACAACAAAAAAAAAAGCAGAATAAAAAATCTGTTTAATCTGTTGTATAGCCACATACATATACATATACAAATATATGCGGAACATTATCATCATCATCATCATCATCATCATCATCATCATCATCATCATCATCATGTCGTGCCACTTGCACGGATATCCCTGACCCTCTCACGCCACTTTCCCTATCGTTCATCGCCTCTGCCAGGTCTTCAGGGCTACATCGCGTATCCTCACATTGCTGCTGTATGTATGTTCTGGCTGGTCGTCCTGCTTTTGCCCGGCCATATGTAGGGGTCCATAGGAGTACATCGCTTATGAGCTCGTCCCTGCTTCTCCAGCAGTGTCCTGCATGTCTGATAATAACGAACTTCAATGAGCGAACGAACACACTACTTTATAAAAATATACCTCTCACACTTTATTCTCGAAAGGGTGATGTTTCTTGTGAGAGGTGAGTTGCAGACGGGGACAGACGGCTACATATTGACCCCAAGTTCTTCTGACCATAGCAGCACTTCTTTCGAATTCTGGCTGGGCTGCTCAACCGTGGGTTACTGAGGGCCAAAGCCCTCTGTCTGGAGCTGGTTCTCGCTCCGCTGGCATCCTATCTCCAACTGGAATTGGAACTGACCCAAGCCGTTTGTGGCACCTGGTTATATAACTGTCTTACGTACACCTGCTTCCTGTGGGCGTACGCACCTGCCACCATCACCGAATTCAAACACATCCAAAAGTCTAGGTGATATTCTGATATCTTCGACCGGATGCACCTGTTTCGCTGTTCTTCCGCTTATTTACATAGGTGCATCTCTTGGTTGACGGCTCGGTCGAGGGTCAATATGTTACAAATCTATCCGAAGCCCAGATTTAACCTTTTAATTTCGACAAGTGAACAAAGATGAATTTGAGATGTTAACCTAAATAGGTCAGTGCACTAGCAGAGCCAAATAATATTCTTGCTTAGGAAACAATTATTGCTTCAATTAACTATTTTGAATACAAATTATTTACAGTTAATGGTATCAAGTATTTCTATTGAAAGCGAATCATTTTTAAACAGATTTATTTTACCCTAATATGGGAGACCTAAGAGGTACTACAACTAGGCCCCAGAGTGGATCTGGAAGTACAACCCCGGGAAAAAACTCTAAGATCTAGAGTACAGTATACAAAAATTATCAGGGAAGACTGGGCCAAGAGAAGAAAAAATCTGAATTCAAACTTATAAAACTTCGCGTAAAATTTACCCTGTGAAATATCCTGCTCGTTTGAAGGGGTTAGATATATATGTGTGTGCGTGTGCGTGTGTGTGTGCGTGTGCGTGTGCGTGTGGTTAGGCCGCAGTCGTTCATTTAAGCATGTTTCATTAAATAATAAAGACAGATTTTGTCTGTATAATTTATTTAAGAGCCTTTCAAGTTTCCTGGTAAGTGTCTTAGTTTCAGATTGGAATTGGTCGATGAATTTCCCAAAATTTCCAGAAGACTTACAATGCACCTTAATGATTCTAGCTCCATAGCCTTACATCTTAAGAATCATTCTATTCCTAAATCCAAGTTTCGAAAAATTTTAGTTGAAAACACCACTATAATTGCACACGAAATTGATAAGCTACGACTACCAATCCTAGAAGCCCTACATATAAAAACCAAAAAAAAAAAAAAAAATAAATAAATAAATAAAATCAATAGAATAGATTTTGAAAATAACGACAAGGTTTTGAAATGCTTTTCGTAATTTTTTTTTCCCGTATTACTTGATAGTATTCAATTTCCGTTGATAGCGTTCATTTTTAAACACATCAGTCACCCTGTTTTTATTCAACTCTGCATTCGCATATTCTTGTTATGTTATAAAAATCTTTCAAAAACTTTCAAAACTCATTTTAAAAACAACACACCTTACTCAAGCAAGCAACCCCTGATGATGACCGATGAAGGGTCCAAAAGTGTTCAGGACAATTTTGGGAAATTCATCAACCAATTCCAATTTGAAACTAAGATACTTATCAAGAAACTTGAAAGGATCTTAAATAAATTATACAGACAAAATTTGTCTTTATCATTTAATGAAACATATATATATATATATATATATATGCAGAGCAAAATATATCATTAACAACAAGAAAATTAATAAATATACTTCATTAAAAATTTACTTCACCAGCCTATAGCTGGCTCTTCAAATGGATTTGAACAGGAGTTTGCTTCCTTCTAACGGTTAGAAAGAAAACAACTTTTGTTCAAATCAATCGGAAGAGTCAGTCAAAAGGCTGGTGAAAATAATTTATAATGAAGTACGAGGATCATTTAAATAAGTTTCCAGACTTTTTTCGTACGGGCACATTTATTGATAGTACACCCATGAAACTCTAGCTCCCTTCGAAGTAATCTCCTCCGGTTGCAATGCACTTGTTGTACCGTTCCAACAACTTCTGGAAGGCTCTGGTGTGAGCATGTCAATGACCTTCGTCACAGCCTCTTTCATTTCCTTAGTTGTCTCATACGACGGCCTCTGAGCTTAGGGAATAAGCAAAAGTCACTGGGAGCAAGGTCTGGACTATAGGGAGGGGGAAGAACTGTCTTGATGCCCATCTTGGTCAAATAGTCTGTGACAAGGATGGAGTTGTGAACTGGTACATTGTCCTGGTGGAAATGACACTGACCCGATTTGAAGAGTGATGGCCTCTTCCGACGGAATCTCTCCCTGAATTTCCTTAAAACCTCAACATAGTAACCCTAATCCCAATCCTTTGGCCAATCAACTGTGGTGTATTAACTTCCTTACTCCTCCCACACCTCTCATCATCCCTCACAGACTCTCTGCCTTCCTTAAATCTCTTATGTCACTCAAAAACTGATGCTCGATTCATGCAAGATGCTCCAAAAGCAGTCTGAAGCATTCCATACGTTTCTCTAGCATTTTTTTCCAAGTTTAAAACATAATTTTATTGCATATCGTTCTTCTAAAGTGTCTTCACGTCCAGATTGCATTTTTGAAATTCACCGGCTGTGACAATCGGGCTTTAGTAGGGTGTATTTCAATTCCTGCTGTAGCTGTTGATTTGAACCTGAAATCATAAAAAATGGTCAGTCATCTCATAAGATGTATAGGAATAAGATACTGAATTTTCAAGAGTCTACGACAATTTTAAATGCCTGTACAAAAAATGTCCAGAACCTTATTGAATGTACCACGTATATTAATTATCTTTTTTTCAATTATATATATATATATATATATATATATAAAGTAGTAAAGTTGGCGACCATAGTCGACGATGATCCAAATGTTCTCTTTTCAATAGTTACTACACCGATGTGTTGAGGAGGGCGCTACTCCTTTCCCTGGGTTGCTCCACTTTACCCTTGATCCGTACCTTATAATACTGAGTGTTAAGCGAGGAGATATCAAGTACCATTTTTTGAGTCTTTGGTATGACGTGACCTGGGATTAAACCCTGGTCTCCGGGGCTATTGCCGAACAATGCACACACACACACACACACACACACACACACACACACATATATTTATATATATATATATATATATATATATATATCAGGTCGATAGAACAGGATGAAAAAATAAGTGAAGTTCACATACCACTTTTTAGTTACTCCAATGCAAACATGTTTATGCAATCTTTGTAAAGGAGCAGAAAAAATAGCAACCTTCATATTGACCAGTTGCTTTCGAGATTTTTTCTTTTTCCCACAAAATGATTGCGTGGAACTGATAGTCATGGAGCAACCAAATTAATGAAGGAGTGCTCAACACTATCCATATCTTCATAACTGGAGCCTCACATTTAGATTCAATTTTCAGTCGATCTAGAATACTATTTTGGGGGCGGGGGTCTTACAGTCAGCGTATTCTAAGCCCTACCGATAGGGTTGTTTTTCTATTTTAGCTACCTTGTATTTCATTTTATTTTATCCATAGTAAAGTCTACTATGAATAAAATAAAGCAGTCGAACCTTAACTATATTCGAAAATTGTTAAAAGTGGGTCTTATGTTTGGTCGATACCAACGGTCCCAGTGTTACATTTTTGGACAATGTTATGGAAATCTTAGAAGTGTCTTTGCAGTTAATTCACCCTTTTCTTTTTGTTTCATGTCATAATTTGATGTTGCCGAACATAAATATAATCGAAGACAGCACATGTGTGATGTAATGTAACTGACCCTGGTGTCGTCAGATGCAGGTTGAGAGACTGCGGGTGTGATCAGAAACGCCTAAAGAGGAGTTGTAGGTAAAAAATATGTCCTGTAATGGAAACCGAGTGAGTATAAATACAGACCTCCACGTGCTCGTGAGGTGGGGAAACTGATTCGTAGTAAAGTAGAGAAAGTGGTAACACGCGTGCTACCCCAGGGAAAAACGAACGATTTAACCGTTGAAATTATCAACTAATTTGCTCTTATCCAGATTACTAGCCTGATAACACGAGATACATACGACCCAACTAGTCTCGTCAAATGATAAAATTTCAACAATTGTTTCGATGTTGTATCGCAGTATGAACAAGTCATTTTAATAAACAAAATACCGAGTATTTAAAGAAAGCATATCAATCCTAGTTGGTTATTTAATGCCAAATCCTGATTTTACAAGTATATTAAATGTATGATTTGTATACATATATTGTAGATACACACAGTAAAATAAACAAACAGTTCTATTCCTAACAATTCAGTTTAACGCAAGTCAGAGTTAAATGGTTCCAAGTATTGCCATGTATAACTCCCAATTCAACTAATCTGTCATTTGTTTTTACACCGTTAAATGATTAAACAGTTCTATTTCCAACTATTCAATTTAGCATAGGTCAACAAAGTTAAATGGTCCCTAATATGGCTGTGTATCCCTAACAATTCAATAAAACATCAGTCCTTTGTTTACACACTTTTAAATGATCAAACAGTTATATTTCTAACAATTCGGTTTAGGATCAGTCATTTGTTTGCACTCAGTTTAAATGTCGAACAGTTCTATTTGACCCATAGATAGGACCCTATAAGGTGCAACCACACCGACCAGAGGGGACCTGAGAGCGATGGCAATAAAGGGGAACTCTGCGTTCCCCAAAGCTCCAGCATGACTGGAACCTCAACATCAGATTGTTTAATATCAGGGCACTAGTTGGGAAGGGGAGTCTTACCTCTCTGCAGAGATGTAGTCGGTGTATTCTATAGCCCCAACCGACTGGGCTGTATATTTTTAGATAGCTATTTTACTTGTATTTTATTTTAGCTATATCTTCTATATTTTTATATGGTAACGTAGGTTAAACAGTACTCCTACTGATAGCTTTGCCATGACTTACGAAAGCTGATATGCCATTGAACAAAGATGTAATATTACCTGGTCCAAAAATACGACCACTGATACGAATACGTGAAACGTACATGGAATGTACAGGAATCCGAAAACACGAAATTCACGAAATTGGTTCAGGTACGAAACTTTATTACCTTTGAGTTAAAGGTTATTCGACATGAGGAGTGAGAGAGAGAGAGAGAGAGAGAGAGAGAGAGAGAGACACAATCTTTCTATGCTGACGGCTTTTACATCGTCTGCTCTCAACCCAACCAACGCGCGGCGCCCGTAGCGCACAAATTCGTCTGGCCTCGCCCAGCTCTAATTCTCGACTCTCTCGTTCGGAGGCAGGAACTCAACTCACTGCTTTTTCTCAAATCCCCAAATCCTTTGCCCACACTTCCGGTGCGTGACGTCACTCACTTCCCCTGGTCACAATTCCTATCTGGGATTTTTATTTTGACATCTCTGAATGACACATCCTCTCCGCGCACGCATGAACACCTGCGTTAATGTTGCACCTAACTAACCCATGCGTTAAGCGAAAGGTTCTCAGCCTAACTAAACCGAAAGGTAAGATATATAAAACGAAATCCCTCCGCTATTATATTACAAAGAAAGCAAAAGTCAAATGTGGCTAGACTGTACTCTGTCTCGATTCTATGCGTACCAAATTGATCAATCGCACGGAATATACGTGTTGAAAGTATTGACGGGGCAAATTGCCATATTAAATATTGTAATGATTATCGTGGTACGGTAACTTGAGTTCAGATACTGGACGAGGCTGTTTGTATTTCACAAAGCACTAATACCCTTGCAAAAGGTATGCATTAAACTAATCTTCTTCCATCTGTGGGTAGATAGCTGGGCAGTCGGCACTGTAACTTTGGTATGGCAACCGGTATTGGAGAAGGAAAACTCTGAATTCAAACCTCTAAAACCCTGCTAAAAAATTGGCGCTGTGTCACATCCTGTCCGCCTTAGTAAAAAAGAAAATGTCGAATTAAATACCTCTCTCACTGGTTCGTAAGATTTTTACGCAAAATAAATCACGAACGACTCAGCAGTTGTAGTCCAGGGTGGGACAGAAATATCTCCTACGATTGAAGCTTTTACCGGTGTGTTACGAATGAATTTAGGCAAGTGGCAATGGTAGCTCCATCTAGCTAATATCTAATCCTTTTTTTTAAAAAATACGATCATTTACGGTCATGATTTAGATCGACCATGTTTTTAAAGGTTGATAGAAAGACCAAGAGTGTTTGGGGGGGATTATTCTACCACTTTTTGACGAATAGTACCTTTTAAATCTTCGGGTGCCTTTTTTTAAATCGATGAATCAGTGGATCTGAAAATTTCAACCCATAGAAGTTTTTATTTTCTATCCAGAATAGCATCATTCCGATGTAACAGGAAATGAGACCGATGAAGTAGACTTGAGGCCGAAAGGCCCCCGGCTTCGGCTTGGCCATCATCGGGTGGGGGAGCTGCATCACTGACACCTTTGTCACCCTCGTCTAGCACTGTACCCTGCTGTTCAGTTTAAGCTATAATCAGGCATACGTACCTGGACCCAGATTTGGGCTCATGTCCAGCTAGGTTCATCATGCCCACATTGCACTGTGAGCCGATGACCAGCATAGTCCAGTAGGGCTCAAGCCTCGGCTCGTGCCCGGCCTTCCCCTCTCCAAAAATCCCCACTATAATCGACCTTCGGGTCATTGACTTAGTGTCAAGTCCTGTCTGGTGAGAGGCAGAGACAAATATAGGAAATGAGACCGATGAGCTCTCTTCGTAGTAATTACAGATTTACTAGTCTTAAAAGAAAAAAAAAAACGGTAAGATATCAGTTAGATATAGCTACAATTACCACTTGCCTAAATTCACTTGCCTCACACAGATGAAAGTTTAAAATGTGGGAAGTATTTCTGTTACACCCTGTAGTAATTGTAGTTGTAGTAGCATAAAAGTAGCTTGAACCCCCCCCCTTTTTTTCAAACGTGAGTTTAACTTTAAAGTATGTCTGTCTGTGTATAAGTTTGCTTGAGTTTTATGGCATATCAACATTTGTAGGTTATTTAAAGCCAAATCCATTTTATACAAATAAACAGTTCTATTTCAAACTATTCAGTTTAGCATAAGTACACAATAATGGTCAAAAACATTTCTATTTCAAGCTATTCGGGTTTTGTCAAAACAGTTCTATTTCAAACAATTCAGTTTAGCATAAATACAGTTTCAATGTAAAAAACCGTCCTATTTCAAACAATTCAATTTTGCATACAAAAACAGTTCCATTTCAAACAATTTAGTTTAACATAAGTACATAGCTTAAAGGTAAAAACAGTTCGATTTCAAGCAATTCAGTTTAGCATAAGTACACAGTTTAGTTCTATTGGCCCATAGATAGGACCCTATCAGGTGCTTCCACTCCGAGACAGAGTGGACGTGTGAGCAATGGCAATGAAGGGGTACTCCGCATTTCCCAAAGGTCCAGCATTACTGGAAACTCACCACTATATTGTTTAGTGTCATATCTAGGATTCTCGTTGGGGGGGGGGTCTTACTCCTCTGCAGAGGTGAAATCGGTGTATACTACAGCCCCAGCCGACTGGGCAAATTAAAGTGTGTCGTTGGTGTGATCGTTACTCCGACTCTAACGTGCAGGGTCTCCAACGAGTTGAGATGTGAATACAGCGCTATCTTGAAACAATATAATTGTTGACATTACTTAAGAATACTTGAAACGATACAACTGTGTAAAAATTATTTGTGTTACATAAGAATACTTATTATCATATAACTGTTTGACAAAAACTCTTAAGAAACATATTACTCCCAGGTCCACTCTGGCGCGAAGTGGTAGTACCGGTTAGGGTCAGATAGATCGGTTTAAAAATTATTCGTATTGCATTGTAACATGTGCCATAAAATGAAATAAAAAACAAACAAACAAAAAAAAAACAGAAAAAAAAAATTTCTTCAGAAAAAAATACTAAAAAAAAATGTATGTATAAATGTATAATGAACGAAATTCCCTAACCTCTCGGTATAAAATAATCCGAGTTGACAGAGTGTAGTATAGAATAGATCTTTGGTTTGATTAGGTTTTATGGCTTATTAACCATTGTTGGTTATATAATGCGAAATCTTTTTATACATATACAATAAATATGATTTCTAAACACATTTTGTTCACAACATTTAAAACGAGCATGAGCTTATTTTTTCTCGTAGTTAAATGTTTTCCCTTATTTCTATCAAATACGAATAATTCTATTTACTATTAATCATTTGCCTGCACACAGTTTAACTTTTTCAAGTATTGCTATGTATCACAAACAATTCAATTTAACCCTAATCATTTGTTTACACACAGTTAAATGACCGAACAGTTCTATTTCAAACAATTCAGTTTAGCATGTGCTCAAAGTTAAATGGTTCCAAGTATTGCCATCTATCGCAAACTATTCAATTAAACATCAGTCATTAATTTACACACAGTTAAATGATCAAATAGTTCTATTTCTAACTATTCAGTTTAGTATAAGTTCACATTTTCAATTTCAAATAGGTCTATTTTGAGCCATAGATAGGATCTTACCAGGTGGATCTGGGAGCGATGGCAATAAAAGAGTGCTTTTGCACGGCCATGTGTGGGGGTCCATAAGAGTACATCACTTATGAGTTCGTCCCTGCTTCTCCAGCAGTGTCCTGCATGTCTGGTTCGTCTAACTTGGATAGTTTTCGTGATAGGAGGCAGGTGGCTGTACAGTTGGTGTCTTGTGGGGTGTTGCCGCCAGGACTTGTTCAAGATTGCTCCCAGCATTCTTGTGTAATTGCCGTCTAGCTTCTTCTCCAGCCGTTTTGTTAGAGTCCATGTAGTGCATCCATATAGCAGTATCGATGTGACCGCTACCTGGAAGAAACTGTGTTTCATTTTATCGGTTAGGTCTGATTTCCATATAATCGATAGCCTATTGATAGCTGTCCATGTTTTCGTTAACCTCGTGTCGATGTCCTTTTCGGTTGATGCGACGCTGCTTCCTAGGTAAGTGAATTTGTCTACTAGTTTAAGAATCGTGTATAACTTATCATTATAAGATTGTAATACTTGGAACAATGTTATTGTATGCCAACAAATAATTATCATCTAATATTTGATTACTATGAAATACTTAAAAACATAATTGCTTTGGTTTCGTTTGCTTTCTTTTTTTCATAGTATATCAAACTTCCTAGGTCATTAAATGCCAAATCCATCTTTATAGAAAACCTACAGTGGTACAACTCCTATAGCTGAGAGATAAGGGGTTTATAGATTTCCTAAGAGATTATAATTGTTTATTTATGATATTGTCATCAGTTACTTGAAACCATATATTTACTGTGCCAGAGTAAAATAAACCGTTAGGGCCCCGCTTATGGGTCAAATGTATCTGGTTGGAAATTGCATAAGATAGGAATACTTTAAACCATATAACTATGTTCAAACAACTGATTATTTCATTACTTCTTGCGAGTGTTTTACACCAGCGTTAGCTGATGGTCTTTCACTGGAGTCTGAGTGACGACAAGTTTCCTCAAGTCTCCAGGATTCTTTTCAGTATTTTGGCCGATCTTAACAATGCTGTAGTTTTGATGGTCTCCATTCGTCCTACGATTCCAACTCTTACCAAGCCTTTTGGGATCATTCCAAGTGCACCAATCACTATTATTATCATCGTCATCTTTTAGTTCCTTAGCTTTTTTAGTTCTCTAGCGAGCACTAAGTACTCATCTTTCTTTTCGTTTTCTTTGATTTTCATTCTGCAGTTGGCCGGGACGACCGAGTCTACTATTCGGCAGGTTCTTTTTTGTTATTAACTATTCCTAGGTCTAGTCTTATGGCCGGGATTAGGTGAAGTGTTTGTGTCTCAAAATCTCACTGAATTTTTTAGTATCATTCTCTCAGACGGATTCTAGTTTATGCATATACCTTTCGGTAGTATGGTCAAATTTTAGATTCTTGCACAATTCTCAGTGGATCACCTTCTCCCTGATCCTATGCCCGAGATTAGAAGTAATATTTGTGCCTCAAAATCTCACAGAATTTTTTAGTATCATTCTCTCAGATGGATTCTGAATCATGCATATACCTTTAGGTAGTATGGTCAAATTTTAGATTCTTGCACAATTCTCAGTGGATCACCTTCTCCGCCTCGTCGGGTCTCGTCATGTACTTGTATTGCGCTTGTTTGCTACATTCACTTATTATGTGATTTCTAATGAACGTAACAGATCGACAGGAGTTCGAACTCGCTTACTTCGAGGTCGCAATCCAGCACTTTACCCATTACATTACAGAGACTCCGCTCCTAGTAATAGTTACTTGAAGCCATATAATTGTGTATAAATGATTCCTATTAGATAGGACTATTTGAAACCATATAACTGTTAGCAAGTAAATTATAATCATTTTACTCCTTGAGAGCTTTTCACATCAGCGTTAGACGATGGTTTTCACCGGAGTTTGAGTGACAGCAACTCTCCTCAAGTTTTCAGTATTCTGGCTGATCTTAATTATACTGTAGTTTGGATGGTCACCGTTCGTCTTCTTATTTCCAAGTCCTCCACTCCCTATCCCTGTCACTTTCATGTTTCACTGTTTTTTCAGTTCCCAAGCAAGGTCTTGGTATTTATCTTTGTTTTCGATTTCTTTTAATTCTAATCTGTGGTTTGCCGAGACAGCAAAGTCCACAATTCGGCACGTTCTCTTTTATTATTATTATTATTATTATTATTATTATTATTATTATTATTATTATTATTATTATTATTATTCTACTCTTTTGAGAGTTTTTCACACCATCGTTAACTGATGGCTTTTCACTGGAATTTGAGTGACAGCAAGTCTCCTCAAGTCGCCGGGACTCTTATCAGTATTCTGGCGGATCTTAATACAACCGTAGTTTGGATGGTCTCTACACGTCCTCTAATTTCCAAGTCCTCTGGTCCCCTTGGATTAGTCATATAATTGTGTATAAATCATTAGTATTAGATAGGAATACTTGAAACCATGTAACTGTTAGCAATTAAATAATTATCATTATAATTATTGAGAAATTAAAAAAAAATGAATGCTTGAAAATGATTGCAAAAAACGTGGAAAATATATTTATCATAATAATCCCTCGCTTAGAAATTAATCAACTTCCGGTAGTACATAACCCATAAAGAGTTGAGATGCCATAAAGAAAACTCTATACTTATTTGGAAAAAAAAAACAAAGAAGAAAAAGAAAACTTTGACAACAACATTTGAGACGCCGTAAAGCCAATCAACAAACCAACTTTCTGAAATATACTTCAGTTGATTCATATGTGGTGCTGAAAATGACGACAGCCGGGCAGTTTCGTCGTTACGAAAGGGGCTTTCAAAATTTGTTCTCGAGTCTAGTATCTTGAAACTGAATGGCATAACATTTCCTTTCAAACTAATAAAAACCATTAATGGAAACATGGTTGACTTGTAAGATTAGAGTTAATAGGTCTACGAGTTGTGTAGGAAAAGTTGCACACACGGTAGGTGTATAGATAGGTAGGCAGGAAAATAAGTAGGTTGTTAAGTAGATGGACACGAATATCAGATTGTGGACAAGTACAGTCTTGTTTTAAAGCTGAGAGTACGATTCAGACAATATCATTAAGTATATATATATATATATATATAAAAATGTGTGTGTGTGTGTGTGTGTGAGAGAGAGAGAGAGAGAGAGAGAGGGCAGCATTTCTTCGTTGATACATATTTGATTAAATAGTATAGACACCTTTTGTCTACATATTTTTGTTTTGATCATTTCAAGTCACCGTATGGATGTTATAATATCCGGCCGGAATTGGCTAACATATTTTCTTAATTTTTCATAATTAATTGGCTCCCGAGTACTTTCGGATCCATCTTGGGCCATCATCAAGTGTATATTGCAAAAGCGATACAACCTTCGGAAGTTCATTCCACCTTTGTTAGAATTAAGCGTTAAATGTTTTTATATATTGGCGGCAAGTTATTGCTTAGACAAGTTTTGGTTAAAAACTTCGGTACTTTTCTTATTTAATTTTCTTCTTCGGCTTTTTTGCATGTTTCGATGTGTCAGTGTCCAGTTTGTTGAGGAGTTGCCCAAAGTCCTGCTCCAAAACGCTTTCAATCGTCTTCCGGGTAATTTGGTTTGGTTTGGTTTGGTTTTATGGTACACCAACCATTGTAGGTTATTTAATAACAAATCCATTTTTATACATATAAATATTTCTACTTCAAACAATTCAGTTAAACATAAATACACAGTTTAAATCGGAGAAACAGTTCTATTTCAAACAATTCTGTTTAGCATAAGTATAGTTTTTGTTTACACTCAGTTAAATATAGAAGCAGTTCTGTTTCAAACAACTCAGTTTAACATTTCCTGCACAGTTTAAATGTTGGTACAATTCTATTTTAAACAATTTATTTTAGCATTAGTACACAGTCGGAATGTTAAAAACAGTTCTATTTCAAACAATTCAGTTTTACATATGTACACAGTTTAGTTCTCTTTGACTCATAGATAGGACCCTATTAGGTGCTTCTACTCAGAGCCAGAGTGGACCTGGAAGCGATGGTAATAAAGGAGTACTCTGCATTCCCCAAAGCCCCGGCATTACTGGAGTCTCACCATCAGATTGTTTAGTATCATATTAAGGGCACTCGTAGCGGGAGACTTACCCAACTGACAGGGCCATCAAGGAAGTATTTTCTTATTTTAGCGTGAAATTCATTTTCTTTTTGATACTAGTGTCATCAAACAACGTATAATTACCACACACAGTAATTACACAGATAAATTTACACCTGTCGAAATACGAAAAATCCCCCACCAACAACACCAATATCATAACAACAAAAAACGCCTCAAAATATTAAAGAATGGAAAACCAAACATGAATGAAAGAGCATGAAACACGAGCTCGAATACACTAAACATCTTTAACAACTGATGAGTTAACGAACCCCACCCCCATAATAAACACTTCCAACAGAGTAAGCTTCGTACCCTAATAAAACACATGCAAACAATACCAACAAAAAAAAATCCCCTGTAGACGATCAATGGAGACAATCTAAAGCGTTTGGAATCATTTAGGGTATCTCCTCTTTCAAATAGCAGTCCAGTCAGCTGGTGCTGAAGAATACGTCGATTACATCTCTGCAGAGGGGTAAAATCCCATCCCCAACGAGTGTTCTGGATATGACACTAAACTATATTAGCCTAGTCGACTGGTGCTGTTGAATACGCCGATTGCATCTCGGCAGAGAGGTAAGACCTCGTCCCCAACGAGTATCCTGGATATTACACGAAACAATCTGATGGTGAGTCTTCAGTCCTGGAGCTTTTATATATTTTTTTATTAGGGGTACCTCTTCATCGTCATGACTCCAGGGTTCATTCTGACCAAGAATGGTTGTCGCTGATAGGGATCCATTTTTGGCTCAAATAGAACTGCTTTACTGGTTAATCGTATGTAAACAAATTATTGATGTTAAATCGAATTATTACTGTTATGTAGCGATGCTTGACACCATTTAACTGTATGCAAATAAAATTACTAGTGTCAGAAAGCAATACATGAAGCAATTTACCGATGTGCAAATATGTGATTATTACTGAGTAAGATTATTCGAGTTAGACAGGAATGAATAAAACTATTGAACACAGAGCGACTATTGAATTAGTCGTATTACGTAGCAATACTTGAAACCATGTGATTGCGTGTAACTAAAACTATCAATGTGGACAGTACTTGAATACTTAATTCTAAATAGAATAATTCGTGTTAGATAGAAATATTTGAAACTATTTAACTGTGTGCAAACAAAGGAGTTTTGGCTGTTTCAAATATTTACCTACAAACTATTTGTTTACAAATCATATATATATTTTAGAATTAGCATGACTAGAAAATCCGGCAAATACCTACGTGCGACATACGGAACACTGAACAGCTGTTTCGACCTTATTGGGTCTCATCGGCAGTCATCATCATCATCATATCACGCTGGTAGCACGGATATCCCTGACCCTCTCTCGCCACTCCTCCCTATCGTTCATCGCCCTAGGTAGGTCTTCAGGACAACAGCCTGTATCCTCACATAGCTGCTGAATGTACGTTCGAGCTGGTCGTCCTGCTTTTGCGCGGCCATGTGTGGGGATCCATTAGAGTACATCTCTTATGAGTTCATCTCTGCTTCTCCAGCAGTGTCCTGCATGTCTGGTTCGTCTAACTTGAATAGTTTTCGTGATAGGGGGCAGGTGGCCGTACAGTTGGTGTCTTGTGGGGTGTTGCTGCCAGGACTTGTTCAGGATTGCACGCAGCATTCTTGTGTAATTGCCATCCAGTTTCTTCTCCAGCTGTTTTGTTAGCGTCCATGTAGTGCATCCATATAGCAGTATCGATGTGACCGCTGCCTGGAAGAAGCTGCGTTTCATTTTATCGGTTAGGTCTGATTTCCATATAATCGATAGCCTATTGATAGCTGTCCATGCTTTCGTTAGCCTCGTTTCGATGTCCTTTTCGGTTGATTCGACGCTGCTTCCTAGGTACGTGAATTTGTCTACTAGTTTAAGTGGGGTTCCTTCTAGAGTGGAGATGTCCCCCGTTTGGTTATCGGCAGTAGCACACCGTAATCTCCACCACTTGAGATCGAACCAACAAACACAGTAGGCAGAAGCCGAAATTCTACCACTGGGCCACCGGTTCATGTCAAACATAATCGATGCCGAATTAACTAGTCATGGTGACAATGCGCGACCACTTGACCTAAGGTGTCTGCCTACTGTGGTTGTTGGTTCGATCTCCAGTGAAGGAAAGATAAAAAGATGAACCATAATGGGTTATTAAAATGAAAGAAGGAAACAAAAAAAAAAAAAAAACAAGACTCAAAAGAACAAGCGAAAAAAAACAAAAAAAAATGGCTGAATCTTCAAGGCTCACAAGTGAAAGTGACGGTTTAGTTTTTATACTTGCCAGCAGTTGAGCACTTTCTCTCTCTCTCTCTCTCACTCTCTCTCTCTCTCTCTCTCTATATATATATATATATATGGAGATGATCATTCAATAAGAAAGGGGAATTTTAAAACAAGCAAAATAATTTTTTTTATGAATTTTTTCATAAATGTAAACTCAGCATTGTTTGGAATTGGTTCATAGTAAAAATTATTTTGATCTCATAAAAATATCTATTTTGAGGCTATTCAAAATAGCAGTACATCCAATTGTTTTTAAAGCTTGAACAGAGTTCTATCAGGAAATCTTTAGTGGTTAAAAAGAGCAAAACATGGGAAATTTAACAAAGAATGTGTGATGCTTATGAAGAAGTATGTTTTTGAAAAAAATGTTTACAAATTAGCTAAATATTTGCCACTACGAGTCTGAATAGAAAAGGCAGTCTATGGAGGGGAAACACTGACTCCTCGGTAAAAAGTGTTCCGGGCGCAGTGGTCAATGTAAAAGAACATGCCGACAGTTTTCTGAAGACTGCATTTCAAATAATCGATTCTGTTACAGTGTCAATATTTCTATTTGCATAAATTCTAGATATCATTTATATAGCTACAATGTGTACATTTTATATAGTTATATTATGTATATTTTATGGATTGTTATCGACAGATTATCGATCATATGGAAATCTGATCTCTTTGATATAATAATTAAAACAGGCATTCTTTCGGGCTATAGCCATGTCAGTACTATTGTATGGCAACACCACCTGGTCTTTAACGAAGCGTTTGAGAAAAAAAAATGGGAACTGCACAAATATGTTGAGCGCTGTTTTGAACAAGTCCTGGAAGCAGCACATCACAAAATAATTGCTGTACGGCCACTTGCTTTCAATCTCACTAATAAAAAAAAAAACAAGTTGGGTACAGCTGGATAAGCAGGGACAAACTCGTAAGCGACGTTCTCCTGTGGACCCACACGCATGGGCGCGCCAATGTTGGCTGACCAGCAAAGACATACATTTATGCATTCAGCCCGGACAATGGATGCCGTCTTAAGGCCCTGTTAATAGAGACGGAGAGAGAGAGAGAGAGAGAGAGAGAGAGAGAGAGAGAGAGAGAGAGAGAGGGGGGATTCCGTGCTATTAACACGGCTTCATGATGATGATGAAATTACATATATTTTTATGATTAAATAACGAAGGTGATGCTTTTCTACCAGTAATTGTCGTAGACGCTTCGATAAGTGTCTATATTTTCGTTAACTAATTTTTTTTATTTTTTTTTTATTTTAACTTGATTTTTTTTTTTTTCGGTAGTTCACAAAAAGATTTCTCTGCTGACGCTATCCACCAAATAAATTAACTTTAGTTCCTTGAGAAGATATCGTCACCGACAAACCGCTTTGTTAATGAGAATAAACAAGCCAGTACTTGATATAATACACTAGCCTCGCCGGAGGCAGAGAGTTAGCAAAATTCTAAACAGGTTTAAAGGGATAAGTAAATTTGTCACGTGATCTGTCTGCTACGAGAAGATAAGGACTAGAAATTTCTTTTTTCTTTAATCTTTTTTTTTTTTCTTACTACAAAATTAGTGCCTGTGAGACTAACGCAATTAATTGCTTATTTGTTTGTTGTGTACGCTCGTGTGTGTGTGTGTGCGAATATTCGTTGATTACAGACTCCGGTGTCCAATCTGATAAAAAAAATAATTGATGCCAATGTTCACACACAAAGAATGTGTTATTCTATACCGGAAAAAAAGAAAGAAAGAAAGAAAGAAAATTTTATGCTTAGATTTTTAACATTTACATCTGCTGTGTCTATAATATTCTATAATGATTTTTTGGTTTGGTTTGTTTTTATGGCACATCAACCATTGTAGGTTATTAATGCCAAATCCAATTTTATACATATAAACTTCTATTTCAAACCATTCAGTTTAGCATAACTACAAAATTCCAATATCAAAAACAGTTCTATTTCAAACAATTCAGTTTACTATAAGTACATTGTTTAAATTTTAAAAAAAGTTCCATTTCAAACAATTCAGTTTACCATAAGTACACTATTTAAATGCTAAAAAAATGTTCGATTTCAAACAATTCAGTTTAGCATAAGTACTATTTACCAACCCCTCCGCTCGGGCAGGATATGACACAAGGTCAATTTTTAAGCGGAGTTTAACAGGTTTGAATTCAGAGTTTTCCTTCTCCTAGACTAGTTGCCTCACCAAGGCTGAAGAACCTAGTCCGTCCTACTATTTACCCATAGCTGGAGGGAGAATAAGGGGGTTCATACCTTTCCCAAGGGTATTTGCCCAAAAGTGAACGTAATAGCGCGACTGGAGTACGAACTCGCGTACTACGATTCTGCATTGCATCGCTTTAACCATTACACCACGAGGACATAAGTAAACAGTTTTAATGTCAAAAAACATTTCCACTTCAAACACTTCAGTTTAGCATAAAGATAGAGTTTACTTCTATTTGATCCATCGATAAGACTCTATCAGGTGCAACCACTCTGGGCCAGAGTGGATCTGGGAGTGATGGCAATGAAGGGGTACTCCGCATTCTCCAAAGCTCCTCATTACTGGAACCTCACCATCGGATTGTTGGTGATACTCGTTGTTGGGCGTGTCTTATCCCTCTACAGAGAAACTGTGGGTGTATTCTACAGCCCCAGCCGACAGGGCAAGTAATGGTTTTTGAAGTTCATCACTATACAAGAAAAGACTACAAAGTTCGAATGTCACCAGTTGAAAATGTGTAGTCATGCTGTCGAAGTAATTGCAAGGGAGCTGAAAACCTGCCAAACTTGAAGAGAATGGTAATATCAATTGTTGTTGGTGCACTTGTATCAGTTCTCAAAGGCCTGGAAAAGATATTTGAGGAACAGGAGAGTAGAGAAAGAATCAAGACCATCCAGACCACGGCATCGTTAAAATCAACAAGAATACTAGTGAGACTTACTGTCACTTCATTGTAAAACCATCTGTTAAAATTGGTGCAAAAATCTCTCAAGGAGTAAAATTATAATAATTATTATAATAATGATATCTTATCCCGACCAGAAGATCAGACATAGTGTTAATTAACATGAAGCAAAAAAAAAAAGGTCTTGCCATCTTGTGGATTTTGCAGTTCCGGCTGACAACTAAGGGGAAAAAAAGAGCGAAAGATAGAAAAATACTTGGATCTTGCCGAAGAACTGAAAAATCTATGGAACATGAGGTTGACAGGGATAACAATTATAACTGGTGCACTTAGGGCGGTCTCCAAAATCCTTGAAAAAAGACGGTGGGGTGGGATTTGAAAATCAGAGGAAGAATGGAGTCTATTTAAATTCAAACATTGGTAAAAATAAGCTAGAATACACAGAGGAATCTTGGGGAATAGAAAAGAATTGTTGTCTCGCAGTGAAACTCGCAAGCGATGAAATAGTGAAAATGATAACAACTTGGAAGGAATAAGAAAAAAGAAAAGTATTAACTGAAGAAGAAGAGAGGAGGAAGAAGAAGAAAGGTGGAATAATAATAATAATAAGTGGTAGAAGAAGAAGAAGATTCAGAGAAGAAGAAGAAGAAGAAGAAGAAGAAGAAGATTCAGAGAAGAAGAAGGAGAAGAAGAAGTGGTAGATGAAAAAGAGAGAAGAAGATTCAGAGAAGAACAAGAAGATTCAGAGAAGAAGAAGAAGAAGATTCAGAGAAGAAGAAGAAAATAAAAATGTGAAGAAAAACAACTGTATGAATAATTCAAGAGACTAACTAAGGAAACTGTATCGGGGATGACCTGGAAATGGCTATGAAAAGCACATCTCAAGAGAGCAACTAACTTTCAATTAATGGCTGCACAAGATAATGCCATACAGACTAATTATATCAAAATAGAAATTGTTAATACGCAACAGAATTTCAAGTGAACGTTATGTGATGATAGATAAAACAGTTGATTTAATAATGAGCGAATGAAACAAACTGGTACAAAAAGAATAAAAGTGTAGGTACCACCGGTAAGGAAAGGTGATAAACTAGGAATTGTGAAAGAGCTTAAAATTTGACAATTATGACATGGTACATACACAAACTCGAACCTCTCCTAGAAATTGAAAAGCAGACAATTCTCAGGGACTTTGAGATACAAACTTATAGCATATTCGCGGCCAGACCTTGTGTTAATAAACAAGGAAAAAATTGTCATCTTGTTGATCTTATTGTACCAGTGGACCATAGAGTGAAAAGAAAGCGAAAAGATAGACAAAGACTTGGATCTTGATAGAGGGCTGAAAAAGCAGGGAAACAAGAAGGTAATTAGTATAGGATTTAAACTCCTATACTTTTATAATGGCCGTGATACCACTTGTTCTCGAAACAGAGATGGCGGACGTCGGTAAACTAATCAGTCTCGGGAACCTATTGATCAGGAAAGTCACGTGATTTTTGTTCACAACTACGTCTGCAACTTTGATTTTGTCCCGCGCATTTGGAGCCGACCGCATGATAAGGATTGTCTATACGTACTCTCTTCTTCCAAGAACTCATTCCTTCACATTTTCACTTACAGAGACTCTTACCCTCTTACATTTTGACTTCCAGAGACAGCACTCTCTCTCTCTTTCTCTCTCTCTCTCTCTCTCTCTCTCTCTCTCTCCACTTAGTAACACAACTCAATATGCGTAACATGGGTGCGTATATATTTTGCAGTATTTTTCTTTCTTGTTCTGTCTTTTCGGTTAGGCTTCTTTCAGCCTCGAACGCAGCCTCAGAAATTTCGTTAAACCCCGAAAGAGACAAACAACCAACATGAGAGAAGACACATACCTCCTAGAATACATTGCTGTATTTTTGTATAGCAATACCTCGCATGAAATACTTAGTCAACATACATTTTATAGTCTACAGGACACTTTTAATATTTAGTCTTTTTCCATAATATCCGTGTTAGTTACATACACACCCGCGCACACACAGAGGAATATTCAACAGACTATATTAGAATATTCGTAATGTTTCCTTTTTCATGTATTTGTTGATATATGAATTTAATTTTGTTTTACTGCTTTGTTTTGAATGTTCTTTTGTCCGCGTCTTTCACATCGTGTACTTCATTTGCTTTTCAATGATGAGCCAACAATAAATGGTGGAGGAACTAAATACCAAATATGTCACCACAAAATAGGGGACCAAAAATATTCACCAAACAACAGTACCCCTACATTAGTGAAACCACTTGTAGTTAGTGCGGTTAGAACGGTAGTCAAATGCTTGGAAAAGAGACTGGAGAGGGAAACTAGAAATCAGAGAATCTAACAATAAATCGGTTTTTCGATGTCATTTAAATGAATCTCATCTTTAGTTGTACTAATGTTACTCCAAGTTGTGACTCGAAGAATTCTACGTGAGCCCACGCATAGGTCAGTTTAGTGTAAACGGTTTTAGATTGGTTTGGTTTCATGGTATATCAAACATTGTAGGCTATTAAATGCCAATTCCTCTTAATATATATATATATATTAAATATTTGATTGAACAAGATAGACATTTTTGTCTACATGTTTTTGTATTTTTCCTTTCAAGTTGCCGTATCGATGTTATGATATCTGGCTGGCATTGGTTAACAAACCTTCAATAATAAATTTTCCGAGAAAACAATATATACGTTGGTTCAACTTCAACTACCCTATCTAGACGACTCACTATGCATTTTTCTGACATCAGTTCAATAGCTCAATATCTAAAAAACCATTCCTGTCAAACAACTGAATTTCGAAATATTCTTAGCGACAACACAACAATATTAGAGCTACAAAATAACAAACAAAGACTATAGGTTCTCGAAGCCCTACACATTAGAAAGAAACATTCTAAACTCAATAGAATTAATTTTAAATCCTGTGATAATGTATTCAAATGTCTTTAGCTGCTGTTGCTGCTATTGATAGAATGAAATTTTAACACGAACGCTACACCAATACACCAATATAAACATTAAATCTTAATTCTTGCAATGTAGTAATTTACGTGCAAAGATTGTGTCGCTTTTGCCATACACATACCCTCCGATGATTGCTTAAGAACAGGCCAAAAGTACTAGGGAACCAATCAATCATGGAAGGTTTATTAACCAATTTCAGCCGGATATCATAACATCGATACGAAAAAGATTAATACAAAAATATGTCAACAAAAAATGTCTGCATGGTTCAATCGAATATGCCTTAATGAAGAAATGCTGCCCTAAATAAAAATATATTAAATGTATATAATGATTTATAAACACCCTTTGTTGATAACTTCTTTAAACGAGTTTGAACTCATGTTTTTGGCACATCGGTAAATGGTTTCTAGTATTTCTATGTAACAGTAACAATTTAACATCAGTTATTTGTTTGCACTCATTTAAATAGAAATACATATGTAAGAGATTAGTTTGTCAGTAATTTATTTTTAAAATGAGTTGGAACTAATTGACTTGTAAATTAGTATTGTTTTTGTTTCTATATAGTAAAATGGTTTCAATTATTACTAACACTAATAATATTATTGTAATATTCAATATTAATCATTTGTTTGCACACAGTGACGTGGCTACAAGTATTCCTATATATCACTAACAATTCAATTAAACATCAGTCATTTATTTACACATTATTAAATGGTCAAACAGTTCTATTTCAAACAATTTAGTTTAGCATAAGTCATTTATTTGGGCTCACTTTAGATATAAAATAGTTCTATTTGACCCATAGATAGGACCCTATCCGGGTTCTACCACCCCAGGTCAGAGGAGACCTAGTAGCAATGGCAATGAAGAGGTACTCCACATTTCCCAAAGCTCCAGGACTGGAGCTTCATCATCAGATGATCTGATATCATATCCAGTATACTCGCTCAGGGGGGGGGAGGTCTTACTCAGCAGCAGAGATGCAGTTGGTTTACTCTGCAACCCCAGCCGACTAGTTTGTGGCAATGGAGGTTTTAGTAAGAATTTGTTGTATTTTGACTTGGTACATTATCACAGGACCATTGACATCTAGATCAGCCGGTTGGATGGTTTCAGTTAGAATCTTTTCGAAAGAAAGCCAAGAAATATACATATTTTAAAGAGGTGCGCTTAGCGAAACGGTTATCATCGCGGAAAACGGAATCTGCTACCCGAGTTCAAATCCTACGTTGTTTGTGTGTCGTCATCGCGCTTTTGCCGTTTGTAATAATACTTTATTCTTTCTCATTACGTGGAGTTTAGTTTTTTAATAAAAATTACCGATCAATATAAATTCTGATTGAAAATAAAAATTACGAAAGAAGTATTGTTCCTAAAATTGATATGAACTGAGAAGTCTTAGTAGAGTAATGGTTAAAGCACTGGTCTACAACCTCGAAGTATAATGAGTTCAAATTCCGCTCGCGCTAGAACGTTCACTTTCGGATAAATGTTCTGACTCCTTCGTAGAAGTATCAACACCCATTTATCCCTAAACTATGGATTAGATATTATCACTACAGCTCTTCTACAAGTATGAATTTGGCATTAGATAATCCACAAAGGTTGATATGCTATTAAGCAAAGAAACCAAGCCAGACCATTTCATAGTATTACTACTGTTCTACAAGGATGGCTTTGGCATTAAATAACCCACAAAGGTTGATATGCTATTAAGCAAAGAAACCAAGCCAGACCATTTCATAGTATTACTACTGTTCTACAAGGATGGCTTTGGCATTAAATAACCCACAAAGGTTGATATGCTATTAAGCAAAGAAACCAAGCCAGACCATTTCATAGTATTACTACTGTTCTACAAGGATGGCTTTGGCATTAAATAACCCACAAAGGTTGATATGCTATTAAGTGAAGAAACCAAGCCAGACCATTTCATAGTATTACTACTGTTCTACAAGGATGGCTTTGGCATTAAATAACCCACAAAGGTTGATATGCTATTAAGTGAAGAAACCAAGCCAGACCATTTCATAGTATTACTACTGTTCTACAAGGATGGCTTTGGCATTAAATAACCCACAAAGGTTGATATGCTATTAAGTGAAGAAACCAAGCCAGACCATTTCATAGTATTACTACTGTTCTACAAGGATGGCTTTGGCATTAAATAACCCACAAAGGTTGATATGCTATTAAGCAAAGAAACCAAGCCAGACCATTTCATAGTATTACTACTGTTCTACAAGGATGGCTTTGGCATTAAATAACCCACAAAGGTTGATATGCTATTAAGCGAAGAAACCAAGCCAGACCATTTCATAGTATTACTACTGTTCTACAAGGATGGCTTTGGCATTAAATAACCCACAAAGGTTGATATGCTATTAAGCAAAGAAACCAAGCCAGACCATTTCATAGTATTACTACTGTTCTTCCGCAAGAATGGCTTTGGTATTAAATAATACACAAATCATTGATATGTCACCGAAATCAATTAAACGAAAAAAATATTTTTAGATTTGGTAGGGGCGTAGTGGTTAACGTGCTGGACTACGATACTGTATTAAGAGAGTTCGAACTTCAGTCGCGCTATTGCCCTCACTTTCGGATTAATACCTTTGGGTAAGGTATAGAACCCTAAATCCCCTAAATAGTACCATAAATGTTCTTCTTCAAGGATGGCCTGGGCATTGAATAATCGAAACTATTTTATATTCCTCTGTTAGTGCCTGCGATCAATATTTCGATCGCTTACCTGGCGTTGCCGAGTACATCAGCTAGATAATACTTATAATTCGGTTATTCTGGTTTCCCAGTCATGGACACACCAGTGTTGGCCGACGTAAATTTTCAGCCTCAGTATAAACTCTTGTTATATAGTTATTTACACGTTCATTCATCTCAACGACACAACATCAATGACAGACGCAGGAATGAAGGACGCATGATAAAGACGCAGGAAGGAAGACGCATAAAGACTTCTTTAACAACATATTTATATTTTACCTCTTACTTTATTTGTAAGGTTTGCGTTTGAGAGGGTGCTGGAGACCGAAATTAAACTTCATATTTTGACCCCACTGTTATGACCGTCACGTTGTGTCTTTCTTGTTCTCTAAGATGCTCGACCAGAGGTCTTGGGGTCCACTCCATCGGGGCTTTTCCGAGGGCCCCCTCGGTCGGGTGTGGTCTTCCCTACCGCATCTGGTCTCTAGCTGTCTGGAATTCTGCTGGCAACTGCATCGGGGCTTTTCCGAGGTCCCCCTCGGTCGGGTGTGGCTTTCCTTACCACATCTCGTCTCTAACCCTCTGGGAGTCGGCTGGCAACTGCTCTGGGACCCAAACTCAACTGAGTTAAATAATAACTCAACGCCCACACGATCGCCTTCTGGATCTTTGAAATCGAATGTTTAATCGTCATCAAGCGGAAATAACTGTCATGCAGTTCAGAGGTTACTCTCTTCCGGTGCATGACTGTAATGGCAGAATGGGACCTACACCTTTTCCCATATCATAAGCCTTAATCCGCCCACGCGATCTCTTTCGATTACTGACCGTTGGAATGTGTCACTTCCTTCCGGTGTATTACCTTGGAATAGTATTTTTGGGCCGGGTCGAAGGTCAAAATATAACACTCTGCATACCGTCTATGGGCGATAGGAACGGAGAGATAGATAGATAGATAGCGAGAGAAAATCTGAGATATCCGCATAACTTGATGATGATGATGATGATGGTGATATTTCGGAAGTATTGTATGTATTTATATCATATTTACCCGACCCTTCCGCTCGGACAGGATATGACACAAGGTCAATTTTTTTAAGCGGAGATTAACAGGTTTGAATTCTGAGTTTTCCTTATCCTAGACTAGTTGCCTCACCAAGGCTGAAGAACCTAGTCTGCCCTATTATTTACCCATAGCTGGAGGGGGAATAATTGGATTCATACCTTTCCCAAGGGCATTAGTGCTATGTGAAATGCAATCAATTTGGTCCAGGATTTGAACTCGTGTCGCCGTGTCCATTTCCGATGACGATAACCATTACACCACGGGCACCTCCTTATTGTATGTATTTGTATATTTGTATTTTTACTTCTTTTTTTTTTTTTAGGTTGCAGTGCCTCAAACTCAAGCGGAGAATTGGCCGGTATTATTGCTGGTTCAATAGTGGCATGTGTTTTATTCATTGGTGGTATTGCTGGTATCGTGTACTGCATTGTCAAGTAAGTTTCTTTCAATACTTTTCAATACTGAGGGTTATCATTTACTAAGTTTATCGTAGACTGGCTCAAGGCCAGTAATATGAGGCACTCATATGGTATGCAAGTGTTAGTATCTGTTAGAGTCCAATCTATGTGCCTAAAGGTCCTGGTTTGAAAGTTATTCGTATTAGATAGAAATACTTGAAACCGTATTAATGGGCACAAATTGTATTAAGAATAGTTATTTGAAGCTCTAATTGTTTATAAATAATTATCATTATTTACTTGAAGCCACATAATTACTTGTAAAAAAATAAATAAAAAGCAAAAAAAAAAGCAACTCATTTTGGCATTAAATAACCCAATCATGTATGATGTGACATAAAATCAACCAATCCGTTCACTATGCTGATTTTAGAACTGCAGCTCACTTGGGATTCAGATGTTCAACATGAATACTTACCTTCTCTGCCTCAACATTCAGGATGCGACACATGGTCAACCCTCTTTATACATATATTAAATATATAGGATTTGATTTTGTTAGGCTTTATGGCATATCAACCATTGTAGGTTACTTAATGCTAAATCCTCTTTACACATATATATTAAACATATAAAATTTGGTATGATTAGGTTTTATGGCATATCAATCATTATTGGTTATTTCATGCCAAGTCCTCTTTATACATATATATTAAACATATATAAATTGGGTTGATTGGGTTTTATGGTATATCAACCATTGTAGGTTATTTAATGCCAAATCCTCTGTATATATATGTGTGTGTGATTTGTTTGGGTTGGGTTTTATGACATATCATCCTTTGTAAATTATGTAATGCCAAATCCTCTTTTTGCACCTATATCAAATACATAAGATTTGGTTGGGTTGGGTTTTATGGCATATCAACAATCTTTAGTTATTTAATGCCAAACCCTCTTTATACATATAATACATGATTTGTAAAGGCATAGCTTGTAGAAAACATTTTTAAACGAGACAGAGTTCATTTTTTTGCATACATTTAAATGATTATACTTGTATGACTTCTGAGTCAATAGTTTGTATGTAATGTTATATTTAAGTGAGTCAGAGTTAGTTTGTTTGCACTCAAGTTAAATACTTCCTAATATTCGAACACGAATAGTTTTATTTAGTATTAATCATTTGTTTACACTCACTTGAATGGTCTCAAATATTGCTTTCTAACATTTATAGTTTTCTCTGCACATGTTACATACCCATACATGAATATGTGAAATATACATAGAATGTTCATAACTCATATAGATAACATCGGAATCCCGAAACACACACACACACACAAAAAAAAAAAAAAAACCCACTTACGACTTCTTAGTTCCGGTACGAAACTTTTTATTACCTTGTTGAGTTTAAAGGTTTTTCGACATGAAGAGAGAGAGAGAGACACAATCTTTCTATGCTGAATTTTCCATCTGCCCCAAACCACGTGCGGCACCCGCCGCAAGGCCTCGGCAAGCTGCGAAAGTCAACCGTCTTCTTCCAACGCTAAAACTCGACTCTCCCGTTCGGACGCAGGAAGTCAACTCCCTGACTTTTTTTCAAATCCCCAAAATCCTCAGCGCACGCTTCCGGTGCATGACGTCATTCACATCTCGCGGTCCCAATTTTCTATCTGAGGTTTCTATTGTGACATCTCTGAATGACATGATCACTCAACGCGCGTGAACACCTGCGCTCATGTTTGCACCTAACTAACCCATGCGCTCAGGGAAAGGTTCTCAGCCTAACTAAACCGAAAGGCAAGATATATAAAACGAAATCCCTCGGCCATTATATTACACACACAGTTAAATGCTTTCAAGCATTGCTATGTAACACTAACCCTTCAATTTAGGCAATGAGTTAAAGAGTTTCAGGTATTTCTGATCAACACAATAATTCTATTTAACATTACTCATTCGTTAGCACACTGTTCAATTGTTCCAAATATTGCTGTGCATCAATATCAATTCAATTAAACATCAGTCATTTGTTTACATACAGTTAAATAGTTAAATAGTTCTATTTCTGACTATTCGATTTAAGGTCATTTGTTTGCCTACAGTTAAAAAGTCAAGTCGTTCTATTTGATACACTTATAGGACCCTATCAGGTACTTCTACTCTGGGTGAGAATGGACCTGGGCGTAATGGCAATGAAGGAGTACTCCATATTCCCCCGAACTCCAGAACTGGAACCTCACCATTTGATAGTTTTGTGTCATACCAGGACACTTCTTGGGGGTAGATCTTATCCCTCAGCAGAGATGCAGTCAGTATATTCTACAACCCTAGCAGACTGTACAAGCAACCAGTCAAGGAGAAGAGAAAGAAAATTGAATTAAATACTGGCCTTGTGTCGTACCCTGTCTATAATAGAGGGATTGATTAAATACATACTTTTTTGATATCTTTCACAAATTCCTGTCTCATTAGCCGGTCATTCTTGGGTTCATATCTACCAAGAATTCATGGCTCATACTTAACTGTAATTTGTTTCATACTTACCTGTAATTCCTGTCGCATACTTATCTGTCATTTAACCCATCTGGCTCATATCTTCCTGTTGTTCTAAGCACATACTTACCTGTAATTCTTGTCTAACACTTACCGGTAATTTCTGGCTCATAATTTCTCATGGCTGTAAAGTGCTTCGCTACTTTTTGCTTAATATATTAGCTATCTATTAATTTGTAGGAAGATTTTCTCAAGAGAAAATATGACAGTATCAGCCTTTCATAAAAAATTATATTTTACATTTTTCTACCGTCACAAATTGTTCTTATTTTACATAACCTTGGCGCTCACTTGCGGTGGTTGGGGAGACCTCGTGGTTTTGTAAGTAATGTACCGGACTGCTACATTGTATATAAGCGAGTCCGAACGCCAGTCGTGCGATAACATTTAAAGGACCAGGGAAGAAAATAGCAGTCATTAACTCAACGCTCAATGAACATGTGCATACGATAAGTTTCCAGACTTTTTTCGTATGGGTATTTAAAATTGTAGGCTCTTCTAAAATGACAAGGAGGTGCTCGTGGCGTAATGGCTATTATTATAGACAGTGGTCTCGGATACTCGAGTTCAAATTCTGAAAGAGGCTGCTTGCAGTTCCCGTACCACTAATATCCTTGGAAAAAGTGTGAAATGAATCCTTCTCGCTTCACCTACGAGTAAATAGAACGGGCTCGTTGATATTGCAAACTGTCAAGGAGAAAAAAACTCAGAATTCAAACCAGTTGTAGACCTGTAAAGGGATGGGATACTCCGCGCTATTTCTCTTCTAGACATGTGACATGAGTAGCGCCCCACAGCCAAACTCCGTCACAGGATCAACGAAGAAGGAAATGATGAATTCCAAAGCGCATATCCACTCTATAGTACGTGGTGTGTTCAATATGTTTCCAGACTTTTTTTATACAGGCATTCAAAATTGTCGTAGACTCTTGAAAATTCAGTATGTTATTGCTATACATCTTATGAGTTGACTGACCAATTTTTATGATTTCAGATTCAAAGGAGCAGCAACAGTCGCAATTGGAATTCACAGCTGGTGAATTTCAAAAATGCAATCTGACACTTTAGAAGAACGATATGCAATAAAATTCTGTTTTAAACTTGGAAAAATGCCACAGAAACGTATGGAATGCTTCAGACTGCTTTTCGACCATCTTGCATGAATCGAGCCTCAGTCTTTGAGTGACATAAGAGATTCGAGGAAGGCAGGGAGTCTGTGAGGGATGATGAGGTGTAGGAGTAAGGAAGTCAATACACCAGAGTTGATTGGCCAAAGGGTTAGGGTTAGAGTTACTATGTTGAGGTTTTAAGGGAGTTCAGGGAGAGATTCCGTCGGAAGAGGCCAGCACTCTTCAAATTGGGTCAGTGACATTTTCACCAGGAAAATGCACCAGTCCACAACTCCATCTTTGTCACAGACTATTTGACCAAGATGGGTATCAAGACAGTTCTTCAGCCTCCCAGACCTTGCTCCCTGTGACTTTTGCTTATTCCCTAAGCTAAGAGGTTGTCGTTATGAGACAATTGAGGAGATGAAAGAGGCTTGACGAAGATCATTGACACGCTCACACAAGAGGACTTCCATGGGGCCTTCCAGAAGTTGTTGGAACGGTACAACAAGTGCATTGCATCCGGAGGAGATTACTTCGAAGGGGACTAGAGTTTCATGTGTGTACTACAATAAAAGTACCCATACGAAAAAAGTCTGGAAACTTATCGTATGCACTTCGTACATTAAAATCTTGGAATGTTTTCTCATTCCATTTATAGAAAGGTGGTTTCTTGATGATAAAGTCATTTTTCAGAACAATGATGCATCTTGTCATAAAGTTGGTTGGTTGTTTGGGTTTTATGGCATGTCAACCTTTGTAGGTTATTTAACGTCAGATCCATTTTTATGCAAATAATCAGTTCTGTTTCGAACAATTCAGTTTAGCAAGAGTACAATGTCCATTTGTCAAAAATCATTTCCATTTCAAGCTATTCAGTTCAGTCAAATAGTTCTAATTCAAACAATTCAGTTTTAACATAAGTATGCAGCTTAGTTCTATTTGACCCATTGATATAACCCTTATCAGGTGCTACCACTCCAAGCCAGAGTGGACCTGGGAGGGATGGCAGTGATGGGGTATTCCGCATTCCCCAAAGCTTTAGTATTACTGGAATCTCATAATCAGATTGTTTAGTGTCATATCCAGGACAATTGTTGTGGAGGGGGTCTTACCCCTCTGCAGAGAACCAGTCAGTGTATTCTACAGCCCCAGCCGACTGGGCAAGTCTTGTCACAAAAGAAATGGGATTAAACATTTTTTCAGGAAAGTCATATATAATAAGATTCATAGTCAGCGAACAGTCCAGATCTAAATCCAAGTGGAAATTTATGCTGGAAATAAAAGAAAAAACAGACCCCCCCCCCCAAAAAACATAAACATAAAAAAACAAGAAACGAGTCTATGGGAAAACTCTCTCCCTCAAAGAAAACGGTTAACTGCCTTTCGAGAAAGTGGGAACCACTTCAATATTCCTTTAAATTAGTTTTCTGCTTGTTTTCCTCGTTTAATGGCATATCAACCTTCGAAAATTATTTTATGCCAAAGGCATTCTTGTAGAAGAACATTTATTGGTTTATTGGTTTCTTTGTTTAATGGCATATCAACCTTTGTAGGTTATTTAATGCCAAAGTCATTCTCCTTAAAGAACAGAAGTGGTACTATTTAACACATAGCTGGGAGGATAAGGGTATTCATACCTTTCCCAAGGGTATTTGCCAGGTGAACGTAATAGCGCGACTGGAGTACGAACTCGCTTACAACAATTCCGCAGGCTTTAACCATTACACCACGGGGACACCCCTTGTAGAAGAATAGCTATAAGACTTGTTAATCCGTAGTTGGGGGTGATAAGTGGGGTTTACACCTTTCCCAAGTGTATTATTCAGAAAGTTTAAATTAGTGAAATCAATGTTAAGAACTACCGCTGTCATAAAAGCTCAATCATTTTCCAATGAATTACATAATTTATTCCTCAATATCGGATTATTCCACAATAACTCCCTCCGTATAACAAGAAAAATACATTCATCTAAATGATTTAATTAATGATTTGATTTTGGATTATTCCACAATAACTCCCTCCGTATAACAAGAAAAATACATTCATCTAAATGATTTAATTAATGATTTGATTTTGGATTATTCCACAATAACTCCCTCCGTATAACAAGAAAAATACATTCATCTAAATGATTTAATCAATGATTTGATTTTGGATTATTCCACAATAACTCCCTCCGTATAACATAAGAAAAATACATTCATCTAAATGATTTAATTAATGATTTGATATCGGATCATTCCACAATAACTCCCTCCGTATAACATAAGAAAAATAAATGATTTAATGAATAATTTGATATCGGATTATTCCACAATAACACCCTCTGTATAACATAATGTGACGCTGCATAAATAATCATCCCAGTACGAGAGTCCATTTTATGCGCATGTGACATCGAGGGCAGTCTGGCACTTGACCCTCCGCTAAGTAAGTCCTAGTCAAAACTCCTATTTCGAGCATATGGTAAACCGGCAAATAATGTGGGGGTTAATTTGGGGCTAGACTGATCTCCGACGCTGGTAAGGGGGTATCCAATTCACTTACATATACACCACCAAGTCCTTTGTCTTCCGACCCACTCAGCGGAAAAAAACGGACTTTAAGGTTAGAGAATATTAACTGCAGTCAAATTTCCAAAATTCCCTTGTAATGTTTTAAGGTGCAACAAGACGTTTAGGGAGAATTAATGACAGCAATACGAAGCTGAAACAGATATGTGCAACAGAAGACAAATTGATAGAGGTAATAACGCAACCGAAAGATTTCAACTAAAGGATGCATTTAAAATATAACAAAATTTTAGTAGGCGACGACCAAACAAATAATGATAAGATTTAAGAAACAGTTCCTTTTCCTTTTCTCTTTTCTTTTGAAAATACCGGCAATATTAAGCCAACAGGAAGTATCAAACATAAATGTTTCGCACCAGTCCTTTTCTTCTTTCTTTCTTTCTTTCTTTCTTTCTTTCTTTCTTTCTCTTTTCCTTTTAAAATACCGGCAATATTAAGCCAGCAGGAAGTATCAAACATATATGTCTCTCAACAGTCCTTTTCTTTTTTCTCCTTTTTTCTTTCTTTCTTTTTTCTTTTACTTGAGAAAATATCTAAGTTGCCGCTCTGAAGCATATAACAAAGTTCATTCACTAATTTACTATTGATGAAACAAAATCTTTTCAGTTTCTCTCTTTCTTTTTGAGTACATGAAACTTTCCAATATGTAGGAAGAGTAGAAGGAAGACAGTTTAAGTTGTACTTATCTTTAACGAGGTGTAAATGTTCATATTCCTTTCTCTCTTTTTACGGGCGAGCGACATCCCCGAAATCGGCTGAATCAGCGTCTTTTTCAGCTGACTTCTGTCCAAAGACTAAAGACTCTTTTTATGGGAGACTTTCCCCGGAGTTGGCTGTAAATCAGCATGTCTTTTTATGCCGACTTCTGTCCCCAAACTAAAGATTCTTTTCCAAATTTCTCTAACGAAAAAATGGCTTTTTGGTGCTAAGGATCTATGGGCCAATCATTTGACTTTTTCCTTCTCCCACCATTTCCTCCGGTCATGATACCCGAGTGACCTGGATTCCTTTCTTTGTCCAACAGATTACATGTCATGGAGTGCGGGTCGCTTTGACCTTCATTCTCCTACTGTTTTAGTGGACAGTCTTAGTGCCTGTTGATTCAAACACAGAAGGGTAGCGGAATTAACCTCCCCTTCCCTCTCTCTGTAGCATACTACGTCACAATAAGAAAATACATTCATCTAAATGATTTAATTAATGATTTAATATCGGATTATTCCATAATAGTTCCCTCTGTATAACATAAAAAATACAGCCATCTAAATGATTTAATTTAGCTTGTTTAAGGTATAATTTATGAAGCCAGAATTTTCGGTGATTAGATAAATAAAATGATCTGTGTCTTATCTGTTATTAGTTTATTTACTGCTAAAAAACCTAAGTGGTCATCCTTTATGTGAGCTAATTCCATAACTTTTGCAAAGGTAGTAGCAATACAGAAAGTCGACACGGCCTGAACTCACCCCCGTACACATGCACACACATGTACACACATGCACATATATGCACACACATGTACACACATAGTATATACACAAGTATATACATATAAATATACACAGCACAGTTAATACTTACATATATGCAAATGATAATATTCAATTCACAACACTCAAAATTTACCCAAGAGATTTAATGTGTGGACAATACAGCGAGTAATCATATGTCAATACTGCTCTACCTATCTATCTACCTACATCCAAACGATTTTGCACGTGTCACAAGAAGTTGATTGGTTTTTTGTTTCTTTGTTTAATGCCATATTATCCTTCCTGCGTTACTTAATACCAATACCTTGTAGAACAGCAATGGTGCTATTTAACCCATAGCGGGGGTGAGTTCATACCTTTGCCAAGGGTATTCGTTTGAAAGTGAAAGTCATACTTCGACTGGAGTTCGAACGTGCATTCTTCGATGACACTATCTATCTATCTATCTATCTATGTGGTTTATTCAATAAATACGAGAATTAAAACTGAAAAGAAAATATTCTTTGAGAATTTTTTTCTATAAGAATAAAGTCTGCATAATTCTTGCAAAATTATGAGTATTTTAATTACGCCCCAAATATTTTTACGGCTATTCAAAATGGCGGCATATCCAAGTGAAATATTCAGAAGAATGTGTGATGGGTACAAAGAAGTATATTTGCGTAAAAAAATGTTTACAAATGTGCTAAACATGAGTTTACCAATTCGAGCCTGAATCGAAAAGACAGTCATTAGAGTGAAAACACAATGACTCTCCAGTAAAGAAAACGTTCCTGGCACAGTGGTCAGTAAAGAAGGTCATGCTGACAGTTTTCTGGAACATAAAAGGACCTACCACTATAGATTTTCTCAAAAAAGGTGCTACTATAAAGAAAGCTTCGTATAGCAAAGACGGCTGGGGTTGTAGAATATACCGACTACAGAGGGGTAAGAGCTCCCACACCAACGATGGTCCTGACATGACATTAAATCATCTGATAGGGATGAGATTTGGGGAATGTGAAGTATATTTCATTGCCATTGCTCTCATGTTGACTCTGACTGGAATGAAAGCACCTGATAGGGTCCTATGGGTCAAATAGAACTGTTTGACGATTTAAACTGAGTACAAAAATCACTGATATTTCATTGAATTGTGAGTGATACATAGCAATACTTGGAGCGATTTAACTTTCTTGACTCATGATAAATTGAATCGTTAGAAATAGAGCTATTAGATCATTTAATTCTGTGTAAACAAATGATTGATGTTAATTGAATTGTTAGTGATACATAGCAATACTTGGAACCATTTAACTTTATTGACACCTGGTAAATTGAATTGTTAGAAATAGAGCTGTTTGATCATTTAACTCTGGGTAAACAAATGACTGATGCTTAATTGAATTGTTAGTGATGCATTGCAATACTTGGAACGATTTAACTGTGTGCAAAAAAATGAACTCAGGATTGTTTAAAAGTTATGAAAAATGTGTTAACAAATCATATATATTTGATAGATATAGGATTTGGCTTTAAATAACCTACAATGGTTGATATGCCATAAAACTAAACCAGGCCATATATCTCCAATATATATGTATCAACCGGATTTGGCATTAAATAACCTACAATGGTTGATATGCCATAAAACCCGACCAAACCAAATCATATAGATTTAATATATATGTATAAAGAGGATTCGGCATTAAATAACCTACAATGGTTGATATGCCATAAAACTAAACCAGGCCATATACCTCCAATATATATGTATCAACCGGATTTGGCATTAAATAACCTACAATGGTTGATATGTCATAAAACTAAACCAACTATACAAACAAAGTTTCTATTCTTAATTCCTTTGGTTAAATTTACCTCATTTATTGAATGTCCCTCGTATTTTTAACAAATATATCCTTTTGTTTATTCAGATCCCATAAATCGAAAGAATGGAAAAAACAGCAAACGTTTAAAGGAAGCGGTAACCTGGATTATCGCACTGTGGTCGTCCGAGGAATGTCAGGAAGAGGATACCCGACAATCGTCGGATATTCAGACTTCATGGTCAATTACCAGCCGGCACTACAGGATAGCATGCACTCAAAAATGCGAGCAACCCCCTATATGGCTACCGTCAGCCACATGCATAGATCTATACAGAGACCAGCGTTAGTTTCCATGGGTTATCCCACAGCTCGTCCCATTAAATCGTACCAGACATCAAGAGGTTAGTTTCTTTATGATTAAAATTGAAAAAAAAAAAAAAATCCTTCCTGTCTAATTTGACAGAGGGCGTGCGTGTGTATTTGACTCTGTGTGTGTGTGTGTGTGTGTGTGTGTGATGAAGAGTGTTATATCAGTTTGCGCTATCGTGTTGAACTTACAAATCTGACACACACACACACACACACACACACACACACACACACACACACACACTAAAATCATTTGTTAATAGCCTTTCCAGTATATTCCTATATAAAAACATTCTAATTAATTTCAAAAAACTTTCCAGAATATACGTACAATGAAACCTTTTTCTAAATCAGTTATTATGTTATATAATTAAGGTACAGATTTCTTATATTAAACATTTTTCGTTAATTATATTTCATTACTTAGTTTGGTAAGGATTTGAACTACTCAATGTCTCTTAGTTCAGGTGCATAGTCAGATGGTACACTCTAACAACTGCGCGGAAAGGATATGACAATCATCATCAGTCTAAATAACTGCCCAGACAGTAAATGCGGCTGGACAGCCATTGGAGTGAATTGAGTGGGTGGTTGACGGCATAGCCAGAAGAGATGGTCCTGAGAATTTGAGGATTTTGAAAACGCAATTAGTTGATGTTTGACCGTTGAAGTGAGTGCTTGAGTTTTTCGGATCTGATCAGATCAGATCAGATTGGGTCTCTATCGGCAGAGAATAGTTGAGATCTTAAACACCATAAGATGTGCCGCGTGTGCGGAGGGGATCAGCATAGTATGGTTAGCATTGGCTTTTGTGATTTGTGTCTCTCTCGTCATGTCTCAAAGGACTGAAGGTAGAAAGAAATAAACTCGTTCGTACCGCTTGTATTTGTAATATTATTGTTGTTATTGACATCATTATGGCTAAAGAACTATTAATTAAAAGCTTTACGTGCACATTCCAATAAAAACATTCTCGTCTTTTCGAAATACCTTCCAAAATAATCTCATATTGAAACCCTTTCTAATTCATTAAGCTGGTAAAAGCCTTTCCAGCAGATTCCAATAAAAATACATTTCCATAACATTCTTATAATTACATTCTTTTAAATCATTCTTTTGGTAAAAGCTTTTCCAGCATATTTCTATTTAAAAAAAATTTCCATGACATTCTTATAATTACATTCTTTTAATTCATTCTTTTGGTAAAAGCCTTTCCAGCACATTCCAATAAAAAAAAATCCATGACATTCTTATAATTACATTCTTTTAATTCATTCTTTCCCTAAAGGCCTTTCCAGCACAATCCAAAAAAATACAATTCCATAACATTCTTATAATTACATTCTTTTAAGTCATTCTTTTGTTAAAAGCCATTCCAGAACATTTCAATAAAAATACATTTCCATAACATTCTTATAATTACATTCTTTTAATTCATTCTTTTGGTAAAAGCCTTTCCAGCACATTCCAATAAAAATACATTTCTTTTAATTCTTTTAATTCATTCTTTTGTTAAAAGCCTTTCCAGCACATTCCAAAAAAAAAAATACATATCCATGACATTCTTATAGTTACATTCTTTTAATTCATTCTTTTGGTAAAAGCCTTTCCAGCACTTCCAAAAAAATACATTTCCATAACATTCTTATAATTACATTCTTTTAATTCATTCTTTTGTTAAAAGCCTTTCCAGCACTTCCAAAAAAATACATTTCCATAACATTCTTATAATTACATTCTTTTAATTCATTCTTTTGGTAAAAGCCTTTCCAGCACTTCCAAAAAAATACATTTCCATAACATTCTTATAATTACATTCTTTTAATTCATTCTTTTGGTAAAAGCCTTTCCAGCACTTCCAAAAAAATACATTTCCATAACATTCTTATAATTACATTCTTTTAATTCATTCTTTTGTTAAAAGCCTTTCCAGCACTTCCAAAAAAATACATTTCCATAACATTCTTATAATTACTTTCTTTTAATTCATTCTTTTGGTAAAAGCCTTTCCAGCACTTCCAAAAAAATACATCTCCATAACATTCTTATAATTACATTCTTTTAATTCATTCTTTTGGTAAAAGCCTTTCCAGCACATTCCAATAAAAATACATTTCCATAACATTCTTATAATTACATTCTTTTAATTCATTCTTTTGGTGAAAGCTTTTCCAGCAGATTCTAATAAAAATACATTTCCATAACATTCTCATAATTACTTTCTTTTAATTCATTCTTTTGGTAAAAGCCTTTCCAGCACATTTCCATAAAAAAAAAATTTCCATGACATTCTTATAATTACATTCTTTTAATTCATTCTTTCCCTAAAGGCCTTTCCAGCACATTCCAATAAAAATTCATTTCCATAACATTCTTATAATTACATTCTTTAATTCATTGTTTTGGTCAAAGCCTTTCCAGCACATTTCAATAAAAAAAAAATTTCCCATGACATTCTTATAATTACATTCTTTTAATTCATTCTTTTGGTAAAAGCTTTTACCAAAAGAATGATTTAAAAGAATGTAATTATAAGAATGTTATGGAAATGTATTTTTATTGGAATGTGCTGGAAAGGCTTTTACCAAAAGAATGAATTAATTACATTCTTTTAATTCATTGTTTTGGTAAATGCTTTTTCAGCACATTTCAATAAAAATACATTTCCATAACATTCTTATAATTACATTCTTTTAATTCATTCTTTTGGTAAAAGCCTTTCCAGCACATTCCAATAAAAATACATTTCCATAACATTCTTATAATTACATTCTTTTAATTCATTCTTTTGGTAAAAGCCTTTCCAGCACATTCCAATAAAAATTCATTTCCATGACATTCTTATAATTACATTCTTTTTATTCATTCTTTTGGTAGAAGCTTTCCAGCACATTTCCATTAAAAAAAAATTTCCATGACATTCTCATAATTACATTCTTTTTATTCATTCTTTTGGTAAAAGCCTTTCCAGCACATTTCAATAAAAAAAAAAAATTTCCATGACATTCTTATAATTACATTCTTTTAATTCATTCTTTTGGTAAAAGCCTTTCCAGCACATTTCCATTAAAAAAAAAATTTCCATGACATTCTTATAATTACATTCTTTTAATTCATTCTTTTGGTAAAAGCCTTTCCAGCACATTCCAATAAAAATACATTTCCATAACATTCTTATAATTACATTCTTTTAATTCATTCTTTTGGTAAAAGCCTTTCCAGCACATTTCATTAAAAATATTATACTACTTTTCCATATGCTTTTCTATATATTTTTATGATTAAATTCATTCATTGGATAAAAGAATTTCCTGTACATTAATATTAAAAACATTCTAATTGATTTAAAAACACTTTCCAATATACCTTTATTATCAATTCTTTTTTAATTTATTTCTTTGGTAAAAAATGTCTTTTCCTGACATTCTTATATAAAACATTCTAATTCATTTGAAAACCCTTTCTAGTATATTCTTATAACAAAACATTCTAATTCATTGATTTAGTAAAAAACATTCTGACACATCCCCCCCCGCAAAAAAAACAAACATTTGTATTCATTTCAAAACCTTTTCCAATATATTCTTATTGTTTAACATTTTCTTATTACCTCATTTGCTAAAAGACTTTCCAGCACCTTCCCAATTGAAAACTTTCTTATTCATTTCAAATCTCTTTCCCATATATTCTTATTATTAAACCCTTTTTAATTTATTCATTTCTAAAAAGTCTTTTAATCAGATTCCGATAATAAACATTTCTTATTAATTCGGAACACTTTCCAGTATATTTCTATTATTAAAACCTTTCTAATTTATTCATTTAATAAAAAGCTTTTCTCGCACAATCCTATAAAAAACTTCTGATTTGATAAATGAGTTTCCAGCATATTACTATGAAAAAAAAAAGTTGAATTAACTTCAAAACCCTATATATCCTTATAATTCAAATCTTTTACCAAATAAATGAATTAGGAAAGGTTTTATTATAAGAATATATTGGAAGAGTTGTTTGTTTGGTTGGTTGTTTTGTTTTACGGCGTATCAACCCTTTTCGGGTCATGTAACGCCGAATTAAAATTCAAACATTTCAGTTTTGTATAAATATAGCTTTTGTTTACAAACAGTTCAATGTCAAAACATTTCAGTTAAGTGTCAAAAATAGTTCTATTTCAAAAAATTCAATTTAGCATAAGTACACAGATTCATTGTCAAAAACAGTTTTGCTTCAAACAATTCAGATTAGCATAAGTACACAGTTTAGTTCTATTTAAAAACAGTTCTATTTCAAACAATTCAGTTTAGCATAAGTACACATTTTCAATGTCAAAACAGGTCTATTTCAAACAATTCAGTTTAGCATAAGTACACAGTTTAGTTCTATTTGACCCATAGATAGGACCCTATCAGTTGCTTGCACTCAGGGCCAGAGTGGGCCTGGGAGCGATGGCAATGAAGGGATACTCCGCATTCCCCAAAGCTCCATTACTGGAAGCTCACCAGTAAATTATCTTGACTATACCCAAACAACTAACTGACATGTAAATTGAATTATTAGTATTACATAGAAATACTTGCAACCAATTGAGTGTGAGTAAACGAATAAATAACGTCAAATAGAAAAACTAGTTATCAATTGCAGTATTTGAAACCATTTAACTATGTGCAAACAAATAATAAATAGCAAATTTGAATTATTAGTTTGAGATAGCAATGCTTGAAGCCATTTAACTACGTGCTAATAGAACTATTTATGTTAGTAATACTTGAAACTATTAAACTGAGCTCTGGTTCGTTTAAAGATTGTTACCAACAAACAATTCGTATAGAAATCATAAATATATTCAATATATACGTATTAACAGGATTTAGCATTAAATAGCTTTCAAGGGTTGATATCCTGTAAAACACAAACTTTCTTTAGTATTAACAATATTTGGAGGTGCCCGTAGTGTAATTGTTATCGTCGTAGGAAATGAACACGGCGACACGAGTTCAAATCCTGGACGAGACTGATTACATTTCACATAGCACTAATACCCTTGGGAAAGGTATGAATCCAATTATTCTCCCTCCAACTATGGGTAAATAGTAGGACAGACTAGGTTCTTCAGCCTTGGTGAGGCAACTAGTCTAGGAGAAGGAAAACTCTGAATTCAAACCTGTTAAACTCCGCTTAAAAATTGACCTTGTGTCATATCCTGCCCGAGCGGAGGGGTTGGTAAATAGGATTAACAATATTTGAAACCATTTAACTATGTTTGTCGATGTCTTTGAAAAAAAAAAAAAAAAGAAAAAAAAAAGATATCGACACATGGCTTACGAAGACATGGACAGCTATCGATAGGCTTTCGATCATATGGAAATCAGACCTGACCGATAAAATGAAACGCAGTTTCTTCCAGGCAGCGGTCGTATCGATACTGCTATATGGATGCACTACTTGGACGCTCACTAAACGGCTGTTGAAGAAACTAGACGGCAATTACGCAAGAATGATGCGAGCAATATTGAACAAGTCCTGGTGGCAACACCCCACAAGGCACTAACTAAACGGCCACCTGCCTCCCATCACGAAAACTATCCAAGTTAAATGAACCAGACATGCAGGGCACTGCTGGAGAAGCAAGGACGAGTTCATAAGTGATGTACTCCTATGGACCCCCGCATATGGCCGGGCAAAAGCAGGACGACCAGCTCGAACATACATACAGCAGCTATGTGAGGATACGGGATGTAGCCCTGAAGACCTGCCAGAGGCGAAGAATGATTGGGAGAAGTGGCGAGAGAGGGTCAGGGGTGATGATGATTATGATGAACTATGTGTAGACAGATAGTAATTATCAAATTTGAATTATTAGTCTGAGATAGCAATGCTTGAAGCCATTTAATTGAGTGCTAATAGAACTATTTATGTTTGTAATATCTAAAACCATTTAACCGTGTGCAAACAAATGAGCTTTGACTCGTTAAAAATTGTTTACAAATTATACGGATGTTTTTTTATTACTCATTATATTTTTAAATAAAAAACATTCATCGTTGTTTAAGTTAAAAATTTTTCTCTATCAAAGTCCTGATGAAGGTGTAATAAGACCGAAACGTTTTAACGTTGAGTTTACCATCGTAAATAAGTTCATCACATTTGGAATACTTTGTTTTTCTATTTTCTTTATATATATATATATGTAGAAAAACTGATAACAACGATCCAAGTAGAAGGAATGATTTATTGAGAGGTCAACACTATAGCGTTTCGGTTCTGCTGAACCATCATCAGGACCATGAGCGGTGATATTAACAATTTTGAGTTTACGATGGATGTTTAGGAATGTGAAATTGTTAACTCAAAATTGTTAATATCACCCCTCATGGCCCTGATGATGGTTCAGCAGAACCGAAACGCTATAGTGTTGACCTCTCAATAAATCATTCCTTCCACTTGGATCGTTGTTATCAGTTTTTCTACATATTGTCGGATTACAATCCTTTATTTACTCTTCATATATATATATATATATATATATATATATATATATATATATATATATATATATATATTCTATACATATATATATATATATATACCAAATAAAAAAACTTTAAAAGTTACTCATATTTTCTGTAATAATATTTATTTCAGCAGACCCTATATTTTCCAAAGAAATTATGAGAAATTTCTCACTATTTCTTTATCTAAAGAGGCAGATCTTACTTTTTAAAAATATAGGGTTTGCTGAAATAAATACGATTACAAAAAATATGAGTATTTTGTAAAGGTTTTCCTTTGATTTGGAATCATTTGTTCTGTATTTTGATTAATTATTATCTTATATTGAGCTCCCTTTTGGATTTTGAACTACATGGATTTTGTAGAAAGAAAATCCGAAAATAGAATTGTTTCCATCATCGGCTGATTTGGCGTTGGATAATATATATATATATATATATATATATATATATATATATATATATATAACCCGCTATGAGATAAAGAAATCGTTTACAAAGCGTTTGATTCTGATGAATCACAAGTGCTCAAATGCTGGCCGGTAGAGGAACATAAAATCTAAAAGCAATTAGGATCTTACCTTCTTATTTTTTTCTCATTATTTATAAGTTCAGACGCCTTCTATAAAAAAGGCACAGTCGTCTGTTGAAATTTTTTTGGGAAGCGGACGACAAAATGAATTATAAATACCAAAGATTCCTGGCTCAATACACCAAAATAAATCATTGCACGGTGCAAGAACGGAAGTGGTCAGGAGAAGGGAAAGAGAGAGAGAGAGAGAGAGAGAGAGAGACAGAGAGAGAGAAATGTGTCTTTAATTCGTTTTGAAGAGAACAGATAAAGCTAACGGCGTAAACTCAAATATTAAATGCTTTTCTGTTTATTGCAGATAGTTTTATGGAAGATCAACAGTTAAATCGGTAAGTTAAATTTTGATATTTCGAATTTTGAATAATTGCATTAACTCTTAAGTTTCTGTTGAAATTTCGAGAATGAGAAGGATTTCGAGAAAGAAGATCTAAAAAGAAAAAAAAAAGGTGGTTTGTTAAAAATTGTATTATGCCATAATTAGGTTTCTTTGTGCTTGGGAGAATATTTAATCGCATCTCCAGTCACCAAGATCCACTATTAGCATAAATATATTCAATGATACACTAACACAAAATAACAGTCAACTGGGGCTGTAGAATACGCCGACAGCATCTTTGAAGAGGGGTAAGACCCTCACCAACACGTTTCCTGGATATGACACTAAATTGCATCTGGTAGCAAGACTCAAGTTCTAGACCTTTGGCGAATGTGGAGTATACTTTCATTGCCATTACTCTCAGGTCTACTCTGGCCCGGAGTGGTATTACCTGATAGAGTCCTATCTATGGGTCAAATAGAACTGTCGGACTATTTGAATGCAAATAAATAATTGATGTTAGATATAATTTTTTGGGTAACACTGCAATACTCAGAACAATTTAACAGTGTTCAAACGAATAAGTGATGTTGAATAGAATTATTAGTGATGAATAGCAATACTTGAAAGCTTTTAACTGTATGCCTAAATTAATTTATAGGTATTATATATCAGTCGTCTCCATCAGCCATCTCACTTGGACATCTAGACAGCATCCAGTGTCCGAACAGAGCTGTTCTAAGTCGTTTGGTCATCACTGGTTTGTCTCTGTATAGGAGCCCATAAAAGAACGTCACTGTGTTCTTGTTTTTGCAGCTGTATTCGGCATGCCTTCTTCATCTTACTTGTATGGTTTGTGTGATGGGAGGTAAGTAGCTGTACAGCTTCTGTATTGAAGGGTGCTGTTTCCTGGATTTGTTCAAAACAACACGCAGCATTCTTGCGTTGTTCGTTTCTGACTTTTTCTCCATGCATTTTGTTAGGGTCCAGGCGGTGCATTCGCGCAGTAGTACCGATACGGTTTATGGCTTGGAATAATTCGCAATTTATTTCATCGGAGAGATCAGATTTTCCAAATTTTTTCCACAGAGTGGTCAACAGGTGGTAAAGAGGTAGATTTTAGCCCTGTCTTATAAGTCGATGCCTTGTTTTGTGGAGATTTTTTCCGGCTTAAACGGTCGACTTATTCGCCACAATGTACGATTTGTCAGAACCGAATTGAAAGAGTTTATAACAAAATCGGACAGGATTTTCCAAACGAGCTATTATATATATATATATATATATATATATATATATATATGTGTGTGTGTGTGTGTGTGTGTGTGTGTGTATATATATATATATATATATATATAATGCTGGCCGGTTGAGGAACATAAAATCTAAGTGATTGCATTTCACATAGCACTAATACCATTGGGAAAGGTATGAATCCAATCATCCTCCTTCCAGCTATAGGTAAATAGTAGGATAGACTGAATTCTTCAGCCTTGGTGAGGCAACTAGTCTAGGAGAAGGAAAACTCTGAATTCAAACCTGTTAAACTCCGCTTAAAAACTGACCTTGTCATATCCTGCCCGAGTGGAGGGGTTGGGTATATATATATATATATATATATATAAGTGTGTGTGTATATGCGTCCATGTATTTATCAACCTGGGCCGGATGCGATACAAGGTCAGTTTTTGAGCGAACTTTAACAGGTTTGAATTAACAGTTTGATTGGACGAAAAAAAAATCACGTTATCAGATTATCCTCGAAGTTAAGAATAAGTTATTCAATTTTTGAGCAACGTTCGACTCGAATGGTTGAATTTTCCATCTCAGTTCATTGATTTCTTGTATGCTGCAGCAGGTGATGAAAGGAAAGTGTCGTCGAAGTTATAAATAAATTATATCCGTATAAAAAAAATGGGGTCGTATTGTTATGCGCCATCTCAGCAGATAAGAACTTAGAACAATATGAGATAAAGACAGAAGACAATGAACAAGAAAAAAGGTGATAAGAAAGTGGTGACAGACAGAGAACACGAGGCTGACTGAAGAACGAAATGGGTACTGGCCGATCATTCGAGTCAGGGCTGTATACAATATACCCCTGACTTAGTGCTAAGGAAATTAGCTTTATTCCTAAAAAGAATGAAAAATTGATCGAACTATTAGTTGGTCACGGCAGAAAGCATATGGCAATCTCCCTTCAAAAATCAAGGGCGTAATGGCTAAAGTGCTTTACTGGGGCTTTGAAGTAAGCGAGTTTAAACTCCTTCATGCTATTCCGGTCACTTTCGGATAAATACCCCCAGGAAATGTATAAAACCCTTATCCCCCCCCCAGTTACGAGTTAAATAGTATTACTGCTGTTCTTCTATAAGAATGGCTTTGCTATTAAATATCCCGCGAAAGTTGATATATCATTAAACAATAATTTGGTTTGGTTTGATTTGGTTTTATGGCACATCAACTATTGGAGGTTACTAATGCCAAATCCATTTTATACATATAACCAGTTCTATTTAAAACAATTCAGTTTAGTATAAGTACAGTTTATTTCTATTTGACCCATAGATATGACCCTTAACAGGTGCTACCACTCCGGGCCAAAGTTGATCTGAGAGCGATGGTAATGAAGGAGTACTCCCCATTCCATAAAGCTCCGGCATCACTGGAGCCTCACCATCAGATTGTTTAGTGTCATAACCAGGACACTCGTTGGGGGAGTCTTACCCCTCTGCAGAGATGTAGTCAGTGTAATCTACAGCCCCAGCTGACAGGGCAAATTAAACAATGAAACCGAAAAATATATAAAACTAAATTAGCCAATTGAATAAAAGGTTGCTGAGGTGTAATTCATGGTGTATCTCGGAGAAATTGGAATTACTTACCAGAGTGCATGTCACAGTTAAACCAAGTTACACTAACCTACCTGTTTTTAGGAGCTGCATGTGGCGTTAAAGGTATTGTTGGAAATACATTTGGCAGCCCAAGTTCAAATCTGGAGGTGGCTGTTTGCGTTTGATTTCATCTTAATACCCTGCAACCAGTTACATGGTATCAAGTATTCCTATCTAATACTAATAATGTTCTAACATATTTATTTGACCTATAGGCGGAACGCTAACAAAAATTATCGCTCCGTGCTAAAGTAAATATAGGAGTAATCCTATTTACCAACCCCTCCGCTCGGGCAGGATATGACACAAGGTCAATTTTTTTAAGCGGAGTTTAGCAGGTTTGAATTCAGAGTTTTCCTTCTCCTAGACTAGTTGCCTCACTAAGGCTGAAGAACCTAGTCTGTCCTTCTATTTCCCAATAGCTGGAGGGAGAATAATTGGATTCATACCTTTCTCAAGGGTATTAGTACTATGTGAAATGCAATCAGTCTCGTCCAGGATTTGAACTCGTGTCGCCGTGTCCATTTCCTATGACGATAACCATTACACCACGGGCACCTCCTTTTTTTAACAACCCCTCCGCTCGGGCAGGATATGACACAAGGTCAATTTTTTAAGCGGAGTTTAGCAGGTTTGAATTCAGAGTTTTCCTTCTCCTAGACTAGTTGCCTCACTAAGGCTGAAGAACCTAGTCTGTCCTACTATTTACCCACAGCTGGAGGGAGAATAATTGGATTCATACCTTTCCCAAAGGTATTAGTGCTATGTGAAATGCAATCAGTCTCGTCCAGGAGTAATAGCAAGGAAGAGGTGCCTCTGCACTCCCAAGAGTCTCAGAATCAGAGCCTCACCATCGGGTGTTGTGCATTACCGTACCCAGAACACTTTTTTGGGTGGGGTTTGTTATTTCTCAGAAGTAAATACAGTCGGCGTATTCTAAACCCCACCGTTGGAAATGAGTTTTAGAAAGAAGCAAGTGTTGCGCCACGATGTGCCATTTCTGCTAGATTGCGAGCAATCAAACATCCAGAAACTGGATCATTATATGGATTTATGGGGTTCAGGAGATTTTGGTCGTTGTTGGTTATTGATATCTGACTTCGGTAATTTCTTCTTCCCCCCCACACTTTATTCACGTTCGTCTTCTTGTCTGTGAAGGCTGCCACAGAAAAAAGAGAGAGAGAAGGGAGAGAGAAAAGATATCTTTCGAATTTTTATCTTTATATTCAGAGTTCAACAACCATTCTGTGGGCGAGGAAAATTCTTCCTGAATCAAAATGAAATGGTTGTGTCTCCCAGACAAGGTGTTAAAAATATACTGATTGATTTTCGGGTCGGGGTTGATATGTCCAAACTCGGTGTTTTTAGCCGTGAGTGATAAGTTCATTTGGTACTTGCAATATCGGCTGCTGGGGCAGCTGCAATTAGTGGAAAAGTAAATCAGCGTGCTGCAATGCAGAAACGTGGACTCCCATTTCCAGCAGGAAAAAAAAGGTGCTTCCAATCTAACGGACACTACTGAAAGAAAAACAGGTTTCTTTCTCGTGCCCTTAAGACCATTTGCAGGCATGCGTAGTTCCAACTTTCTGTCAGGGGCTTTTGGGAATTTTACTCTTTTGAACTTAATTTCATTTCATTTCTTTTCATTTTCTTTTTTTTTTTCTTTTCACAACAGATTATTTGATCCAGTGAACTAAGACTCTTGAAAAAGGCTTGAATTCACATTTCCCTTTGATCAGACCTATCATTAGATCTTGACAAATGTCTTTTCTTCTTCTCCTGAAATAAACTGCATCTTATGGTGAGGCTTCACTTCTGGATATATAGGCAATGTGGGGTACTCCTTCATGGCCAATTCTCCCAGATCCACTCTAAACCGGAGCTGTAGTACCTGTTAGGGTACCATCCATGGATCAAATAGATATTTTCTAAAAGCATTATTATTAGATAGAAATATATTATATAACTGTTAGCAAAAAGTATTCACTGACCATTAGGCAAAAATTAACCCTAGATGGGTTGACATGCGGGAATATAAGAAAGTTTTCTTGGTATGCTATGATATATAGTTGAATGAAAAGATCGAGAATGTTTTGTTACTATTGCTATCATATAGGACCATGACAACTTGAGCATGTACTTGGGTAGAAAAGTCTTCTGCTATTCTAGTAAGAGTTTGTTTATAGCGCGTATATGAAGCCGTAGTAGGTAACTGCTGTGGTTGTTAGTATCGGGGTAATTGTTGTGCTGACACGTTGTGTATTGCTTTATCCTATGTGTTATTTGAAAGCTGCATAGATAAACATGCAGCGTTGTCAAATTCAGAAACCTATGCCTTATGAGTTCGAATTGGGTCGTAACCCCATGGAAGCAACCAAAAAAACATTTTTGTGCGAAAGGTGAAGGCGCTATTGATCACAGTCCAGTAACCAGATGATTGAAGAAATTCCGATCACGTTGCAAGAACCTCGACGGTCTACCAAGGTCAGTTAGGCCCAAAAACCGTGGATTCCGAAGCCGTGCTCCAAGCCATACAGGAAAATCCAGCAAGTAACCTTTGGAGAATATCAGGCGGGCTCGGCATATCACAATTTAGTGTGGTTTGTTACCCTGATGACCAAGGCAAAAGCATCCGGAGTGGTTGAATTTTGCCTCACGTACTTCGAAGATATTGCAAAACTTTTGACTCATGCAAGTATTTTGGAAATTAGATGGCCATTGCCAAGAAAATCACATTCGCTTTAAAGGTGTTAGGAAGGACCCACCATGGTACCCCGTTGATATACATTTTTCTAGACAATATAGAAAAAAATATGGATTTATGTCATATTAATTGTTCAAATTAATCTTTCACAGGCAAAGCAGGTCCGGTAATAAACACTCGGTAAGTAATTTAACTTTATTAATGAGTAAACTTTTAAAATGATTAAAAAAGTCATATAAAATTCAATACATATATATATATATATATATATATATATATATAAATTCAAAATATGTATATATATATATAATAATTAATAATCAAAAAAGTTATATCAAATTCAATATATATATATATATATATAAAATTCAAAATATGCATATATATATAATAATTAATAATTAAAGAGTCATATAAAATTATATATATATATATATATATATAAGAATTCAAAATATGCATTTATATATATATGTATATATATATATATATATTTATTAATTAAAAAAGTCATATAAAGTTCAATATATATATATATATATATATATAAAATTCAAAATATATATATAAAATTCAATATATATATATATATATATATATAATGTATATATTTACTGTAACTGATTAGATTGTGATCTTTGCCTTTATGTTTATTTGAAATAATTTAGTTTTCTTGTAATTCCTTATTTAATTCTTAAACCGAAAGAGTTTGGATTGGTTTCTTTGTTTAATGGCATATCAACCTTTGTAGGTTATTTAATGCCAAAGCCATTCTCCTAGAAGAACAGTAGTGGTACTATTTAACCCATAGCTGGGAGCATAGGTGGCCTCATACCTTTCCCAAGGGTATTTGCCCGAAAGTGAACGTAATCGTTCGACTGGAGTACGAACTCACTACGATTTCGCAGTCCATCGCTTTAACCATTACACCACGAGGACACCCCACTAAAGAGTTACTTTAAAATGGAGTTTAAATTATTGTAGAAATGAAATTAAAACCTACGTCTCCTCATTATTTTGTTATGGTCTCTACCGGAAACGAAAGGAGACCGGAAGTAATCTTTAACGAGAGGAGGCTTCTTCCCCCACCCCTTTTCCTCTTGTGACCACCCCCATTCTGGCTGCATTCAATATCTCGATGTTGGATCTGAAGAAGTCCTGTGAATTTTTTTTTTTTTGAGTTATTGATTCATATCAATGAACTTAGAAGGATGGAAATAAATTTATAATCCTAATGTGACTGAATTTTGTTTTTTCTTGAAGGTATATATATATATAATTATTTAGAAACATGAAAATCAATAAGTATATTCCATTATAAATTTATTTGTGTCGTTAATTGAGCACATCAATTAACGGGCGAAATAAATTCATAATGAAATATATTTATTGATTTTCTTGTTTCTCAATGATTTTTTGATCTGCATAAGCTTCTTTAGATATATTATAAACTTTAGTTTGGATAATTCCGTCAAAGTATATATATATATATATATATATATATACCTTTAAGAAAAACAAAAACCGGTCACATTAGAATAATAAATTTATTTCCTGTATTGTAATGGTTATCGTCGTAGGAAATGGACACGGTGACACGAGTTCAAATCCTGGACGAGATTGATTGCATTTCACATAGCACTAATACCCTTGGGAAAGGTATGTATCCAATTATTCTCCCTCCAGCTATGGGTAAATAGTAGGGCAGACTAGGTTCTTCAGTCTTGGTGGGGCAAGTAGTCAAGGAGAAGGAAAACTCTGAATTCAAACCTGCTAAACCCCGCTTAAAAACTGATCTTGTGTCATATCCTGCCCGAGCAGAGGGGTAGGTAAATATGATAAATTCATTTCTATCCTGTTATGGGTATCGATATGAATCAATAACACCAAAAATAACAGGACTTCTTCAGATCTAATGGATAAAATAATTTCAGTCAGAATAGACACAGGAGGGAAGGGTGGGAGTTCGTAGAAGAGGGGTGAAGCGTTATTTTATTCATTTCATTTAGAATCGCAAATTAATCCAATTTTTTAGTCAATTAAACATCATCTATGATATTTGTCTATAGTTTAAATCTATTCCTATATCTACATCCAGCTGAAGTGAATAAAAAAAATGGGAAGACGCCATGTGATGTGCACGAACGTTTTCAATGGAAAGGTAACTGAATTAATGGGCACGAATATAAATTTTGAATTTAATTTAAGATAAGTATTACTGTAATCTTTACGTTATGTTAAAAAGAAGTGCTTTAATTCCCTAAATTATTATTAAATCTGGAGATTTACGTTGACTTGTAATTACAATTTAAGTTTTAAAAAAATTAAGATTTAATTTGCTGTAGAAAGTGAGTTTAGAATATACATCTAGTTACTTTATTGTGATTCCAACCGGTAATAAAAAGAAAAACCGGAAGTGGGCAAATGGGAAGGAAACTCTTCACCCCACTTCTCTTCCCTCCCAACCTTCTCTCCTATCACTCAGACTATAAAACCAGCAATTAGAATTGATGTGAAAACACAATTATGATAAAATAATAATGATAAACGCCAGGCCTTGATGTAATCCATGGTTTCCACTTCAAAAAATTCCCTTCCATTCACGACAGACAAGTACTAGAAAGAACAGATGCCTACAAGAAGCACACGTACCCGAATGGATAACCAAAGGAAGGACCACATTGATTCAAAAGGACCCAAGCAAACGAACCGCCCCAAACAACTGCAGACCCATAACCTGCCTACGTATCACGTTGAAAATATTAACAGAACAAATAAGGGAACAGATTTACAACGCACTAACAAGCTATAGATTGTTCCCAGAGGAGCAGAAAGGATGCTGCAAAGGATCCAGAAGCACAGTAGAGTTACTTTACATAGATCAACACATCCTAAACAAGAGCAAGACTAGATGGAAAAATCTAGCTATGGACTGGATTGACTACAAAAAAGCATATGATATAGTTCCGCAAAGCTGGATAATAAACTGCCTCAAAATGTACAAAATATCACATGAAGTCATAAACTTTATCAGGAAAACCATGAAAAACTGGGGAGTGGAATTGACAGCAGCAGGAAGAAGATTAGGTGAAACAAAGATCCAAAGAGGTATATTTCAACGAGATGCATTATCACCGTTACTATTTATAATTGCTATGATGCCACTTAACCATATACTAAAAAAATGCACAGCCGGATACAGGAAAAGATCAATCACAAGGATGACATCAAACTATTTGCCAAAAAAATGAAAAAGAACTGGAAACTCTAATACACACAGTAAGAATATACAGTCAGGACAGAGGAATAGAATTTGGCATTGAAAAATGTGCCATGCTAGTCATGAAAAGCGACCAACGACATCTGACTGACAGGATGGAAATACCAAATCAAGACATGATTAGAACGCTCGGAGAAAACGAAACCTACAAATACTTGGGCATCTTGAAGGCTGACACCATCAAACAAGTGTAGATGAAAGAAAAAATTAAGAAAGAATATCTCACGAGATCTAAAAAGCTACTCGAGAAAAGACTATCTAGCAGAAACCTTATCAAAGGAATAGATATCTGAACTGTACCCCTCTCGTTAGATATTTGGGGCCCTTTATGAAGTGGACCAGAGAAGAACTTGAGAAAATGGACCAAAGAACAAGGAAGCTATATATAAGGCATTACATCCAAGAGGCGACTTTGACATTATATGTATCAAGAAAGGAGAGAAGAAGAGGACTTGCCAGCATTGAAGACAGTGCTAATTTACTAAGCTTTTTGCTTAGATGTAGCACAAGGCCTCATGAATGGGGCGCCCAATGAGAATCGAATTCACTCGTGTAGGTTTGCTAGTCTACCTTGCTAACCATTACACCACCCGAGGTGCCCTTGCCAGCATTGAAGACAGTGCTAATTTACTAAGCTTTTTGCTTAGATGTAGCACAAGGCCTCATGAATGCGGCGCCCAATGAGAATCGAACTCACTCGTGTAGGTTTGCTAGTCTACCTTGCTAACCATTACACCACCCGAGGTGCCCTTGCCAGCATTGAAGACAGTGCTAATTTACTAAGCTTTTTGCTTAGATGTAGCACAAGGCCTCATGAATGGGGCGCCCAATGAGAATCGAACTCACTCGTGTAGGTTTGCTAGTCTACCTTGCTAACCATTACACCACCCGAGGTGCCCTTGCCAGCATTGAAGACAGTGCTAATTTACTAAGCTTTTTGCTTAGATGTAGCACAAGGCCTCATGAATGGGGCGCCCAATGAGAATCGAACTCACTCGTGTAGGTTTGCTAGTCTACCTTGCTAACCATTACACCACCCGAGGTGCCCTTGCCAGCATTGAAGACAGTGCTGACACATCAATCCAACGACTCGAGGACAACATAGAAAAGCATGAAAGAGGACTCATTACAGCCATCAAAAACGATACTGACAACACGATGGCCAACAGAATGACAATAACTAGGAAACAAAAATGGAAAGAAAAGCAACTCTATAAGCGCTTTAAACGAATAAACAACATCTCACACGAGAAAACTTGGACGTGGCTAAGAAAAGGAAACTTTAAAAGAGAAACAGAATCTCTCCAAATAGCAACATAAAACAACACCATAAGAACCAATCAAATCAAAGAGAGAATAGATAAGACACAACAAAATAGCAAATGTAGGTTATGTGATGATTGAGAGAAAACCATCAATAGCATAATAAGTGAATGCGGCAAATTAGCACAGAAGGAGTATAAGACTAGACACGACTGGGTGGGCAAGGTGGTCCACTGGGAGATGTGAAGGAATTTAAATTTGGCCATACGAACAAATCGTATATGCACAACCGAGCATCTGTCCTTGAGAATGACACACATAAACTCCTATAGGATTTTGACATACAGACGGATCACCTAATCTCGGCTAGAAGACCAGGCCTTATAGTAACGAACAAAAAGAAAAGAACATGCAAAATTGTGGACTTTGCTGTCCAGGCTGACCACAGAATAAAACTGAAAGAATGTGAAAAGAAGGATAAGTACCTCGACCTTGCTAGGGAATTAAAAACCTATGGAACATGAAGGTGACAATTATACTAATTAAGATAGGTGCTTTTGGTACAGTAACAAAAGGATTATTAAGGGGACTGGAGGACTTGGAAGTTAGCGGACGAGTGGAGACCATCCAAACTACAGCATTATTGAGAACGGCCAGAATACTAAGAAGAGTCCTGGAGACTTGAGGAGATTTGCTGTCACACAAACTCCGGTGAAAAACCATCAGCTAATGCTGATATGAAAAACTGTCAAGAAGTAAATAATAATAATAATAATAATAATAATAATAATAATAATGATACTGTGAGTAGTAGTGTGTCCTTTTCAGGTGACGTTATAATAAAAACGTTCGGATTTTGAATTTCAAAGGCGAAAGACCAAAATATACTTTGTGGTAATTTTATTTTTCATGCTAATTTGTAACATACATCAGAAGAAAGAAGGAAAGGAAGAAAGAAGGTAGGAAAAAGAAAAAAAAAAGAAAAAGAAAGAACCGAATAAAAAGAAAGAAAGAAAGAAAGAAAGAAAGAAAGAAAGAAAGAAAGAAAGAAAGAAGTTTGAAGATAGATAGATAGATAGATCAGAAAAATCTGGCATATCACCTAAGCACGTAAAAACGAAATAAAAAAGGGAGAGAGAGAGAGAGGGGGGGGAGAGAAAGATATCCCCCCGCTAAAAAACCCTATCCCTTAGGTACACGTCTTTTTTTAAGAAGCAAAAACATAGGAGCCAAAAGAGTGCCAAGTTTCGCATTTTTTCCACTTGTTTTTTTCAAATGTTCTTATATCTTAGTAAATATATCCTTTTTTTTTTTTAAATTAAAAACAAACTAGCAAAAAGCAATAGATCAAAAAAGCAAAAAAGCATAAACATCTGTAGAAACCTTGCTGGCTCTTGTAGCCCCTCTTTATACTTTACCTTTAACGTTCATACTTGAGTAATGAACAACTTCGTGTAATAAAAAAAAAAAAAAAAATTTAGCCACCAAAAGGTGTTTTTACCATATATTGTGTTTAATCATCAACCCTAAATTGGGGTCAAATCTCGCTGAAACCACCGGTTCCCACTAGATAATCGAAGTTAAGCAGCGATGAACATGTTTAATACTTAAATGGGTGACCACATAAGCTAACAGCATGTACTCTAAGCAACTTGAGGCCTGTGTACAAAGCTTTGTAAATAACAGCAGCCCCAAACATTTGGCTCTACCAACCTATAAAAATATTTCTTCAATATCCAATGACATAGAGATAACATAAAAACTGTTATCATTACTTTCAAAACTACTCAAATATTATTAAAATCAATGAATAACCATGAATAAATAATATAGATCCAACGTGATTCCGAGGAACATGTGTAACATATTGACCCTCGACCGAGCCGTCAATCAAGAGATGCACCTGTGTAAATAAGCGGAGGAACAGCGAAAGAGAGGCATCCGGTCGAAGATATCGGAATATCACCTTGACCTGTGTACGTGGTTGAATTTGGTGATGGTGGCAGATGCGTACGCCCATAGGAAGCAGGTGGAGGTCAGACAATTTTATAACCCGGTGCCACAGTCAGTTCCAGTTGCAGTTCGAGTTCCAGTTGGAGAGGGGTGCCAGCGTAGTGAGAATCAGCTCCAGACAGAGGGCTTGGGCCTTCAGTTACCCACGGTTGAGCAGCCCAGCCAGGATGCAAAAGAAGTGCTACTATGGTCAGAAGAAGTTTGGGTCAATATGTAGCAGTCTGTCCCTGTCTCCAACTCACCTCTCACACACAACCAACATTAACCCTTTCAAATAAAGTGTGAGAGGAATATTTTCATAAAGAAGTGTGTTCGTTCGTTTATTGAAGTTCATCATTATGTTTGATTAGGTTCCGTATGTATATGTATTATATATATGTATACATATGTATCAGAAACACACACTTTTTATGACGAGATAATCAAATTCGTGTTTAAAAATAAACTTCAAGAAAAAAATGTGAAAATGTCATTTTTTCATATCTCGTTTAACAAACGGCTCCTTGATTTTGTTGTGTAACATTAGTATTATATAGTCGTTCATTACACGTATATACTATGCTGTATAATAATAATAATAATAATAATAATAATAATAATAATAATAACTTTCATTTATTTTCCTTTTGCAGCGGTACAGCTCTCTTCCCCGAGGAACTGAGTCTGCGGCGGATTTAAATGGCTGGGCAGGAAGGAATTCCGAATTTATACTAAGAAAGAAAGAAGATTCTTCGAAACAGACCTCTCCGATTGCGGATCCAAAACGGAACGAACCCTACGCACTGACTTCTCTGTTTAACAGAGATCTGGAACCGTCAGACAGGCCCGAGTTTGAGCTCCCTCACTCAATAGGTGACGAATCAACATCACAAGATAGAAAATCAGACGTAGTCGGCAACTTTCCATTCACCGTTTCTTATCCAGTTATTTATCCTTCAAAAGAAACAGAAGACAAAAAACATGAGAGCTTCTCAGAGGTACCGAATCCTCCAAAAATGATTGATGATGGACCGGAACGACCGGCAACTCCTGAATATGACGCACACTCCATATTGGGCGAAGATCCTTCACACCGAGATGCACCCATTACGAATGGAAATAAGCTCTCTCTTGCCGTTGCGGAGGAGCTGAAGCAGCGGTTTCAATCACGGGAAAGCAACTATGGTAATGAGGATTCCAGCGTCGATCCGTTCGGATTTCCTTCAGAACAAGTACTATTTAACCCAATGTCTTCTGCGGCAGCGACATCGTCGATCAGAACAAGGCGTCTAGTACCAGGTTCCTATGGTAAAATACCTCCGGCACCACCGTTGCCACTAACATGAAACCGAACTTTGTAATTATTTTCACAAATGTCCAGTGCGTTTGTTTATTTTTCCATCATTTACACATCATAGTTGAACATTGACTTATATATATATATATATATATATCACCTAAAATAAATATGGTTCACTTACCTCTCCTGCCGCCTTATTATCCGTTTCATACAATCTTCTTGATTGGAAAAGAAATTGCGGTCAGACCACAACCTAAGATCGCAAATTTTCCCCCTTAAGAAGATTGCACGGAACTAGTAGAAATGCGTCCATCAAGGAGTGGGGAAGTGAACCATGTTTATTTTTGGTCTTATGCTGCTCTGCCGGACGGTGTTGAGCACTTTTTTTTATTTTTTAAATATATGTTTTGAGGGAAAAATTTGTTTACTTTTATGATATATATATATATATATATATATATATATATATATATATATATATATATAATACGAGGTGTGTTCCAGAAGTACCAAGACAAAAGTAGTAATTTACCAAGACATCTATGAACAATGAGCCCCCCCCCATACATACACACCTGGCATTCATTACACTTCTTCCAGTGTGGCCCAGTCGGCTGGGGCTATATAATGCACCGACTGCTTCTCTGTAGAGTGGTAAGACCCCTACCTAACAAATATTCTGCATATAGCACTAAATAATCTGAGGGTGAGATTCAAGTAATGCTGGAGCTTTGGGGAATGTGGAGTACCCCTTCATTGTCATTGCTCTCCGGTCCACTCTGACCGGAGTGGTACTATCTGATAGGGTCTTCTCTATATATCAAATAGAACTAAACTGTGTACTTATGCTAAACTGAATTACCAGAAATGGAACTGTTTTTGTATGCAAAACTGAATTGTTTGAAATAGAGCTATTTTAAAAATTTAACTGTGTGTAAACAAAAGACTATGCGTATGAACTGAAATGTTTGAAATAGAACTGTTTATATATACAAAAATGGATTTGGCATTAATAACTTTCAATGGTTGATGTGCCATAAAACTAAATCAAACCAAACCAAACCAGACTTATTCCAGTGAGTTTGTCATTAGTTGAAGCATATCTGAAACTCCTCTTTTTATATGATGCCAAGGTGCACCTTGATTTTTCCGTTGATGCCCTCAACGTCCTCAGAGCTTTCCCTTGAAATTTATTTTCCCTTTGAACAAACAAACAAACAAACAAACAAGAAAAGGTGACAAAGTTTAGATTTGATGAGAAGGGAGAGTGTTGTACTTAGAGGATCTTGTGTTTCATAAAAAAAATTCGTTCAAAACTATCGTGATTGACATCATAATCTTCTTTATCTTTAACTTTCACTTTGTCGTAGATATAAATGTTAGACGTCTAGACTTTTGCCTTGACATCTATATATCAACACTTCATTTAACATCCCTTGCATAGCTGTGCATATGACTTAATTTAGATTTCGAATATTCAAATTAAAAACCAAATTATAACTTCCGTCTTGATACTTCTTGATCACATCTCGTACGATATTTCAGTGAAGCAACGTGGTCTCAATACTGAGTAATGAGTATTCCGTTGTTATGGTAAGAGAAACTATTACTCGAAGTCATCACTCGACGCAGAAGAAGGAGAGAGAGAGAGAGAGAGAAGGAGAGAGAGAGAAGGAGAGAGAGAGAGAGAAAGAGAGAGAGTCTCTACATAGATTATGTAACTTTTTAATTTGTTCTTTTATTTCCTTCTCTGTTCTATACGGGGGGGGTCCTTAAACAATATAACAATAGACTCATTATTACGCAATAAATCGTTAAAGCGATGGACTGCGGAATCGTTGTAAGCGAGTCCGTACTCCAGCCGCGCTATTACGTCCACTTTTGAGCAAATACCCTTGGGAAAGGTATGAAACCCCTTATCCTCTCAGCTATGGGTTAAATAGTACCGCTACTGTTCTTCTAGGAGAATAGCTTTGGCATTAAATAACCTATAAAGGTTTATATGCCATTAAACAAAGAAACCAAACATCTGCACTAGAGCACCATCGTATTTAAGCTCGAGGAGTCAAATGAGTAAAGAAGGAGTTATTATGATCAATTGACGAATTTTGGCTCATCATGACAAAAGTGAATTAGTATTAAATATTATGCTTTGAGTATAGTTTTAGCAATGGTTTTAGTGTGCCTGCTAATTACTTAGATAGTGCTGGACAGAACCTACCATAAATAAATTAGGTCTTAGGGCGACGTTGCTTTTATGGATTTTAGGGAGATGATTTAATCGTTGTCGGTGGGTTCCAATGGGGCGTATTTGTCGTAGATGCTTTTAAATGCTCTTAATAAAACTGAAGCAACCGACGTTGCTCTTGTATGGCAATTTTCTCCCATTCGTCTACGTTACCTGGACAAGTAAATTTAGAAGTATCGTTTAGAATATGAGTCATATTAAGTATCACGACACCAGACCCTTTTTCAGTTTTATATATAACAATAGACTCATTATTACGCAATAATTTAACAGCGTTAAAGTCATGCCGATGTAGGTAAAAGTCAATTTTATCAATGCGTGAACCACAACTCATGTGGGCAAGATCAGCTAAAGGGGCTTTTAAAGCTGAAAAGAGTAGGCGTAGTGGTTCACTCCACCCGGTGAGCACATGGGACCACCGTCCCTTATATTCCAGATCTGAGAAGAGTCAGTAGTTTCCATCTTTTTACTGTAGGGACTTTTCTATTTGTTCCTTGAACAATTGGGACTCTTGTATAGCCAAGGGAGGGAACTGAGTTCCCTACTCGTTTTGTGTACAATTAAATGTCTTATTATAATAATTGACTTGTTCTGTTTTCTACTGAATATTCTGTGTAAGGCTGTTCTCTTTGGAATAACCTAATGTGCTATAAGAAACGGGGTTATAAGCGAATCGGTAGACATGGGCGTATGTTTCAACAGACAAACAAAGATCAGCTCAAATTCCGGGAATACAAGTTTTCTTTTAATCCTCGAAGGTGGAATGCAGAATTCAAGTTTATCGGTTTCATTGAAGGTTTAGTTGAAGTTATTGATATTAAGGTCAAACAGAATGGATTTAGATCCATAACGTTAATTAGTAACATGTACTAATAAAGTATTATGTTTGGATCGTATAATGTTATCAGTTCTATCATCTTGGGTGACAGTGTACTGACCAAAGCGGATAGCGTCAAACGATTGAAATTCTAAGTTAGCGTGCCGTAGTTATTGATATTGACGTCTTAGAGAAGTAAGTTTTTTTTTTCCTTTTTAGAATGGAGTTTGTCTAATAAGAACGTTTTTTCAATGTAGAAGCTAGGTTTGACTCGCGTTCTAGATATGCGACAAGCAATTGACTGCAGGACAACCCGTTTTAAGATGCATTCCTCAAAGAAGTTTACAGTAGTATATAAAATTTATTGTTATATATGAAATTCGAACTCCAGTCGTGTAATTACGTTCCTTTTTGGACTTACATACTTAGGAAAGATATGGACGCCCTCATCTTGCAGCTATGGGTTAAATAGTACTGTCTTTCTACAAGGATCGTTTTGCTATTAGATAACACACGAAGGCTGATATGCATTTAAAAAATACAAAGGAAAAAGTACGTATATATATATATATATATATATATATATATATGTGTGTGTGTGTGTGCATCGATTATGTTGTCTGGTTTAACTAAACAGTAATGAGAAATAAAGTTGTTATAGCATGAGTCATTACTCGATGACACTCAAAGAGACAGAGACAAGGAGAGAGAGAGAGAGACAGACAGACAGAGGAAGAGAAAGAGACACAGATAGAGAATTTATTATTTAATCTCTCTCTCTCTCTCTCTCTCTCTCTTACTTTCGTTTCCCTCTTTCTCACAATATTGTTTGATAGTGTAGCACCTACCTTCTCTGCAACACTTCGTGTTCTTTTTCTCTTGTTCAGTTCCTCTTTCTTTTAAACTTATTTCTTCTTCTTCTTCTTCTTTTGTTCACTTGAGTGATTTAAATGCATTGAGTAAGCAGTGAAAAAACTTTGTAACTGAAAATAAACTCATATATATATATATATATATATATATATATATATATATATATATATATATATATATATATGAGTTGCAGAGTTACAATTCTAAAGACTTTGATTATAAATAATATATAATAATATTCATTTTGATTGCGTGATGTTTCACTAGAAAAAAGACATTCTTCTATTTTTCATTTAGAAGAAAATTAAATTTTAATTAAAAAAAAAAATTATTCGGGGTGTACTTATTTATAGGCAATTTTGTACAAAAAAAAAACAAGCTAAAACAAAAACAAAAAAAAACAGGTTGTTATTTTTTCTTGCTTTCTTTGCTAAATAGACCCATATTTTGTGAGTTTGTAATAAAAACAAACATCTGAAGATGTTTATATTTTTCCATATTTCTTTTGATTTTGTCATTTTTACGAAAAAAAAAAAAAGAAACTGTGAAAGGCAAGTATATTTCTCTTCTTTCGTTTTTTTCGCTAAAGTTTGGGAGAAAATAGACCAAATAATTACCAAAAAAAAAAATAGGCCAAATAGTTACCACAAAAATAGGCCAAATAATTACAAAAAAAAAATGATAGGCCAAATAATTACAAAAAAAAAAAAGAAAGAAATTCGGGTATTATTCTACTCGTGTTCCTGAAAAATTCTGGCATTTTTTAATGATTTGAACTAATTTGACACTCAATTTTTTTAACCGCAATTTTTGTCTTATCAGAAGGGTTCACTTTCATATTCAAATTCCAGATAAAATGAACATTCAATTATTTAAAAACAAGACCCCCCCTTATCTGAGGAAGTGATGAAAATAATTCGACTTGTTTGGTGATTGGACTTTTCCAACGCTAGCTGTTCTAGAAATGGGTGATCATTCTACATTGAGTTGGAATGTAAAATTGAACCCCGTTATAAAATGTAAAATGACTATTTTTTTCAAAAAATAAGAAAAATTGCGGTAAGCCTAATTAGTTAAGATCTCACACACACACACATACACACACAAAATACAAGAAATTTTTTTTAGTGAACTTAAGCCGTTACACGAGTAGATTTTTACCCAATTTCTTTTGATATTTGTCAAAATTTCTGAGAGAAAGTCTTATTAACTACCTGATTCTTCGGACTAATATTCTCATCTAAATTATTATTACCACAACAATTTGGACCCCTTGTCGGTGAGGTGTAGAATATGGTGACTGTTTCCCCTGCAGAGGACTAAGACACACCCACAACTAAGTACGATCAGCGTATTCTCTTTCCCACCGACTGACCGGGGTTGTAACTTGCCCAATTCAATGAATTTTGGAAAAGGTTTTGCATTACCGAACAATGACATTGTGGATATAAGTCCACCTAGGATAGCCGATTCAACCACCATCGACCTGATTTAATCCAAGTGAAGATGAACAGTAGAATCTGCCGACTCCATCGCAGTCGAGTGTAAGTCCCCCTCTCCCAACGAGCATACTAGATATGGCCAAAAACCACCGGATTGTGAAGCTCCAGTCCTAGATATTGGGAAAATAGTAAGTATACCTTCGTTGCCATTACTCCTAGGTCCACTCTGAGCAGGAGTGGTTGTATCTGTTAGGGTCCCATATATAGGTCAAATAGAACTGTGTAATTATTGACTATACACGAAACCATTTAACTGTGGCAAACAGAACTATTAGGTGACAATACTTGAAACAATTTAACTGTGTGCAAATAAAACTATTTATGTTAGCAATGCTTACAACTATTAGACTGTATCCAAACAAATGCGCACTCAAGAAAAATTGTTACCAACAAACTATTCGTTTAAAAATCATTAATAATTAATATAGATGTATAAACAAGATTTGACACTAAATAACCTACAAGGGTTGATATGCCTTAAAACCTAATGAACCAACCTAAACCACATCTAGGGGTAAGGCTCCATAACTCCCAGGTTCATTCTGATCTGAAATGGTAGAACCTGTTTGTGTTTGATCTATGGGCAAAAAAGATCTGTTTGAAAAGGATTGTTATTGGATAAGAATACATGAAATCATATTACTGTGTGTAGATAATGGTTATTATAAAATCGAATTATTAATGTCAGATGAAGCCGGGTCTGTTGGCTCTGCATCTCTGCAGAGTAAAATACCTGTCAGGGTCGCATCTATAGATCAAATACTTCAGTTTGGTTTGGTTTGATTTGGTTTTATGGCATATCAACCATTGTAGGTTATTTAATACTAAATCCTCTTTATACACAGACATCAGATTTGGTTTGGTTGACTTTAAATCCATTCTTATAAATGCAAAATGTTCTATTTCAAACAATTCAATTTAGCATAAGTACACAGTTTCAATGTAAAAAAAAACAGTTCTATTTCAAACAATTGTGTCCAGCGCAATTATGCAGTCCAAATGTCAACAGTTATATTTCAAGCAATTTAGTTTAGCATTCAGTTTTAATGTTAAAACAGTCCTATTTCAAGTAATTCTATTTAGCATAAGTACGTAGTTTAGTTTGGTTTGGTTTTATGGTACATCAACTATTGTAGGAATAACAATGGTTGATGTAACATAAAACCAAACCAAACCAAACCAAGCTAATGTCAAATCCATTTTTATAATGTATAAAATTCTATTTCAAACAATATAGTTTAGCATAAGTACAGTTCCAATGACAATAACAATTCTATTTCAAAGAATTCAATTTAGCATAAGTACGCACTTTAAATGTCAAAACAGTTCTATTTCAAGCAACCCCGTTTAGCATAAGTACACAGTTTAGTTCTATTTGCCCCATAAATAGGACCCTTTCAGGTGCTATTTTGAGATACCTGTAAAAATAGTTGCTAGAAACAATAAACTTGTACGTAAGTTATTTGTATTAGATAGTGATTACTATTAAATAGAAATAGTTACGTGAAACCACAAACTTGTGTGTAAATCGTTAGTATTGGATAAAGATATCTGAAACCAAAAAATATGAGCAATTAAATGATTATTATTAAAAAGAAATAGTTGCTTGAAACCATAAACTTGTGCATAAATTATTAGTATTAGATAGGAGTACTTGAAACCATATAAGTGTGTGCAAACAAATTGTTATGCGGAAGAATGTGCCGATACCGAACCGTATGGTTGGAACACGGATCTCCAACCAACAAACACAACTATTGAAATGGATTGTGCTACTGGGGTCACAAGACTTGAAATGGTGGGTTTATAAATCAGTCAGACTACATTCTGAGGTATTGTGAGATGTAGCATTGCCAGTCAGTATTCTAAGTATTGCGTTAATATTCCATATTCGATATTCAGGATTGTACAAGCGTGAAGAGATCATAAAGTGTCAGCTAAAATTACCCTCCTCACCGAAGATTATAAAACAAATGATTATTATCAAATAGAAATAGACACTAGAAACCATAAACTTACAACTTTAATAAACTTGAATTATTAGTATTAGATAAAAAATATGCCTGTGGTGTAATGGTTATCGTCGCAGGAGTTGGACACGGCGACACGAGTTCAAATCCTGGACTGATTGCATTTCACATTGCACTAATACCCATGGGAAAGGTATGAATCCAATTATTCTCCCTCCAGCTATGGGTAAATAGTAGGGCAGACTGGGTTCTTCAGCCTTGGTAAGGCAACTAGTCTAGGAGAAGGAAAACTCTGAATTCAAATCTGTTAAATCCGCTTAAAAAATTGACCTTGTGTCATATCCTAACCCTGCCGAGCGGAGGGGTTGGGAAAAAATATGGTTATCGTCGTAGGAAATGGACACGGCGACACGAGTTCAAATCCTGGACGAGACTAATTGAGAAGGAAAACTCTGAATTCAAACCTGATAAACTCTGCTTAAAAATTGACCTTGTGTCATATCCTGCCCAAGCGGAGGGGTTGGGTAAATAGGATTAGATAAAAATATCTGAAGCCATATAACTGTGTGCAAACAAATGATTAATATTAGCTATATGATTATCATCAAATGTTTGGCAACATATAATTAGGAATAGGAACCTAATATTAAGAATAGTTTCCTGAAGTTATAATTGCTCCTAACTTATTGTAATCATCATCATCATGTCGTGCCGCTAGCACGGATATCCCTGACCCTCTCTTGCCACTTTTCCCTATCGTTCATCGCTTTTGGCAGGTCTTCAGAGCTACATCCCGTATCCTCACATAGCTGCTGTATGTATGTTCTAGCTGGTCGTCCTGCTTTTGCTCGGCCATATGTGGGGGTCCATAGGAGTACATCACGTATGAGCTCGTCTCTGCTTCTCCAGCAGTATCCTACGTGTCTGGTTCGTCTAACTTGGATAGTTTTCACGATGGGAGGCAGGTGGCGGTATAGTTGGTGCTTTGTGGGGTGTTGCCACAAGGAATTATTCAATATTGCTCGCAAAAGAAAAAAAAGTCTTTGGCTTTAAATAACATAACAAGGTTTGATAGGCCGAAAAACCAAGTAAAAATATTTGTAATAGATGGGAATACTTGATATTATATTATCATTTGCAAACAAAGGATGATAGACAAATAGAAAGTGCAATTTAAAAAATGCTATAGAACCCTAAAAATATTGTTATGAATGTAACCAATGAATATAAATGAATCGAATTGAGGGCTTAAATAATTCATGAGGAATTGATATGCTGTTAAACAAATACCATAATCAAATCATTACAAATTAATCAAATTTTGGCCTTAAATGTCTCACAAGGCATTGAGATCCCTTTAAACAAATAAATCGAACAGAAAGTTTACAAATGAGACAAATGTCGGCATTAAATAACCCATAAGGAATTGATATGCCGTTAAACAAATACCATAATCAAATCATTACAACTTAATCAAATTTTGGCATTAAATGCCTCACAAGGCATTGAGATGCCGTCAAACAAATAAATCGAACTAAAAGTTTACAAATGAGTCAAATGTCGGCATTAAATAACCCATAAGGAATTGATATGCAGTTGAACAAATACCATAATCAAATCATTACAAATTAATCAAATTTTGGCCTTAAATGTCTCACAAGGCATTGAGATGCCGTTAAACAAATAAATCGAACAGAAAGTTTACAAATGAGACAAATGTCGGCATTAAATAACCCATAAGGAATTGATATGCCGTTAAACAAATACCATAATCAAATCATTACAACTTAATCAAATTTTGGCATTAAATGCCTCACAAGGCATTGAGATGCCGTCAAACAAATAAATCGAACTAAAAGTTTACAAATGAGTCAAATGTCGGCATTAAATAACCCATAAGGAATTGATATGCAGTTGAACAAATACCATAATCAAATCATTACAAATTAATCAAATTTTGGCCTTAAATGTCTCACAAGGCATTGAGATGCCGTTAAACAAATAAATCGAACAGAAAGTTTACAAATGAGACAAATGTCGGCATTAAATAACCCATAAGGAATTGATATGCCGTTAAACAAATACCATAATCAAATCATTACAACTTAATCAAATTTTGGCATTAAATGCCTCACAAGGCATTGAGATGCCGTCAAACAAATAAATCGAACTAAAAGTTTACAAATGAGTCAAATGTCGGCATTAAATAACCCACAAGGAGTTGATATGCTGTTAATCAAATAAACCAAATCCAACTATCAGAAATGAATGCGAACCAAACATGTTGTACTGTGGGAAACAAAGATAAAAATAACTCATTTGTATAGTTGTTTTCTTTATAACTCTCTTTGTGGAATGCCATTCCTTTTATTGACGGCAACAGAATGACACGTGCATATCCTTCATTAAACAGGATGTAACAATTATAATTTCCTTGTAAAAAAATTTCCACGACTCACAAGGAATTTACAGAGTTCATGGAATGTTCTGACATTCTGTTATTGTATCTTCTAAACATATGTTATTGTAGATATGCGATGAAAGACAATGTAATTTTTCATCCATGGATTCTACAAAAAAAAAAAAAAAAATGCAAACACAACAAATATCAACGCATAATTCTCATCTGCAATCGAGGTTACAGAACCCTCTCAGCTCAACGAATAGTTTTTTTGGTAGCTTTTTAAACAAGTCAGAGTTTATTTGTTTGCGTACAGTAAAATAGTTTCAAGTATTCCTATCTAATACCAATAATTCTGTTTAGTATTAATCTTTTGTTTGCCCACAGTTAAATGGTTTCAAGTATTGCTATAGAACACTGATAGTTTTATTTAATATTAATCGTTTGCTTATACACAGTGGTTTCAAGTATTGTCCACACTAATAGCTTCATTTGCACACAGTTAAATGGTTCCTAGTATCGTTATGTAACATCAATAATTCTATTTAATATTAATCCTTTGTTTGCCCACAGTTAAATGGTTTCAGGTTTTCAATGTTATACTAAGAATTTAATTAAACAGTCATTTGTTTACTTACAGTTAAATGGTTAAACAGTTCTATAGGTTCCATAGATGGGACCTTAACAGGTACGCCACCTTCCCCAAAGCTCCAGGAGTGAGACCTCACCATCAGATGCAGGCTCAGTCGGCGTATTCTGGAACCTCAATCGACTGGGCTTAGGCAAGAGGTAGAAAAGATGGATATATGCTTTTACTAAGGGCATTTCTACCCTGTCAGTCGAGGCTGTAGAATATGCCAACAGCACCTGTGCTGAGGGGTAAGACCTTCCCCTACAAACCACGAGTGTCCTGGGTATAGCACTAAACTACATCTGATGGTTGGGCTCCAGACCTGGAACTTTAGGAAGTGAAGAGTATTCCCTCACTGTCGTTACTCTCATGTCCACTCGGACTTGGAATGGTAGTATCTGTTGTGGTACCACCTATGGGTCAAATAGAACTGTTCAATCATTTACAAAGGATTATTATTATTAGTTATTTGAAACCATATTACTGCTGGGCAGATAGGGTCTCGTCTATGGGTCAAATAGAACTGTTCAATCATTTACAAAGGATTATTATTATTAGTTATTTGAAACCATATAACTGCTGGACTGATAGGGTCTCATCTATGGGTCAAATAGAACCGTTCAATCATTTACAAAGGATTATTATTATTAGTTATTTGAAACCATATTACTGCTGGACAGATAGGGTCTCGTCTATGGGTCAGATAGAACTGTTCAATCATTTACAAAGGATTATTATTATTAGTTATTTGAAACCATATAACTGCTGGACAGATAGGGTCTCATCTATGGGTCAAATAGAACTGTTCAATCATTTACAAAGGATTATTATTATTAGTTATTTGAAACCATATAACTGCTGGATAGATAGGGTCTCATCTATGGCTCAAATAGAACTGTTCAATCATTTACAAAGGATTATTATTATTACGTATTTGAAACCATACATCTGTGTGTAAATTATTTCAGAAATGTTTGCATAGACTAGTATACATTGCTGATGAAACCTAATAAGGTCGAAACAACTGTCCAGTAGTTTGGTATGTCGCGTGCAGTGTTTACCGTATTTTCTGGTCACAGTAATTCAATTTATAAGAATTACTGATGTAAAATAGCAATACTTGAAACCATTTAATCATATTTACCAACCCCCTCCTCTCGGGTAGGATATGACACAAGGTCAGTTTTTAAGCGGAGTTTAACAGGTTTGAATTCAGAGTTTTCCTTCTCCTAGACTAGTTGCCTCACCAAGGCTGAAGAACCTAGTCTGTCCTACTATTTACCCATAGCTGGAGGGAGAATGATTGGATTCATACCTTTCCCAAGGGTATTAGTGCTATTTGAAATGCTATCAGTCTCGTCCAGGATTTGAACTCGTGTCGCCGTGTCCATGTCCTACGACGATAACAATTTAATGGGATGTAAACTAATGAGGAATAATGAATAGAATTAGTAGTGTTGGACAGGAATCCTTGAAACCATATAGATGTGTCCAAGCAATTTTTTTATATGATTAACTGGGTACAAACAAATGATTGATATTAAATTAGATAGTTTGGGTTCTTTGTTTAATGGGATATCACACCTTTGTTGATATGCCATTAAACAAAGCCATTCTCTCCGAAGAATAGTAGTGGTACAATTTAACACATAGCTGGAAGGATAAGAGGGTTCATACCTTTCCCAAGAGTATTTATCCGAATAGCGTGAATATTTGTCCGAATAGCGCGACTGGCATTCGAACTCGCTTACTACGATTCTGCTGTCCATCGCTTTAACCATTACAACACGAGTACACCCCTTATTATATTAGATAGGAATACTTGATAAATAGAATTACTAATATTAAATAGCAGTACTTGAAACTATTTAAATGTGTGCAAACAAAAGATTAATATTGAATAGAATTATCACTATTAGATATGAATAATCGAAACCATTTGATTGTGTTTAAACAAATGATTAATTTTAAATGAAATTATAAGTGTTAGATAGGAATACTTGAAACCATTTAACTGTACGCAAACGAAGGATTAAAACTGAAAAGAATTATTAGAATTAGATATGAACACCCGAAACGATTTAACTGTGTTTAAACAAATGATTAAGTTTAAATGAAATTATTTGAGTTAGATCGGAATACTTGAAACCATTTAACTGTGTGCAAACAAAAGATTAATATTGAATAGAATTATCAGTATTAGATATAAATAATCGAAACCATTTAACTACGTTTAAACAAATGATTAATTTTAAATGAAATTATTAGAGTTAGATAGGAATACTTGAAACCATTTAACTGTATGCAAACAAAGGATTAAAATTGAAAAGAATTATTAGAACTAGATATGAATACCCGAAACGATTTAACTGTATGCAAATATATGAAGTCGAACAGTTCGTTTAAAAAGGAAGTTGCCAACAAACTATTCGCTTACAAATAATATATATATATATATATATATATATATATATATATATATATATATATATATATATATAAAACAAGATTTGGCAATAAATAGCGAAAAAGTGTTGATATGCCGATATGAATCAAGTGCATCAGCACGAAGCGAGACGTTGACAGTTTCGTTCAGGATTTGAACTCAGCTCGTCGCGTATCATTTTCTCCGACGATGAATGCTACGCCATGGTTTTAAAGCAACATATTTGAAAAAAAGGATTATTACTCCCCGTTTGGTGTACTGGTTAGCAGTCTTAACGAGTGAGGTCGAGTCTCATTGGGTACTCCATTCATATGACCTTGAACGACGTCTAAGTGAAAAGGTTAGTAAATTAAAACTATTTGAAAAAATTTTGTCCGAAAATACAATGCTGAGAGCTACTAAGAATACCGTAGCAAAAGGGCTAATAATTTTTCCATTACTATGAAATACTTCGTGTAGACAAGATCTAAAGCTATGCGAGATTGTGGTGTAGTTATGAAAGAAAAATATTTTTTTTATGTGTTTATCTAATATAACCGAAATTTTCCGATTTTCAAAAAGAACGAGATTGATACTGTAATTGTTGTACAATAACCGTTTCGACCATTTCTGAGGAAAATAAGATAATCCTCTTTTGATTTTTACTTATTTATAGAAAATCGATCCCTTGAAAGAGCATCTCTCTTCTTTCTTTTGTCTTGTTTTTGAACAACATGTATATTTATTATGTTCAATCCATATATTTACTCTTATTTTCAGGTATAGTTTTAAAAACAGTTGAGCTACACAGATAGTTTTAAGATCACCAGGTGAATCGGATGGATTGAATTTCAGTAATTTGAAATCAGCTGACCAATGGAGTAGTTTTCAAGAGAATCGAGTGGAACGTCATAAAAACCACCCGAGTTTCATGAAAACAACAATATTGGTCAGCTTATTCGGGGTCAGAGAAATCGATTCCATTTAACGTACATGGCGATATTAAGATATCACTAAAATTATTTCGTCTTTATCATTTCATATTTACCACACCACAATTTTTAAGCCAAGTTTAACAGGTTTAAATTCAGAGTTTTCCTTCTCCTAGACTAGTTGCCTTACTAAGGCTGAAGAACCTAGTCTGCCCTACTATTTACCCATAGCTGGAGGGAGAATAATTGGATTCATACCTTTCCCAAGGGTATTAGTGCTATGTGAAATGCAATTAGTCTCGGCCATGATTTGAACTCGTGTCGCCGTGTCCATTTCCTATGACGGTGACCATTTCACCACGGGCACCTCCATTATTTCGTCTTTATTGTATGGGAGTCATTCTACGAGTAAGAGTGTGTTTTTGAAAAAAGTAAAATAAATGTTTTTCCGATTCTTTTTTTGTTTAATGTAATCTCATTGTATCGAAAGGGTTTTAAACAAAATTAGTTAAATCCCGTAAAAATATTCATTAGGCAATTCCAAATGGCGGCAAATTCTTAGGCAATTCCAAATGGCGGCAATTCATTAGGCAATTCCAAATGGCGGCAAATCATTAGGCAATTCCAAATGGCGGCAAATCATTAGGCAATTCCAAATGACGGCAAATCGAACAGAGTCCTTCAAACTTGAACAGAGGTTCGTTATCAAATTTTTGGTGGCTGAGAAGGGCAAACCTTGAGAAATTTACAGAAGAATATGTAACGTGTACAGTGAAGCAGGTTTTACCTTAATAAAAAGACACTAAGAAAACATGCTTACAAATGGACTAAACAAGGATTTGTCACGATGTACCTGAATCAAAATAAAAGAAACAAACAAGCGAAAAGCAAAACAAAACAAAACTTGCCTACAAATGGACAAAACAAGGGTTTGTCACGACGCACCTGAGTCAAAATTAAAGACACTAACAAGGGTTAAACCCCCCCCCCACTAAAAAAAACAGGCTTATGAATAGATTAAACAGTTTTTCCAAAACGAGTCGAAGTCAAAAAGACAGTTCATGGAGTGAAATTACACCGATTTTGGAAAAGAAAAAGTTCCTGGTACAGCGGTCAGTAAAGATGGAGATAATGATAGTCTCCTGGGATGTGAAAGAACCCATCACTTTTGCTTTCCTTGAAAGAAAAGCAACTGTAAACAGAGGTTTCTATTGCTAACTTCTTAAGCATTATTTCAACTTTTTTTATTGAATGACCCTCTTATATCGATCTAAATATATTAAGACTAATTTGTGCAACAAACACCTTAAATCTGGGCCTGTAGAATGTATCGACTGCATCTCTGCTAAGTGGTATATCTCATCCAACGAGTATCCTGAATATGACATTAAACAATCTGATGGTGAGGTTCTAGTAATGCAGTAGTCTTGAGGAATGCAGAGCAACAAAACGCACCAGTATAAATAATAAATGCGCAACACTTACAAAGTAGTAATATACATGCAAAGGTCACATCGATTTTGCAATATACACAACTCTGATGATGGCCCAAAGACGGACAGAAAGTTCTATGGAACTAATTATGAGAGGTTCATTAACCAATTCTCGTCGAGTACCATAAGATCGATGCAGTGACTCAAAAGGATATATAAAAAATGCGTAGACAAAAGATATCTATATTGTTTAATTATATATATATATATATATATATATATATATATACATTGAAATGAATAGGTTCCAAAATGAATCTGAATTTGGTATTTTCATTTTTTTTTCATATATTTTTGCTCTACTCGTTTTTCAGGCTTCATGGTCCTCCTCAGGAGACTAATCATGGTTTGTTAGTTAGGTTTTATGTCATATCAACCTTTGTGCGTTATTCAACGCCAAATCCATTTTGTGGAAACAGTTCTATTTCAAACAATTCAGTTTATTATGAGTACAAACTTTATATGTCAAAAACATTTCTATTTCAATTTATTCATTTTAATCAAACAATTCTAATTCAGCTAATTCAGTTTAGAGATTTTGTTAACACATGTACCATACCCATGATACGGATATGTGAAATGTACATAGAATGTTCATAACATATATACATAGAACATAGGAATCCTGAAACACGAAAAACACTTACGACTTCTTAGTTCAGGTACGAAACTTTTTTATTACCTTTGAGTTAAAAGGTTTTTCGACACAAGGAGAGAGGCACAATCTTTGTATGCTGGCTTTTCCATCTGCACCCGCCCAACACGTGTTGCACCTGGCACAAGGCCTCTGGGCTGGCTTCGGCGAGCTAGCGAAAGTCAACCGTCTTCTTCCGAGCCAGGAACTCAACTTCTCCGTTCGGCCGCAAAAGCTCTACTCAACTTTCTAACTGACTTTTTTACAAATCCCCCAAAATCCCCCGCGCACGCTTCCGGTGCATGACGTCATTCACATCTCCAAGTCCTATCTGGGACTTTTATTTTGACATCTCTGAATGGCACATCCTCCCCGCGCGTGCGCGTGAATAACTGCACTCATTTTGCGCCTAACTAACCCATGCGCTAAGCGAAAGGTTCTCAGCCTAACTAAACCGAAAGGCAAGATATATGAAACGAAATCCCTCGGCCATTATATTACACACATAGTTAAATGTCAAAAAGAGTTCTATATTAAACAATTCAGTTCCGTCTAAGTAGAGTTTCAATGTCAAAAACAGTTCCATTTCAAACAATTCAGTTTAGCATAAGCACGCAGTTTAAATGTAAGTATAGTTTAATTGTCAAAAACATTTCTGTTTCAAGCTATTCAGTTTAGTCAAACAGTTCTAATTCAAACAATCCAGCTTAGCATATGTATGCAGTTTAATTCTATTTAACCCATAGATAGGGCCATATCCGGTGCTACCACTCCAGGCCAGAGTGGACCTGTGAGCAATAGCAATGAAGGGGCTCTCCGCATCCCCCAAAGCCCTTGCATCACTGGAACCTCACCATTAGATTTAGTGTCATACACAGGACACTCAATGGGGCGGGGGTCTTACCCCTCTTCAAAGATGCAGTCGGTGTATTCTACAGCCCCAGCCAACTGGGCAAACTAATCATGGTTAGGGTCGTCCCTGTTTCAGGCCTTTATACAAATAAAATGTAAAATCAAAGAAAAAAAAACATTGAAAGTTATAATAATGATTGTTTGCAAACCTTGAGAAATTAATTGAATTTCGGTATTGAATAACCCATGAGGAGGTGATATGCCGTTAAACAAACGAACCAAACCAATCCTAAATAAAGGTTTTGATATGATGACACGCTTTTGTTACAACGGGAACACAGTAGGTTCGCTAAGGAGTGTCCTTCTGGCATAGTGGCCAACGTGTTGAACTGCAACATCGTAGTAAGCGAGTTCGAACTCTAGCCGCGCTATTACATTCATTTTTGAACTGATACCTTTGGGAATGGTATGAGGCCTCATATCCCCCATCTTAGCCAATTGGTTTAATAGCATAGCTACTGCTCTTCTTCAATGATGTCTTTGGCATTAAATAACCCACGAAGGTTGATATGCTATTAAACAAAGTAACCAAACCGAACCAATCGGTTTGCGGATTATTTCAACGTAGTTTCAAGCAGCGATCGTAATATACGTCACGGATGAGAGGTGATTGATTACTTACTTTTATTAATGACTTTTTTTTTCCAGTGGAAAATATCCGGAACCTTTCCTCACGGATACATTAACAGGAAGTGGAAATGAGAAAAGGTTGGTCCTTCCTATTTGGACGATCCTTGTTAAAGGCTTAAGTTCTTTTCAATGATATTGTGACACGTAAATGGTTCTAACATTAATGGTTCTAACATTCTTGCCGCATTCTATTCTTTTCGCTGAAAAAAAAGATGTTTACTACTCATCTCTACAGCTCACCAAGTAACACTGTAGTTTCGAATCCACTGCATACCTCATCGGCCCAGTACTTACGGTATGGGTCAATTGGTAGAGCATAGCGCAATAATAATTGAGATTCCATCAAAATCTGCCCGCTTTTGATGGCTTTTCAAGGATAGCTGTGTTAAATTCTGATTTTTTATATATATAACAGCTATGTCTATAGCTAGGTGTAGACATAGGGCTAAATTTAAACTATAGATAATTAACTTTAACATTAAAAAAAAAAGTATAGAGTTAAACTGAGAATTAATGTAAATGAATAAATAAAATAAAATGTTAGATAGAAAATTGTGAAAAACCATATCGTATATACGTACTACTCATAAAAAGTGTAACTGATTAATAGGTTCTAAATAGTTTTGAAATTTTAAAATAATTTGAAATAAATTAAATCTTGAGTTTTATTTAATATAATTATTACTGTATCATGTTATTGAATAAAGTTAAAAATCTAATTTAATATTAGATCTGTAGTTTAAGTCAAAATGTAATTAGAATTTAAAGATTAAAATAAAAAATTTAAAAAATTTAAAAAAAAATAAATTTACTACATTTCTAACCGAAATTAAAATAAAAACGGAAGTGGGCTAAATGAGGAAATAACTCTTCACCCCTCTTCTATCCCCTCCCACCTTTTTCTGTGTCTATTCTAGTTTTTTTTTATCCATAGGATCTGAAGAAGTTCTGTTAAATTTTTTTCGTGTTTTTGAAATTTTCAAAAACGCGTTACAGGATGGAAATAAATTTATAATCTTAATGTGACCAGTTTGTTGTTTTTCTTAAAGTATATATATATATATATGTAGAGAAAAATTGATAACAAGGTAATCCAAGTAGAAGGAGATAAGTTGACACTATTGCGTTTCGGTTCTGCTGAATCATCAGCAGCACCATGAGGGGTGATATTAGCGATGTTAAGTCAACGATGGATGTTTAAAAATGTAAAATACAAAAAATAGGAGAAAATTGTTATAAAAAGATGTTGGCCGTTTAATTAGTGAATCAGCGTTTGTTGTTTTAAATTACGTCATTTGACTTATTAGGAATATTGTTTACTTCTATATATATATATATATAAATAAACAGACTGAAATAGTTGGATTGATGATGAACAGGCTGAGATAATTTGCACACAGTTGTTTAGTTTCAAGTATTCTTATTTAATACAAATAATTTGCACGCAGTTTTATATCTTAAAGTATTCCTATTATATATATATATATTACACAATTGTATATTTCTAAGTATTCTTTTTTTGATACAAATAATTTGCACACAGTTGTATATTTTTTAAGAATTTTCATTTAATGAAAAAAATTTGCACACAATTGTACATTCTTATATATTCATATTTGATACAAATAATTTGCAGACGGTTGTATATTTTTAAGTTTTCTGATTTGATATTAATAATTTCCTCATAGTTGTATGGCTACAAATATTCTTAACTTATGATTTTTCATGAATATATAGTTTCAAGTACTTTGCTACCGTGGGCAGAGTGTTCGTCAATAGTCCGGAAGACCGGGGTTCAATCCAAGGTCGAGTCATGCCAAAGACTCAAAAAATGGTACTTGATACCTCTTTGGTTAACACTCAGTAGAAATGGAGGGTAAAGTGGAGCAATCCAGGGAAAGGAGTAGCGTTCTCTCTAAATCTCGGTATCGTAGCTGATGAAAAGGGAGCCCTCGGGTCGCCCTCGGGTCGCCCTCGACTAAAGTTGTCAACTATATAAATTTACCAGTCTTTCCACAATATGGAGGATGTGACACAAGGTTAATTTTTAAATGTTGTAAAGCTTGTTTAAATCCAAACCTTTCCTTTTCCTAGACTGTTTGCGTTACCAAAGCTAAAAAACTAAGCTATTTCACTATCTACTCATAGCTGGGAGGAAGGAGAACAGATGGATTCATTCTTTTCCTGAGTGGATTTGTCCGAAGGGAAAATCAAATAGCCGAATGTTTACCAAATTTTGTTGAAGTTGTAGAATTTATATAAAGATATTTTATTCCTAAATGTAAAAATATCTTATAAAGGTTTCTGGCTTAGAAATAAATACTGTAATCCACTTTGAGTAAATGAAGAAAATTAGACATTTCTCTTTATATACAGTGACTTGTTTGAATAGAATTTCTGGAAGAAATGGCATATTAATCAACTTTACTGCTTTGCACCAATCTATGAATTTCTTGAACTGACCAAATATTACATAGAAAAAGTGAAAATGCCATACATATTAGCTGGCAAATTTAAAACAGATCCCATTGAGGTTAGGTTTGGTCAGTACAGGCATTTGGTGGGGGTCAGTAGTATATCTCGATACAACAAGTTTTTGAGTGGGGAAAAATCAGAATGTTATCAGTTTTAAAATTGAGTTTACCACTTAATCAAGAATACGTTAAAATTAATTTGAAGAATTTACAAGAACCAAACTGGGATAAAATGACAGAGGAGCAAAGGTTAGATGTATATAAATTTAGAATTGGTGTTAAAGAAGATGATATTAATAAATGTAGAGAAGTTTTTCCTGTTTTTTAGAAAATTAAATACTATAGTTGCAAAAATCTTAAATTTGAAAGAGAAAATGTGGAAGAGATAATGTGGAAGAAACACCTGAAATAAACAGTTATTTTCATGGGATTGATAGGGGTTCTCTCTAATCTTCTTATGATACAACTACAAATTTTGATCTATATAATTATGTAGTCATTGGTAAAGCTATAAAAAAATTATTCTTTTCTCCATTTAGTAACTCAAAGGCACATAATATTTAATGTTTTGACATGTTATGAGCTTATTTTTAGTGTTGGTTGGTTGGCTGTATTTTATGTCATATCAATCTTTAATGCCCAAACCATTTTTAAACAAATAATCAGTTCTATTTCAAACAATTCGGTTTATCATGGGTACACAGTTTAATTGTCAAAAACATTTCTATTTCAAGCTATTCAGTTTAGTCAAACAGTTCTAGTTCAGCTAATTCAGTTTAGTATTAGTATAGATTTTCTTTACACACAGTTAAATGTCAAAACAGTTTTATATTAAACAATTCAGGTTAGCGTAAGTACATTTTCAATGTCAAAAACAGTTCCATTTCAAACAATTCAGTTTAGCATAAGTACGCAGTTTAAATGTAAATAGACAGTTTAATTGTCAAAAACATTTCTATTTCAAGCTATTCAGTTTAGTCAAACAGTTCTAATTCAAACAATTCAGTTTAGTATATGTATGCAGTTTAATTCTATTTAACCCATAGCTAGCACCCTATCAGGTGCTACCACAGTGGACCTGGGAGCAATGGCAATGAAGGGATACTCCGCATTCCCCAAAGCCCTTGCATCACTGGAACTTTACCATCAGATTGCTTTGTATCATACGTAGGATATTCGTGTGTGTGTGTGGGGGGGTCTTACTCGTCTGCAGTCGGTGTATTCTACAGCCCCAGCCGACTGGGCAATTTGAATGTTGACAATTGTGATGATGTTCGCAGTATAGAAAAAATTGAACGAATGTTTAGATAATTTCGTTCTCAGGAAAATGATATTACTAGTCACAAGCTAAACAACAACAACAACAACCACAAAATGAATATTCCGTTAAATTTTCTATCTAAAACACTTTTCTATTTGCATTATTCGATTTTGAATATTTAAATTGTTTGCATCTAATTTTTTTTGGTTTATATTTAATCTATTTAAATTTAATTTAATTTATTTATTTCTTATTTATATTTATTCTTTTAAATTTTCTAGTAATTCCTTTGTCTGTTTATTCAATTATTGTTTGTTTGTTCTCTATTTCTTGATTCAGTTGTTACTGCATTTTAATTATTTAAAATTATTTAAAATTAGTAATTATTTAATAATGAGCACTTTGTAATATTGTAACTTTTGAAAATAATTATTAAAATTAAAATAAAACAATGTAAATTAAAACCATTATAATAATGATTCCTAAAAAAAATTGTTTTCAAATTTGAAACAATTAAAATAACGAATTTCAGTTTGTAAAATTTAATGAAACGTAATGCGATGTAGTTTACTTTAACGCAGCATTGAGCAACAGCATTTTTTTGGTACCTTCCACCAGCCAGGACCCAACGAATGCATGTGCTGAGTTAAAAGGAACAGGACACACAGACAGTTAAATTCCATCAGGCATTTTATCTGCAAACCTTCACACACCAAACCTTCACCAAACCTACCAAACTTTACCTTACCAAACCTTACCTTTCCTTAAAACTTTACCTTATAACAACCTTACAACTAAACCTTACAAACCTTCCAAAACCCTGCCATCTATCGGAATCTTGAACTCATTTGTGAACTATTACATATTCGTTGTTTGTTCCACTTGGTGTAAAACCCTGCCTATTGTTGTTGTTGTTGTATATAAATTTTGTTGCACGTAAAAGTCGTTCGTCTTCCTTTCTTCAAAAGCTGTCAACCTAAATCCCTACTACTGTTGAAGTACGGTTTATTCTTTTACAAAACGTTGGAATAAACCGGGCTTTTCGGGGCTTATAAAAATCCCCATATTTTCCTCAATTATTTTTTAAAATTAATATTGAATAAATTTCAGTAAAAAATCCAACCCTATTTCCTTCTTTTTTAAATGTAAAAAGTTTTCTAGAATCTTTTTTTTTTTTTTTGTTTAAAATCATTCATGATCGACATTACATTATGATCTCGCTAACTTCATTGACTACTTTAGTGATGTGACGTCACGATCAAGCAAGCCTTTACTTCCGGTGGTCTTGACTCTACGATCTCTGGATCTCCAGAACTGGAATCTTATCATCAGATGTAGTTTATTTTCGTACCCAGGACACCCCTAGATACATTCAATTTTACTCACACAGCAGACGATAATCAAGGTTTAACGGTGCACTTAATGTTTTTGAGTATCATTACAAAATTACATTTTACAGGAGAAAATGAGAATGAGCAAGAAACTTCAGCAATCAGTTAAAAATAATCAAAAGAAAAAATGTTGACGACTGGAAGTGTTCAGGAAAGGATTGGTCACACATTGTTTTGATAGGACTGCTTATGAAGCTGAATTATCTATAATTGTGGTTAAGGGAATATTTTAGTGGTAATTTATTTTTCTCCTGGTTAAAAAGGAAACCTTCAGTTTAGGCGTTCTTAAAGAGCACTTGCTCACTGAGAGAATCAGTACAAATACTTATATGTGGGTGTTAAGTATATATATATATATATATATATATATATATATATATATATATGACAAATATATACATATATATATATATATGATAAATACATACATATATATATATATATATGTGTGTGTGTATGTGTGTGTGTGTGTGTGTGAGTGAACTTATAACCAGCGCTTACGTATCTATCTATCTATCTATCGATCGATCTATCTATAAAAGAACTTATATTTATATGCGAAGGTAACTTTTTCTCCCTTTCTAAATACAATATATATATATATATATATATATATATATATATATATATATATATATAGGTGCAAACACATCCCCATATATATATATATATATATATATATATATATATATATATATATATATATATATTTACCGACCCCAGTTTAGGATTTCACATCCGTTTTTTCTTTTGTTTACGTTTGTGATGTTTTTTTTCTTAATTCCTTCTTAACAATTATCAATTATTAAACTATACAGCAATAAAACTTTTTAATGAAAAATATGAACTGCATCTGATGGTGAAGCTCCTACACTAGAGCTATGGAGTACCCCTTCACGACCATTACTCCCAGATCGACTATGACACATAGCGGTAGTACTTGTTAATCTTCTATCTATGGTACACCGACTGCATCTCTGAAGAGGGAGTAAGACCCCCCTCTAATGAGTGTCCAGTGTATGACACTAAACAATCTAATGGTGAGGTTCCAGTAGTGACGGGGCTTTGGGGAATACGGAGCAGCCCTTCATTGCCATTGCTCTCAGGTCCACTCTGGCCCGGCGTGGTAGCACCTGATAGGACCCTATCTATAGAACTAACGGCATACTTATGCTAAAATGAATTGTCTGACTAAATTGAATAGCTTGAAATAGAAATATTTTTGACAATTAAGCCGTACTTACATTTAAACAGTGTGCTTATGATAAACTGAATTATTTGAAATAGAACTGTATTTTGACATAGAAACTGTATTGACACTAAACTGAATTGTTTAATATAAAACTGTTTTGACTGTGTGTAAACAAAATCTGTACTTATACTAAACTGAATTAGCGGAATTAGAGCTGCTTGACTAAACTGAATAGTTTGAAATAGAAGTGTTTTTGGCAATTAAACTGTTGTACGCATGCTTAACTGAATTGTTTAAAATAGAACTGATTATTTTCAAAAAAATGAATTTGGCGTTAAATAAATTACAAAGGTTGATATGCTATAAAACCCAACAATCCATCCAAGAAGAATCTATCTATGCGTCAAATAGATCGGTTTGGAAATTATCCGTATTGAATAGAAATAAGTGGAACCATATAAGTATGGATAGATTATTTGTATTAAATAAAATTTCTTGATACCATAAAATTGTGTGCGTGGATATTATTATAGATAAATAAAAAGTAACATCGATTTAAAAAAATAAAGAATGTTTTGGTTTCTTGATTTAATGCCATATCAACCTCCCTGGGTTATTTAATGTCAAAGTCATCCTTGTAGAACTGTAGTGGTACTATTTAACTCATAGCGAAGGGTATAAGGGGGTTCATGCCTTTCCCAATTCTGAAAGTGAACGTAAAAGCGCAACGGGAGTTCGAACTCGCTTACTATGATGTCGCAGTCCAGAACGTTAACCACTACATCACAGGGCGCTGTTAATTTGTCTTGTTTACTTTTTGTTTCTCAAAAACAATTTGTTCCGCTTAGTTAAAAACAAAAAAAAAAAAAAAATAGTACCATGTTTTATTTCTGAGTCAGACTAATCTTAACTTATTAACAATAATTCATAAACTATCCTCTCTCTACACTAAATATGTATCCACTTAATTCGATCTAGCATACGAAACTATGTTTGGGGCACGTTAAGTAATTTATTTTTAGGAGGTGGATAGGAAGCTTGGCGCACCTATTAGGATCCAGTGGGACAAATCCTTTTTTTAAGAGTTTCTTCATTGTTTTGTCAATCCTCTAGAAATATTTCCGATTTAGTTCTTGGTATGAAAAAAAAAAAAACAAAAAAAAAAAAAGATTTTCACATCCTGTTGTTGAAATCCCCAGAGTATCTCTTCCAACGACCAGTTTAACGAAAGTCAGTGCTGAGAGAGGCAAGAGGTTTTTTCTCTGAAAATTCATTTGGAGAAAGAAAAGCAACTTACTATGGCTTTTATTGTGTTACCGTCTTTATACAAAACAAAAGGGCTTCTTATTCGGTTATTAATATTTATTGCCACAGTACAGACCACGACTTCAACTCTACCCACAATTTACGAATCAGACTGTGGTAATCATACTTGTGACAGTTCAATAACCGAGGCTGATTTTCATTATAAGAAACACGGCTGCTTTTGCGATACCCTTTGTGAATACTACAACGACTGTTGCTGGGATTACAAAGGAAAGAATCTCTCTAGGATCGAAACCCCAACTACTGAATGCCGATCTCCAACAAAAAGCAACAACCCCATCATGATGATAGTCTCCTGTCCTGCTGGTTTTAATGGGAACCAGAGTCTTGTCGACAATTGTAAAAATGATTTATCGGGACTGAAATCAAAAATACCTGTGAGCGGACGCCATAAGCAACTCGTATATCGGAACTTCTATTGCGCCTTGTGCAACGGCGAGACAAACTACACGTTTTGGAACCAGAAATTAAGTTGCCCCCACATAAAAAAGATAAAAAACCTGACAATCGATAATGTAAACTTTACTAAGTGTTTTCAAAGTTTTCAAAACCCTTACCCAAACACCTCGCACCATTGCAGTGAATACTTAATCAAGAGTTGCAAAAACTCGACGGAAAACAATTGTAAAAAAAGGCAAAATGGCGTCGTCTTTAGCAACATGGGAAATTTCTACAAAAATATTTACTGCTTTCAGTGTAACAGAATACAGGACGAAGAACTAATGTGCGGGTATCTACCCAACGAGAAAACAGTGACAACCCCATATTCTTTTTCTTCTTCGTATTTTATTCTCATTGATTTTAATCGAAGAGACGTTCGGTTGAATGGCAGGACAACTCTACATACTTGCCCCCATGGACACTGGTTTGATTACGCCAAAAGGAAATGTCGTCAGGTTATGGATTTGGGAAAATCTCTCCCAAATACCAAAGTCTTAAATTGCTCACTGGAAAAATTACAGAAAAACGATTATGTATTGTTGCCCAACCAAACTATCTATCGCAATTCTACAAAAACGTTCTATGACGCAGATTCATACATGATAAAAAACACCAGTGATGTGTTTATCTGCCACCTTCATGTTCCAAACAGTTCTTTACTTGAAACTTACTTGACTTTTGTGGGAATGGGCATCTCTTTGTCCGCCCTTTCTTTCCTTATTTTATTTTATATGCTGATGCCTGCAATATGGAACTTGACTGGCTTGATTTACCTCTCGTTTTCAGTCTCATTATTTCTAGCTCAAGTTCTATTTTTGGTCTCGCGTAATACAACTTCACAAAGCGCTTGTACGTCCGTTGCTACGTCAATGCATTACGCTTTTCTCGTCTCCTTCTTTTGGCTGAACGTCGTCACTGTTAACATCTGGTTAACAGTTTGCCGGAACCCGTGCGAAATGATGTCGAGAAAAGGTTGGAAACGATTTTTGTCCTACAGTTTATATGCCTGGTTGGCGCCATTGATTATTATAATTATAGCCCTCATGCTCGATAAGTATCGACCTGATTCTAAGTACGCTCCTCGTTATGGAGACAATGGTATCTGTTGGCTCAACAATAACGTCGGGGTACTTTTATTTTTCGCGATTCCATTGGCCATAATTATTTTGCTCAATTTTGCTGCCTATATACACACTGCAGTAACCATTTATAAAATGCGTAAGTTTTCCGTGCAGAACTCAGGAAAGGGCAACATTAAGGTTATTATCATTAATGCCAAACTGTGTCTGCTCACGGGAATTACATGGATTTTCGGATACGTCGCTGCGGTCTTCAATTCAAAAGAACTTCGGATAGTCTTCGTGGTTTTAAACGCAACGTACGGTCTCTGGCTGGCTATCTGTTTTCTCACGTCGGAAAATGTGTTCTCCCAATTAAAACAGAAATTTAGAAACGTCACACAGTCTACTTCAACCAAGACGATAACATAAACTTCATTTCAATGGTCTTGAAAACAATAAATAATTTCAAAGGGAGATAATACCAAAATCGTGTGGATTAACTCATCGTTTGGCTGATTGGACGCTGAGGGATTTAAGATGTATTCTGGTTTTTATATGCATAGACAGTTTTTGTTTATTCTATATTTTTAGAAGAATCATAAACATTCTTCGGACGAGTGAACTCCGTGTGATTTTTCCGTTTTTGTTCACACGACGTTTCGACCAGCACATTCTCCTGCGTCTGGTGTACTATCTATTCAGTAAGAAAAGAAACTCTCGCTCTGTTTTTTTTTTTTTTTTTTTTTTTTTTTTAGTAACGAAAAGCAAAAATGCTATGAAATAGATATTTTGTTTTAATGAAGTTTTAGTTCTTTTCAAAACTGAAAATAAAGGCTCATCTCGTTGTTAGTTACACAAACATCATTTACTGTTAACAGCGAGAAATTTG
>OY757922.1:34533405-34555905 GCA_963585895.1 Sepioteuthis lessoniana | reverse complement strand
AGGTTTGAGTGATCCCCAAAGTCATTATCGATTCAATTTTTATATGCTTGTGTATTACTTGTTGGTTGTGTTTTAAGGCATATCAACTCTCGTACGTTATTTAATGCCAAATCCTGTTTATATCCTCATCATCATAGCGTACCGCTTGCACAGATTTTCCTGACTCTCTCCCGCCACTCGTCCCTGTCGTCTATCGCTCTAGGTAGGTTTTCCATGCTACATCCTGTATCAATACGGAGCAGTTGTTGATAGGCTCTAGCTGGTCGCCCTACGCTTTTTATTGCTCGTCCGTGTGAAGGGGTCCACAGGGGTACATCGCTTATGAGTTCGCTCTTACTTCTCCAGCAGTGACCCGCATGTCTTGTTCGTCTAGTTTGATGGTTTTCGAGATGGGTGGTAGGTCTCCGTACAGCTGCTGCTTTGTGGGATGCTGCCTCCAGGACTTGTTCAAAACTGCCCGCAGCAATCTTGTGCAATTGCTGTCAAGCTCTCTTGCCATACACTTTAGTCAGCGTCCATGTGGTGCATCCATACAGCAGTATTGACACGACCGCTGCTCGGAAAAAACTGTGCTTTATTTCTTCTGATAGGTCTGACTTCCATATAACTGATAGTCTCGATAACTGTCCAAGCCTCCGCTACTCGCGCGTTGATATCATTTTTGGTTGATGAGACACTACTTCCGAGGTAGGAGATCTTGTCCACAAGTTTATGAGCCCTACCATTTAGTGTGGAGATGTCGCCTTTTTTTATTTAAGCACATGAATTCTGTTTTGTCTGCATTGACATGGAGACCTATGCCACCTACTGCCGGTTCCAGACTATGCAATAGGGGTTCAGCCTGGGCGGGTGTATTTGCTAGAAGCACTATGTCATCAGCGTACTATGCGTGCGTAATGGTTCTTGTGGGGTCTTTTATCAAATCTACCGATGATCGAAGCACGTAGTTTAGGCTCATAATATACAGGAATGGGGCTAATGTATCTCCTTGTAGCACACCTGCGATAATGTCAAAGAGGTCTGTGTCTCCATCTTGTGAGTGAACTTTTTCGTGTTTTTATATAGCATCATTATGGACGCAACGGTTTCTTTGGAAGACCGTACGCCAGAAGTATTTGCTTTATTTTCTCTCCGGGTACGGAGTCAGATGCCTTAGAGAAGTCGACAAATAGTAGTGTCGCCTCGAGGTTTTTTGCACGAACACCATATGATATTTGACAGATTGTCAAAATTTGTGATGTTGGTGATCGATTTCTTCGAAAGCCATTTTCGTTCTTCCTAAGAACTTTTTTTAATTTCAGGTTCTATGCGGTTGAGTAGCAGAGCATTGTAAATCTTGACCGCTATGGAAGTAAGGGTTATACCTTGTTAGTTCTTGGTTATTCCGAGGTCAACTTTCTTAGGGAATGGGAGGATGAAGCCCTTTGTTCATTTATCTATTATATTCTGGTGGTATACGATGTTGCAATATCGTCAAATTTCCTTATTTTCCTATACTTCTGGGGGTATTTCATCAAGACCTGCAGCTTTCCTGTTTATATATATAGATTGTGCCAATATCCACCGGCCGACCCCACTATCTCAGCTTCCTTAAACCACTAATGGCCATTAGAGCAGATCGTCTAGTGGTTTCTCTCATCTCGGTCCAAGGGTATTACACATTTCTTTACGGACACACAAAACACAACCAAGAGGGTGGAAGAAAAGAACAAACAAAAACGGACTGGGGTCAGCTCAAAGCGAAAGAAAGGGAATTCCGTGACACTTTTTGTGCATTCTGTAAGCTTACGCGAGCGTGAACTCGAACGAAAACTCTCACAAAGACGGGGGTGTCCTCGTAGTGTAATAGTTAAAGCGATGGACTGCGGAATCGTAGTAAGCGAGTTCGAATTCCAGTCGCGCTATTACGTTCCCTTTCGGGCAAATACCCTTGGGAAAGGTATGAACCCCCTTATCCTCCCAGCTATGGGTTAAATAGTACCACTACTGTTCTTCTACGAGAATGGCTTTGGCATTAAATAACCTACAAAGGTGTATATGCCATTAAACAAAGAAGCCAAAGTCTCACAAAGCCTCTAGCAATGCTGACATATTCTCGAGTTGGTTAACCCGGCCTCTGTGGGTCAACAGGTCCCAGCAGTTGTCTTTCTGACTTCTGTTGACTGTCCTCCTCTCTGTCCGACTCTCATCTCCTGACTGTCCTCTCCTGGGACCTTCTGACTGTCTTCTTTTGGCTGACCTCTCATGCCGACTGTCCTCTTCTGCTCCTTTCTGCTGACTGTTTTCTTCTGTCTTTTCTCGGACCCTCCTTTCCTCGTTCTTCCGGTCTCGTTGGAGTTCTCGTGCGCAGGCCCTTTGTATGGGTTTCGCGCCAAAACAGATAAAAGGATTCTCTGACTGGCACCTACACACACAGAAACGGATGCCACCCATAGTGTCACAAAATATATAGTATATGATTTGTAAAATAACAGTTTGTTGGTAACATTTTTAAACTAGTCAGTTTGCACACAGTTACATGATTTGCTATCTTGCACAAATAGTTTTATTTTCACTCAGATGGTTTCAAGCCTTATCACTTTATACTAATGACTCAATTTAATATCAATCATTTCCTTGCACACAGCTAAATGGTTCCTAGTCTTGTAGATGATTTTCTTTTTTTGTTATGTTTTGACCTTCGACCCGGCCCCCCAAAAAATGCTATTCCAAGGTGATGCACCGGAAGGAAGTGACACATTCCAATGGCCAGTAATCGAAAGAGATCGCGTGGGCGGATTAAGGCTTATAATATGGGACAAGGTGAAGGTCCCACTGTGCCAATACAGACTGATGCACCGGAAGAGAGTGACCTCTGAACTGCATGACAGTTATTTCCGCTTGATGATGATTAAACATTCGATTTCAAAGATCCAGTGGGTGATCGTGTGGGCGTTGAATTATTATTCAACTCAGTTGAGTTCGAGTCCAAGAAGCAGTTGCCAGGAGAGATCCAGACTGTTAGAGACCAGATGTGGTAGGGAAAGCCACACCCGACCGAGGGGGCTCTCGGATACCCCGATGGAGTTTGGGGTCCAGAGAAGATGCTGATAAGATGCAATAAAGAAAGCCAGCATCCAGTAGTGGGCCCTAGGCCTCCGGTTGAACAGCACTAAAGAACGAGAAAGACACAACGTGACGGTCATAACAGTGGGGTCAAGATATTACAGTTTATGTTCGGTCTCCAGCTCCCTCTCACATGCAACCCTTGAACAACCCTTTCGAACCCAATAAAGTGAGAAGTATATATTATTGTTAAAGAAGTCTTCCTGCATTTTCCTTCTTGCGTCTTTGTCATTGCGTCTGTCTTAATTATTGTGTCGTTATGATACGGCACATGACAATATAACATTTTTACGTAGAGGAATTATATTGTGAATTGAATTACCATGATCAGAAAACCCGGCGAACACTTGCGCACGACATTCGGAAACACTGGACAGCTGTTTCGACTTTATTAGGTCCCATCAGCAGTGTATACCGTGATCTCTCCCATTATATCCTTGCCCCTGAGGTTATAATAATTACGCAAATACGTATTTCCAATCCTTCCGGGAAGACGCGGCCCTGGAGGTAACTGTGTCGTCTGTAAAGAGTACGGATGTAATTTGCAAGTCACATTCAGGTTAATTGGTCGTGCAATTTCCATTACTAGTTAATTTGGCATTACTTGTGAGTGATGTGTAATGATGGCTCAGTGGTTGAGTTTCGACTCTGCATTCTGTGGTTGCTGGTTCGATCAGTGGGGAAGATCATGGTATGCACTGCTGATGAGACCTGATAAGGTTGAAACAGCTGTCCATTGTTTCCGTATGTTGTACGCAAGTGTTCGTCTAATTTTCTGGTCATGGTAATTCAATTCACAATGAATGTTTGGCTATGTTTTATGGTCCATCAACCCTTATAGGTTATTTAATGCCAATACCGGCTACCGCATACGCGTAAATGCAAAGCTCTTCTTGTGAATTGGGCACTGCAGCAGCCGATAACATTTATACAATTGAATATTTATGCAAAAAAAAAAAAAATCCTTTGCTTACGCTAAGAGGAACGATAGCTTTTGGGTAAGATATCCGACTGATTTTATGTCAGTCGGGTTTCGATCCCAGCTTGAAGCTACTCACGTGTCTAGCCACATTGAAGTGTTATGATACAACGAAATAGTCTGTATGTGGACCCCAACATATATATATATATATATATATATATGATTTGTAAACAAATAGTTTGGAGGTAAATAGTTTCAAGTATCGAAAATGATTGAATTTTTCTATTTGACCCATACATGGGATTTTAACGGGTACTACCACTCCGTTCAGAGTGGACATGAGAGTTATGGCAAGGAAGGAGTACTTCCCATTCCCCAAACTCCAACTCTGAAGCTTCACTATCAAATGATGTTAAATCTCATTACCGGGACACTAGTTCTAATTAACTCATAAACAGGACTTTAATAGGTGACTCCACTCCGAGTCGGAGTAGACCTGGGAGTAATCACATTCCTTAAGATTCTGGACTGAAGCCTCATTATCAGATGTAGTTTAATATACTCAGGACATTGTATGTTACTATAACAATAAAAAATGGCATATCGTTGTGAGCTTTCCTTTAGAAGAATAGGATTAAAATATTTTAAGTTAAATAATAAAGCAGCTCTCAATCCAATTTGAAGTTGATAATAATAACAATACTAATTGTAATTAGTGCACTCGGTACAGTCAAACAATTTTGCCCAGTCGGCTTGGGCTGTAGAGTACACCGACTGCACCTCTGCAGAGCGGTAAAACCCCCTAATGAGTGTCCTGCATATGACACTAAACAATCTGATGGTGAGGTTCCAGTGATGCTGGAGCTTTGGGAAATGTGGAGTACCCCTTCACTGCCATTGCTCCCAGGTCCACTCTGGCCCAGCGTAGTAGCACCTGATAGGGCCCTATCTATGGGTTAAATAGAACAAACTGCATACTCATGCTAAACTGAATTATTTGAAATGGAACTGTTTTTGACATGTACTTACACAAAACTGTATTGTTTAATATAAAACAGTTTTGACATTTAACTGTGGGTAAACAAAATCTGTACTTATACTAAACTGAATTAGCTGAATTAGAACTGTTTGATGAAACTGAATAGCTTGGAATAGAAATGTTTTTGACAATAAAGTGTTGTACTCATGCTAAACTGAATTGTTTGAAAAAGAAATGATTATTTGTATAAAAATGGATTTGGCGTTAAATAACATAGAAAGGCTGATAGGTCATAAAATCCAAACAACTAATCAACAACCAGTCAAATAATTGTATTTGGCGCGCTTGGTACAGTCACCAAAGAACTGGTACAGGAACTGGAAGACTTGGACGAGGACAAGAGGAGACCATCCAAACAACAGCATAACTGAGATCGTTCAAAATACTAAGAGTCCTGGATATTTGAGGAGACTTGTCACTCAGACTCCAGTGGAAAACCATCAACTAACACCGTTATGAAAACTCTCAAATGAGTAAAATAATTATCATAATCATGTTGGGGTTTTTGTACGTTCTCACTCCAACTTCACCGTTCACTTTTTTTTATTATTTAGCAGTAAATAAACTAATTACAGATAAGACACAAAACATTTTTTTATTTAATAGTTGAACATTCGGACGTCCTAAAATATTCCCAAATCATAAGGTAAATTACATAATTTTCATCTTTGTTGGTTGGTTCGTTGGTTGGTAGTATTTTGGCATATAAATCCTTGTAGGTAATGTAATGCCAAATCCTGTTTATATATACCTATATATTAAATATATATGATTTTCAAACGAATAGTCTGTTAGTAAGATTTTAAAATGCATCAGACCTCATTTGTTTGCACACAGTAAAATGGTTTCAAATATAGTAAATAATTGATATTCATATTTGACGCATAGAGGGGTACTAACACTCCAAGACAAAGTGAAAGAAATAAAGGGGTGTACCATATTTCCAAAAGTTCCAGGAATGGAGCCTCACCATTAGTCACAGTCTAGTATGATCATATTTACCAATCCCTCCGCTCGGGCAGGATATGACACAAGGTCATTTTTAAGCGAAGTTTAACAAGTTTGAATTCACAGTTTTCCTTCTCCTAGACTAGTTGCCTCACCAAGGCTGAAGAACCTAGTCTGCCCTACTATTTACCCATAGCTGGAGGGAGAATAATTAGATTCATACCTTTCCCAAGGGTATTAGTGCTATGTGAAATGCAATTAGTCTCGTCCAGATTTGAATAGTCTAGTATGATACCCAGGAAACTAGTGGGGTGTCCACGTCGCCAGACTATTGATCTACGTCTGGATCTCGGCACAGGCCTTGGTTTAGTTGTATAAAAGACTGACAGCTGTGTATACTGCATATCTCTCTTCTTCACTCGAAGGGTGAGTTGCTATAGAACTTGGTATTAGTATCGCCGCATCAGATGCCAAATCGAAGATGAAGATACCGTCGAACTGCCTCGGGAACCCCATTGCTTGGTCGGGTTTTGTTTCTTTTTTATAATTACATTTCAATCTTCGTGGGTTATGAAATGTCAAATACTTGTAGAAGAATTGTAGTGGTATTTTTTTAGCCAATAGCTGGAAGGATAAGGTAGTTCAATACCATTTCCTCGAGTATTTGTCCGAAAGTGAAGGTAATTATATGAATGGAGTTCGAACTCACTTCCTACGAAATCGTAGCCCAGCGCGTAAGCCACTACGTCACGAAGACTCCTCACCTCAGGTCTTTGCTTTATCATTTAAACATGTTACTCTATCCCGCTGAACTTCCTTTCTAAACTGGTTACTCTTGTTAAAGGCTAGAGAGCTTTGTCCAACCGACTATTTGACCGATATCAGATTTGGTTTGGTTTGGTTTGGTTTGGTTTTATAGCACATCAACCATTGTAAGTTATTCATGCCGAATCCATTTTTATACATATAAAAAGTTCTATTTTGAACAATTTAGTTTAGCATAAGTACATAGTTTCAAAGTCAAAAAGCAAATTTATTTCAAACAATTCAGTTTAGCATAAGTAAACAGTTTCAAGATCAAAAAGCAGTTCTATTTCAAACAATTCAGTTTAGCATAAGTAAACAGTTTCAAGATCAAAAGCAGTTCTATTTCAAACAATTCAGTTTAGCATAAGTAAACAGTTTCAATGTTAAAAGCAGCTCTATTTCAAGCAGTTCAGTTTAGCATAAGGGCACAATTCAGTTCTATTTGACCCATAGATAGGACCCTATCAGGTGCTACCACTCCAGGCCAGAGTAGACCTGCGAGTGATGGCAATGAAAACAATACTGGAGCCTCATCATGAGATTGTTTAGTGTCATATCCAGGACCCCTCTGCAGAGAAGCAGTTGGTGTATTCTACAGCCCCAACCGACTGGACAAACCGATTTTCAAGTGAGAAAAGATCAATTCATAAATGCACCCAGGCAAAAGTTATGGAATTAACTCACTTCGGGATGTTCAGCTTTGTTTCAGTGATGAATCATGTATCTGAACTGAGTGATGCAATTATACTAAAAACTTTTAAATAGTGTTGTTCAAATGAAACATATGAAGATGACTGACTGAAGAAAACGAGTCAATTTCCCTGGTCGTTCGTAATATGGAATGTGTCATTTAAAGGACCTGGGAAGATGGCGAATATTATCTCATCAGACAATGAACATGTGTACATTGAAATCCTGGACAACATTCTCATTCCATTGATAGAAAATTGATTTGGTGATGAAGAAGTCATTTTTCAAGACGATAATGTATCTTGTCACTGGGTAAATGCGTTTAAATTTTTTCTTCAAGAAAGGCATATTAAATCAACAAGATGCCCAGCAAATAGTCCGGATCTAAATTCAAATGAAAATTTATGGTGTCAATTTAAAAAGAAAAAGTCTATGAGAAGGCTCCATCCATCAAAGTATATAAATTGCCATTTAGGAAAGATGGAACTTTTTTGATAAAGAATATTGCTTTAAATTAGTAAAATCTGTGAATGAAAACATTAAAACTCTCATTAAAGCTCGAAGAAAGGCAACTAAATATTAATTCTAATTTTTTGACAATGAATTCAATAATTTTTTTCTCTCAATATGGGGTTATTTAATTTTATTTTCTTCTGCATACTTTGAGGAAAAACTATTCCTTCACTTTAAATGATTCAATCTAGTTTGTTTAAGGTTGATTCTATGAAGGAATTATGGAAAAATGTTTTGCGTCTTATCTTTTATTAAAAAAACAAAAACAAAAACAAAAACAAACAAACAAAAACAAACAAATAAACAAATAAATAAATAAAGGAAAAATAAACAAATAAACAAAAACAAAAAAACAAAAAAACAAAGTGAACATCCTCTATGTGTCTCTGAGCCTCGGGTTGTCTTTTAATCCCGCACTATCTTGAAATACTAAAACGACTCTTGTGATGAATTTGGGCTGAAAATAGCTTTGAGTATTTTAAATAAATATGTTTTCGTTTTTATTTAAAGCAGTAAAAGAATGTCGTCTGTTCAAATCCAATTTTGTTTTCGTTGTTATTTTATGATTAGCTCTTTTGTTTTCTTTCTTTATTCGACATGGGTCAATCATGTTTAATTGAAATACGAATACCGTTTTCAATTAGAGGAAAAAAAAGTATTTTTTTGAGAAAATAATGATTTCCCTTGTGAGTAATTGTATTTACACATTTACTTGTGGCTTGTTGATTACAACAACAATAACAACAACAGCAGCACCAACAACAAAACAATAATAATAATAATAATAATAATCAGACGAAGAAGAAGAAGAAGAAGAAGAAGAAACAAAAAAAACTGAAGAAGATGAAGAAGAAACAAAAACAAATTGAAGGAGAAGAAGAAGAAGAAGAAACAAAAACAAATAGAAGAAGAAGAAGAAGAAGAAGAAGAAGAAGAAGAAGAAGAAGAAATAAATTGAAGAACAACAACAAGAAGAAGAAACTAAAACAAACAGAAGAAGAAGAAGAAGAAGAAGAAGAAGAAGAAGAAGAAGAAACAAATTGAAAAAGAAGATTGGTTGCTAGGATTTTACAGCAAGTCAACCCTTGTAATGTTATTTTATGTCGAAGACGTTTCTCATTTTATTCCTTTGCCAATTGGGTACAAGTGGAAGGTTTGGTCGTCATCTTCTTAAGTCAGCGCTTCTGTTGAAGGTTTGTTAGGTTTTATGGCATATCAATCATTCTAGGTTATTCAATGCCAAACCCAGTTTATACATATATATTAAATATAAATGTTTTGTAAACGTATAGTTTGTACATAACATTTTAAGCGAGACAGAGCTGATTTGTTTGCACTCAGTTAAATAGTTTCAAGCATTCTTATCTAACACAAATAATTCTAATTAATAATTTGTTTGCACACAGTGAAATGGTTTCAAGTATTTGATTTAACACTCATTGTTTGCATATTGTTGAATGATTGGTTAGTTTGATTGCATATCAACCTTTGGAATTTATTTAATGCCAAACCCTCTTTATATATATATATATATATATATATATATATATAAAGAGGGTTTGGCATTAAATATATTACATATATATATATATATATATATATTAAGTATATGATTTATAAGTGAATAGTTTGTAGGAAACATTTTAAACAAGCAAGAGCTCATTTGTTTGCACACAGTTAAATCGTTTTAAGTATTCTATCCAATAACAATAGTTTTATTTGCACACAGTTAAATGATTGGTATTTATGGCACATCAACCCTTATAGGTTAATCGATACCAAATTTCATTTGTAAACATTTATATATTGGATATATATGATTTGTTGGGGTTTTAAATGGCATATCAACCTTCTTGTGTCATTTAATGTCAACGCAATCTTTCTAGAATAACAGTAGTGATACTATAAACCCATAGCTGAGAGGATAAAGGGGGTTAGTTGGTAGAGTGTTCGCCAACGGCCCGGGAGACCAGGGTTCACTCCCAGGTTGAGTCATACCAAAGACTTAGAAATATGGTACTTGATACTTCCTTGCTTAACGCTCAGCATTATAAGGTACGTATCAAGGGTAGCAATCCAGGGAATGGAGTAGCACCCTCCCCTACACCGAAGTGTAGTTGCTATTGAAAAGGGAGCCTTCGCGTCGCCCTCGGCTACGGTCGCAAACTTTACTTATACCTTTCTCAAGGGTATTTGTCCGAAATTAAACGTAGTAGCGTGACTGGAGTTCGAACTCGCATACTATGATTCCGCAGTCCAACGCTTTAACGATTACACAATGAGGACATCCCCATTGTTTGTTAGGTTATTTGGTTTAATGACTTATCAAATCTTGATGGTTATCTAGAGCCAAATCTTGTTTAAACACGGTTTTAAGTGGATGTTTTGTTGGTAACTTTTTTAAAAAGAGATAGAGCTCATTTGTTTGCAATAAAATGGTTTCAAATATTGCATTTTTTTTAATCAGATATACTTTATATCTTTTAGATTGGTAACTATGTCGTTTAATATCAATGCTTTTTATACTAAAGGATATATTTAGGGATTTGACTGATCTTTGAGTAATTCATTGTTTATTAATTTTTTTAAAGTGATTTTGTTCCTGATATTGAGAAGTCTCTTTTGAGTGTGGTTGTACAGTTTGAATATACTTCCGGGTTTTTCATTGTTTTCTTTGGTGTTTATATGCATTTTTTCTGATTGGTCAGTGGAAGTTTCTGGTTTTTGTTTGAGTGGTTCTGGCTCTTTGATAGACAAGTTTTTAGTCTGTTTTTGATAGTTTTTCCTGGACAGATTGGAAATCTTTGTAAATTTGGCATTTTTAGGATATTTTCTATTTTTAGGAGGAGTGAGCGGGAGATTTTTTGTATGTTTTTCCTTTGATTATTTAATTGGATTTTTTCTTATTTTCCTTGGTTAAGACGGGGATAAACTATTAGTATACTCCAGCTGGTGATAGGGTTTCGAGCTCATGCTAATTTCAGGTTTTCAGTATACCCTACATATTACTGTGTAATTTGGCAATGGTCAAAGTCCTATTCCTTCAACTGAATTGGCCTTCAGCTGCCGCTTTCTAGCACCCAATATATAAAAAGTTTGGGGTTTACCACGGTCGGGACTAAGCATATAGGGATAAGGGCTTGGGGCGAGTAGCTGATTGATCATATCGGGCTTCTCCAACCGCCCGTCTAGGCCAAAGTCGTATTATACAATTTATTTAACCACTCGATTACTTGGTCAAGGACTGCTCAATCACCAGGATCCCGTCCTAAAACATCACGGGTCACCACCCACATTGTGGGGACGGGGGGATCTTAACCCTCTGCAAAAGTGCAATCGGCATATTTTACAGTCCAATGGACAGGGCAAGAAGAAGAAGAAGAAGAAGAAGAAGAAGAAGAAGAAGAAGAAGAAGAAGAAGAAGAAGAAGAGCTGCCATTTGAAAAAAAAGGGATAAGTGAGCATGAAAATCTTTTAAAAAGATACCACTCTCGTCAAATGGAAAAGGATTGTGCTTCTCGCAAGGGGACATTCATGGTCTATTATACTCAATCCACCATATTCACTAGATGTCGCACCAAGTGATTTCCATCTCTTTTATCATATTTACCCAACCCCTCCGCTCGGGCAGGATATGACACAAGGTCAATTTTTAAGCGAAGTTTAACAGGTTTGAATTCAAAGTTTTCCTTCTCCTAGACTAGTTGCCTCACCAAGGCTGAAGAACCTAGTCTGCCCTACTATTTACTCATAGCTGGAGGGAGAATAATTGGATTCATACCTTTCCCAAAGGGTATTAGTGGTATGTGAAATGCAATCAGTCCAGGATTTGAACTCGTGTCGCTATGTGAAATGCAATCAGTCCAGGATTTGAACTCGTGCCGCCGTGTCCAATTCCTGCGACGATAACCATTACACCACGAGCACCTCCATCTCTTTTATTCTCTACAAAATGTTCTGAATGACTAAAGATTTTCTCAAGAAGATCAAAGGAAAACGTTTGTGGAAAACTTGCCGAGCTTAAAACTTGCTAAATTTTACTTGAGAGTAATCAAAACACAGCTTGCTAGATTTCTTTTTCTTCTCCTTCTTCTTGTTTTTGTTCTTGTTCTTTCAAGTAAAACACAGCTTGCTAGATTTCTTCTTCTTCTTCTTCTTCTTCTTCTTCTTCTTCTTATTATTATTATTATTATTATTATTATTATTATTTTTAAAAACAGCTTGCTGTATTTCTTCTCCTTCTTCTTCTCCTTCTTCTTGTTTTTGTTCTTGTTATTTCAAGTAAAACACAGCTTGCTAGATTTCTTCTTCTTCTTCTTCTTCTTCTTCTTCTTCTTCTTCTTCTTCTTCAGCTCGTTCGAACTTCGACCATTTGTTCGATTACTGAGGCATTTTTACATAAATTTTTGGGTCGAATGCTGAATTGTTCGATTTAAGAGTCGTTCGATAACCGAGGTTTCACTATATATATATATAGAGAGAGAGAGAGAGAGAGGCACACCTGGTGTAATTATTATCCTAGGTTATAGACCTAGTAACCAAATTATCAACCCTGGACCAGACTGTTTTCATTCCACATAACACTAATACCATTGGGAAATGTATTATTCCAACAATCCAAACTCAGCTATAGATAAATAGTGGGACAGACTGGCCTCTTTAACTTCAGTATGGCAGCCGGTTTAAGGTAAGGACAATCTCGAATTCGTAATATTCGAAAGAAATAATAAAATAAAAATTAGTAAAGGTTTCTTTGTTTAATTGTATATCAACTTTCATGGAATATTTAATGCCTAAACCATCTCGGTAGAAGACCAGAATATGAGAGATAAAGACCAGCTATGGAGATAAAGATGTTCAATACATATCCCGAGGGTATGTCCAAAAAGAAGCGTTAAAGTGCTCACTGGAGTTCGATTGCGCTAACTTCGAAACCACAGTCTAGCACGTAAGATACTACACCACGGAGACTCTCCGCGAAATTGGTTTAGAAGAAACTTTTTATTAAAATGAATGCATTACATTTATGGTTTGTTTTACTTTGGTTTTATGGCATATCAATCATTGTAGGTTATTTAATGCCAAATCCTCTTTATACATATATATTAAATATATATGATTTGGTTTAGTTGGGTTTTATGGCATATCAACTATTGTAGGTTATTTAATGCCAAATCCTCTTTATACATATATATTAAATATATATGATTTGGTTTAGTTGGGTTTTATGGCATATCAACTATTGTAGGTTATTTAATGCCAAATCCGGTTGATACATATATATTGGAGGTATAAGGCCTGGTTTAGTTTTATGGCATATCAACCATTGTAGGTTATTTAATGCCAAATCCTCTTTATACATATATATTAAATATATAAGATTTGGTTTGGTTGGGTTTTATGGCATATCAATCATTGTAGGTTATTTAATGCCAAATCCTCTTTATACATATATATTGAATATATATGATTTGGTTTGGTTGGGTTTTATAGCATATCAATCATTGTAGGTTATTTAATACCAAATCCTCTTTATACATATATAATAAATATATATGATTTGGTTTGGTTGGGTTTTATGGCATATCAACCATTGTAGGTTATTTAATGCCAAATCCTCTTTATACATATATAATAAATATATATGATTTGGTTTGGTTGGGTTTTATGGCATATCAACCATTGTAGGTTATTTAATGCCAAATCCGGTTTTATGGCATATCAATCATTGTAGGTTATTTAATGCCAAATCCTCTTTATACATACATATATAAAATATATGAGATTTGGTTTGGTTGGATCTTATGCATATCAACCATTGTAGGTCATTTAATGCTAAATTACACACACATATATATATATATATATATATATATCAAATATATAAAATTTTGTTTTATTGGGTTTTTTGTCATATCAAATATTGTGGGTTATTTAATGCCAAATTCTTTTAATACATATGTGCCAATACCCGCTGGCCCACCCCACTATCTCAACATTCTTAAACCACTTATGGCCAGTGATTCATCAAGTGGTTTTTCTCATCTCTGGCCAGGGGTATTTCACATTTCTTTACAGATACGTAAAGCACAATCGAGAGGGTGGAAGAAAAGAACAAACGAACAAACACAGACTTGGGTCAGTTCCAAGCGCAAGAAGTGGGGAAGTCTATGTGAAACTTTTTGTACATTCTGTGTTTCTGTAAGCAAACGCGAGCGTGTACTCGAGCAAAAACTCTCACAAAGCCACTAGCAATGCTGACTTAACTTCTAGCGTTGGTCCACTCGGCATCTTTTGGTCAACAGGTCCTAGTAGCCACATTTCTGACTTCTGTTGACTGGTCTCCTCTCTGCCCGACTCTTATCTCCCTGACTGACCTGACAATAGAAGACAAAATTGTTAACATAGAATCGTCCACAAGAAGTTAGGATATCTGAAAGTGCTAAAAAATGGAATGACGTGCTCATTGACAAAAATGACATTTGATGAGTCATAAAACAAAAAAATCATGCAAAAATTCATTTCGTGATTTTTACGAAGACCAAAACATTTACGCCTCATCATTGTTCTTGACTATAGACAGAGAATAGCCGAAAGCGCTTGAATCCCAACGAACAGACTATGGAGAGTTTTCACACCCTTTTAATCCTTGTGTACATTCCTTTGTTTATAAAAGGTGTCCCCGTGGCGTAATGGTTAAAGTGCTGAACTGTGACCTCAAAATAAGTAATTGAGTTCGAACTGTAATCGCGATATTAAGTTCACTTGGGAAACGTATGGAACTAAACTTTATCCTTTCCAGCTATGGGTTTAATAGAATCACTGTTGTCCTTCAACAAAGATGTCTTTGGTTTTAAATAACCCACGAAGGTTGATATAACATTAAATAAAACGCGCTGGACCTACCAGAAGTGGATCATTAACATCATGCATATTGGAAAAAGAACGAACATACACTCAGTCGCCTCCCGACCCCATTCAGGGGGAGAAGAACATTATCCGTTCTGGGATTATGAACTCTACTCCACACAACCTTTGTTTTACAATAAACAAATTCAACTCATAATAGTTTCCCTCTTTACTGTTCTACAAGTATAGCTTCAGCACTAAATAACCTGGGAGTGTCCTCGTGGTGTAATGGTTAAAGCGTCGGACTGCAGAATCGTAGTAAGCGAGTTCGTACTCCAGTCGCGCTATTACGTTCACTTTCGGGCAAATACCCCTGGGAAAGGTATGAACCCCTCTTATTCTCCGAGCTATGGGTTAAATAGTAGCACTACTGTTCTTCTAGGAGAATAGCTTTGGTATTAAATAACCTACAAAGGTTGATATGCCATTAAACAAAGAGACTAAACCAAACTAGTAAAGTTGGCGACCATAGTCGAGGGTGGGTTTGGGTGTCCTCGTGGTGTAATGGTTAAAGCGATGAACTGCGGAATCGTAGTACGCGAGTTCGTACTGCAGTCGCGCTATTACGTTCACTTTCGGGCAAATACCCTTGGGAAAGGTATGAACCCCCTTATTCTCCCTCCAGCTATGGGTAAATAGTAGGACGGACTAGGTTCTTCAGCCTTGGTGAGGCAACTAGTCTAGGAGAAGGAAAACTCTGAATTCAAACCTGTTAAACTCCGCTTAAAAATCGACCTTGTGTCATATCCTGCCCGAGCGGAGGGGATGGTAAATAGTACCATAGTCGAGGGTGACCCGAAGGCTCCCTTATCGATAGCTTACTACACCAATGTGTAGGGGAGGGCGTTACTCCTTTCCCTGGATTGCTCCACTTTACCCTTGATCCATACCTTATAATGCTGCGTGTTAAGCAAGGAGGCATCAAGTACCATTTTTTTGAGTCTTTGGTATGACTCGACCTGGGAACGAACCCAGGTCTCCCGGGCGATTGGCGAACACTCTAACCGCTAGGCCAATAACCTACAAAGGTTGATATGCATTAAACAAAGAGACCATGTTACCGAACTGTTCATCTATTATACATGCTTATATTAGCAGAAACACCTTTTTGCCCAATCGGCTGGAAGCTGTAGAATACACCGATTGCACCTCTGCAGATAGGTCAGTCCATCCCTCCACCACTCCAACAAATGTCCTGGAGTGTCCTGGTATATGAAGCTAAACAATCTGATGGTGAGGTTCCAGTGATGCTGTAGCTCTGAGGAATGCGGAGTACTACTTCATTGCCATCGCTCCCAGCTCTACTCTGGCCCGGAGTGGTAGCACCTGATAAGGCCCTATTTATGGGTTAAATAGAACTAAACTGCCTAATGCTGAACTGAATTGCGTGAAATAGAAACGCTTTTGACAATTAAACTGTGTACTCATGCTAAACTGAGTTGTTTGAAATAGAACTGATTATTAGTATAAAAATGGATTTGGCATAAATAACCTACCATAAAACCCAACCAACCAACCAACCAACCAACCAACGAATCCCTTTTCGGTCTGAGCAAGCTAAGGAACAAATCAAACCTTCTGGCTAGAATACCTCATGGTGTCAACAACTAAATCTTCAGGAGCATCGAACAACTTCTAAAAGTTTTTGTGAAGCAGACAGATCTTTTGTGAAGGATATAAAGTACTACAGTTAAACAGGATATTTCAGTTGGTTTCATCCAATATTTTTCGTAAACCTTCGACATGTGTCCCTTTGTTTGTGCACACATATACACTTGCACGTGCGTAGGCAAGTGCATGAGCGCTCGCACGCACACACAGACACACACAGACACACACACACACACACACATTGACGAGGTGCATACGATAAGTTTCCAGACTATTATCGTATTGATATTGAAAATTTACGCAGACTCATGAAAAATCATTATGTTATTGCTATGCATCTTATGAGATGACTGATCAATTTTTATGATTTCAGGTTCAAAGGAACAGCTACAGCAGGAATTTGAATATACCCTCCTAAGCCTGATTTTCACAGCTGGTGAATTTCAAAAATGCAATCTGACGCTTTAGAAGAACGATATGCAATAAAATTCTGTTTTAAACTTGGAAAATAATACCACAGAAACGTATGGAATCCTTCAGACTGCTTTTGGAGCATCTTGCATGAATCGAGCATCAGTGTTTGAGTGGCATAAGAGATTCAAGGAAGGCAGGGAGTCTGTGAGGGATGATGAGAGGTGTGAGAGGTGTAAGAAAGTCAATAACCAGAGTTGATTGGCCAAAGGGTTAGGGTTAGGGTTAGAGCTACTATGTTGAGGTATTAAGGGAGTTCAGGAAGAGATTCCTCGGGAAGAGGCCGGCACTCTTCAAATTGGGTCAGTGGCATTTCCAGCAGTACAATGCGCCAGTCCACAACTCCATCCTTGTCATAGACTATTTGACCAAGATGGGCATCAAGACAGTTGTTCACCCTCCCTATAGTTAAGACCTTGCTCCCGGTGACTTTTGGTTATTCCCTAAGCTCAGAGGTTGTCGTTATGAGACAATTGAGGAGATGAAAGAGGCTGTGACGAAGGTCATTGACACGCTCACACAAGAGGACTTCCATGGGGTCTTCCAGAAGTTATTGGAACTGTAGAACAAGTGCATTGCAGTCGGAGGAGATTTCTTCGAAGGGGACTAGAGTTTCATGTGTGTACTATCAATAAAAGTGCCCATACAAAAAAAGTCTTGAAACATGGTATGCACCTCGTATATATATATATATATCATCCAATGCCAAGTCAGCTGATGGTAGGAACGATTTTATTTTCGGATTTTATATCTAGAATATCCATTTGATTTAAAATCCAAAAGAGATCTCAATGTAAAATAACTATGAATTAAATTAGAGGGCAAATAATTACATACAAATGAAAAACCTTTAAAAATTACTCATATTTTTTGTAATAGTATTTATTTCAGCAGACCCTATTTTTTTAAAAAGTTAGGTCTGTATCTAACTTCTTTGTCTGAAGATCCAGATCTAACTTTTTAAAAATACAGGGTCTGCTGAAATAGATATTACAAAAAATATGAGTAATTTTAAAAAGTTTCTTTCTATCTATCTATCTATCTATCTATCTATCTATCTATCTCTCTCTCTCTCTCTCTATATATATATATATATATATATATATAAATGCATGTATGTATGTATTTATTGTACAACCCTAGGGTATCGAAATGTGATATCAGATCGGTTTAAAATGGTGACTCCATAGGAAGCTAGTCTGTCGTTTAGCGGTGCCAAAAATAGCTCAGCTAAGTTAGTGTTATTATTAAAGGGGGATAATTCTTTAAAGGCGTGTAAATTGTAATTTGCAAGTATGAGATTAGAAGGTTTCATACAATTTAGCTGTGAGCAAACTAACGATGATTATTCTAAACAAAACAGATAGGACTAAAGAAATGATTGCCGTGGATTGTTAAGACTAGAAATACTTGTAATCATAAAAAAAAAAATGGCAATAAATAACCCATCGTGGGTTGATATGCCCCTAAATAAACCAAACCAGTAGAATATGTTTACACATTATTGTTTAATTGGGTTCATCACAGATATTTTTTTGTTTTCTTTTGCTTTTTTTTTTTCCCCCATTTGAATATTATCAATTATTTTGCCAAATAACTTTTTACAAAAACAAACCTACTTTTAATTCTAAATTTTCTTAAAAACAAAAACCTACTTTTTCACCAATAACTTACTAATTCAAGGGAGGGAACTCTAAGATCAATTGTTGCATTTATCTCCCTTGCAAACTGATGTTGATATGAGATTGCTAAATGTTTCGATTTTAGTTATATGTTTGGTACTTGACAAGTTCTGACGATATCTTTGTATCCCCAAAGTTGTTCGAAATTAGACATATACATTTTAAGGTAATTATAATGATGTTTGAGTTAAATTCTTGAAATTTCATATTTAAGTTAATTTATCAAAGAGTTAGAGTCAATTTCCTTGTTTCGCAAAGAGTCCACGATTCTAGCCTTTTAAAAAATTAGTCTCTCATGTTACATCATCTTATCAGCAGAAGACTTCTACTAATCGTTGTTATATATGAGAAAAAATGTGCTTGGATATTTTTAATATTTCATTTGTGCTTTCAGGAGTTACCTTTTCCTTTGTGACAGTCCCTAACTTAATCTATAGAACAGGTTCTTTCACAGGACTCAGTAACCACAGGTTCTTTCACCGCCACACCATCAAGTAGCAAACCATACTAGCTGACCTGATATATGCGCAAAAGTTGTTTTTTTTTTTTGCTTGGGTTTATGGCATATCAACCTTTCTAGGTTATTTAATGCCAAATCCATTTTTATACAAATAAACAGTTTTAGTTCAAACAATTCAGTTTAACATAAGTACACAGTGTGATAATCAAAAACATTTCTATTTCAAGCTATTCAGTGTCGTCAGACAGTTCTAATTCAAATATCCAGTTTACCATATAAAAACAGTTCAATTTCAAACAATTCTGTTTAGCATACGTACGCAGATGAAATATCAAGAACAGTCCTATTTCAAGCTGTTCAGTTTAGCATAAGTATACAGGGTGGAACGATAAAATTGTCGTCCTAAAGAAAACAACACTACAGCTTTATTTTAAAACTTTTATTGAAAAAATCAATTCAGGTAACTTGATTATGTTGTAGAGCTGACTTCTATTCGATGTAGTCGCCTTCAGCCTCAATCACCGCTTCGATAAGGATCCGGAACTTTGAGCATGCCTTTTCCAGAAGCGCCGGCGAGAGCTCGGCGTATACTCGGCGGATGGCGGCGATCAGGCTGGCTTTGGTGTTGTGGGAGGTCTAGATGGTGATGTTCTTGACGTATGACCAAACGAAGTAGTTCAACCGATTCAGTTCGGGGGAGGAGGGGGGCAGGTTTTGAAATATTTACATATATATATATATATATATATATATTAAAATTAAATAATTCTAACGATGATTGATTGCTAAGAATTTTTTCACTTTTTCATTTCTATTTTTCATTTGAAAATAATTTTCCTATTCAGCATTTTAAAATTGCATTCTATGGATACCCTAATGATAGTTTAACAAAAAGTCGAAACGTGGACAAATTATCATATACAAATAGATACACCTGAATATTTTTCATATATATATATATATATATATATATATATACACAGTCACACACACTACACACACACACACACACACACACACACACACACATATATATATATATATATATATCTATATGATCCTGCATTGATGGATCATGAATTACAAAAAATAAAATAAAATATTCTATAAAACTTTTTTTAAATAATTAATTTTTAAGCAAGTATTTATAAAGAATATAATAGTCTCTACATCATAAGTAATTTAAAGAATTCTTAATTTTTTTAAAAAAGTTGTTTTTTAAAAATTTTATGATTCAAAGTGTATTTTCTGAAATTAGAGCTGTTGCTTTTCAAAATCTTTGTAACGATTAAACTCACCTAAGACTTAGTTTATACGATATATCAAGCTTTTGTTAGGGAGAATATAACGTGGCGTAATGGAAGAAGTGCTGAACTACTCCATTGAACTAAGCGAGTTCGATGTCCAGTGGTGCCAATATGTTTACATTTTGATTAATACCCTTCGGAAAGGTTTTGAACCTTCTTATCTTGCCAGCTATGGGTCTAATTGTATTTCTGCTCTTCTACGTTAAATAACCCACGAAGGTTGATATGCCGTTAAACAAAGAAACCTTGCCATTAAATATTTCCCATCAAAAAATATTTTTTCTTCGAAAACATTAAATGATGTGAGGTATAAAAGGCTTAAATTCCGGCAATTTTTTTCTACGATGATGGCTTCGGCATTAAATAACCCACGAAAGTTGATATGCTATTAAGCAAAGGAACCAAACCTGACCAGTTCGACTGGCTCATTGGCCTAGTGGGTAGAGTGTTCGACAATGGTCCGCGTCATACCAAAGACCTTTAAAATAGTATTTAATACCTCCTTGCTTAACACTCGACAATATAAGGGACGTATCGAGGGTAAAGTGGAATAATCCAGGGAAAGGAGTAACGCCCTCCACTACACCGAGGTGTTGGGGGGGGGGCTATTAAAAATGGAGCCTTCTGGTCGCCCTTGACTACGGATGCCAATTTTACTTACTACTACTGTTCTTCTAAAATGATGGCTTCGGAATTAAATAATCCGCGAAAGTTGATAGGCCATTAAACAAAGATACCAAACCAAACAAGTTGATAGGCCATTAAACAAAGATGCCAAACCAAACAAGTTGATAGGCCATTAAACAAAGATGCCAAACCAAACAAGTTGATAGGCCATTAAACTAAGATGCCAAACCAAACAAGTTGATAGACCATTAAACAAAGATGCCAAACCAAACAAGTTGATAGGCCATTAAACAAAGATGCCAAACCAAACAAGTTGATAGGCCATTAAACAAAGATGCCAAACCAAACAAGTTGATAGGCCATTAAACAAAGATGCCAAACCAAACAAGTTGATAGGTCATTAAACAAAGATGCCAAACCAAACAAGTTGATAGGCCATTAAACAAAGATGCCAAACCAAACAAGTTGATAGGCCATTAAACAAGCTAAAAAAAATGTTTAAAAAATTATTACACTCGTCTAATTTTCCATTAGTTAATTTTCTTTTTGAATAGAAGATAAAATATGAAAAAGCGGGAATATCAATAAGCTTCATTATTTCTAGGTCATTTGTTTTCTTTTTCAAAAAAAGATACATGCATTTTATTATTCCTGATGGAATTAAAATGCATATTATTTGCTAATATTTATTACCAAACTCTATAGCATTGAAACTAACAAAACCAAAGTAGAAATACCTGTGTATGGAATGCACTTAGTCTTGGACTGCTATATATTCATTTTTTGGATTCCAGAGTTTATTAATAGATAATACCTAATAATATTCATTTTGATTGTATAATGTTTCACTAGGAATGATAAAATCCTGGTATCTTAGGTTTAGAAAAAAATTAACTTTTATTTTAGATTATTATGCTTATAATCATTTATGAGCATCACTATATATATATATATATATATATATATATGATAGGTAATATTCGGTCAGGTTAAACCAGAGTTTGGAGTAATTCCCTCAGGACAAGAAAATCATTCAAGAGCTGAACATTTAAATTTTCCTGGTAGAGAGCTCAATGTAATTTATTACAGAGCAATATTTCTTTAAGAAAAAACCAAAGGCCGGTTAATTCAGGATTATAAATTTATTTCCATCCTGTATTTTCAGTTTCTGGTGTGAACCAAAAACATGAAGAAAAAATTAATACAGGAATTCTTTAGAACCAATGGATAATTAATTAAATTTAAATTTAAATTTGAATTTTAAATTTAAAACCAGAATAAATACGTGGGGAGTAGGGGGACGAGATTTAGGAGTTACCTCCTCGTTTTATTGAATTTCCGTTTTATATATATATATATATATATATATATATATATATATGAATATATATAAAACTTGTGTCTGTGTG
>OY757922.1:34455905-34528405 GCA_963585895.1 Sepioteuthis lessoniana | reverse complement strand
AAATATAGGGAGTCGACGTGCGTGTTTATATGTGTGTATTTGTGTGTGTATGTGTGTGCATGTTTGTGTGTGTGTGTGTGTGTGTGTGTGAGAGAGTATAAGTGGTAGAGCATAGAGTCCTGTTACTAGACTTAGGGTCTTCCAGCAGTCCCGGTTTTTTTTTAATCTTGGAGCAGGACTACATCGACCAAATTAACGTACGCAGCTGTGTTTAATTTGAAGGCCATATTAGAAGATGAATGGAGCTATAACGTCACCATCGCTAGTGACCATGATGAAGACTGGCTGTTTGGTTTTCATGAATGTGAATATTAAGCTGTATTCAGATTGACACCTAGAAAACTGTAATCTTCGTATTAGATATTTTGGTATAAAATGCCCAGCAGTACTGCATGTTATTTTTAAATCTCTGGAGAAGTGAATTGCGTCGTTGTCCTACTTTTTTTACAGAGAGTGCTCAGCTGTCTCTAATTTGCTGCACATTAGACAAAAGTTGAAACCAATAAAGCTCATGCTTGAAATTAATAATTTAAATTGGTGACAATTTACCTATCACACGCTTTATATATATATATATATATATATATATATGAGGACACAGGATGTAACCCTGATGACCTGCCAGAGGCGATGAATAATAGGGAGAAGTGGCGAGAGAGGGTCAGGGATATCTGTGCTGGCGGCACGACATGATGATGATGATGATGATGATATATATAATTATTAATGGAGGAATTGATATATTAAGTTAGAAATTACCATGACAAGAATATCCGGCACACACCTACACGTGACATACGGAGCACTGAACAGCTGTTTCGACCTTATTAGGTCTCATCAGCAGTGCACACCGTGATCTCCACCAATGGAGATCGAGCCAACCACCACAGTATGCAGAAGACGAAACTCTGCCACTGGGCCACTGGTTCATGCCACATATAAGCGATACCGAATAAACAAGTCACCACTTGATCTAATGTGTTTTTTTATAGGTAGGTATTCCCTACAGCGGACACGGCCACCTCCGGGCCTACGTCTTCCCAAGTCGGAGTTACGAGTCCTCGTAACATAAGCCTCATGTATATATAAGCCTCATATATATATATATATATATATATAATTCAAAAGGAACAATCCATAGTGAATATATGATCTTAATGTATAAACGGCCTTTTAATAAAAATGGTTTGTTGAAATAAATTTATAATGGAACTTTAGACCCTACCCACTTTTGTATTCGTATTTATACACTTTTATCTATTTCCTCTTTTTGCTAAACTTTAGAAAAAGAACCCTATTTTTCTCAGTTGAAAAAGTTCTTGCATATAAATCAGAACGAAATATCGAAATATTCGGAACTGACTCCGTTGTTTTTTTTTTTTTTAGTATATCCACTGTTACATTTATTTTTCATCATATACATGGGGGTATGTGTGTATGCGCGAGGGTAGGTGGGTGGATGTATGTCTGCGCGTGACCACTGTTCATTTTCTTCGAAGATAACACTACCCGTATATATATATATATATATATATATATATATATATATATATATATATATATATACGGCGGCACAAGTTCAAATTCTGGATGAAGCTGATTGCATTTCACTTAGCACTAATACCCTTAGGAAAGGTATAAATACAATTATTCCCCCCAACTATGGGTAAATAATAGGCCACACAGGGTTCTTTAGCCTTGATTTGGCAACCAGTCTAGGAGAAGGAAAACTCTGAACTCAAACCCGTTAAACTCTGCTTAAAAACTGACCTTGTGTCATATCCTGCCCGAATGGAGGGATTGGTAAAAATATATATAGTACTGATATATATATATATATATATATATATATATATATTCGAGTAGCGTATATATATATATATACGCTTCCCGTACATGTACACACACACACATATATATATATGTAAGTAAGTTAAAGTTAGCGACCATAGTCGAGGGTGACCCGAAGGCTTCCTTTTCGATAGCTACTACACCAAGGTGTAGGGGAGGGCGCTACTCCATTCCCTGGATTGCTCCACTTTACCCTTGAACCGTACCTTATAGTGCTGAGTGTTAAGCAAGGTGGTATCAAGTTCCATTTTTAAAGTCTTTGGTATGACTCGACCTGGGATTGAACCCAGGTCTCCCGGGCCATTGGCGAACACTCTAACCGCTGGGCCATTATATATTATATATATATATATATATATATATATATATATATATATTTATATATATATATATATATATATATATATATATATATATATATATATATATATATATATATATATATATATATATATATAATATATATATATATATATATATATATATATATATATATATATATATATATATATATATATATATATATATATATATATATATATATATATATATATATATATATATATATATATATATATATATATATATATATATATATATATATATATATATATATATATATAGGTAGAGTTATTTTATATACGTATATATGTGAGTATATAGTCGACCATAGTCGAGGGTGACCCGAAGGCTCCCTTTTCGATAGCTTACTACACCAAGTTGTAGGGGAGAGTGCTACTCCTTTCCCTGAATGTGAGTATATATATATATATATATATATATGTGTGTGTGTGTGTGTGTGAGTTCTAACTCCAGTCGTGCGATTACGTTCACTTTCGGACTAATATCTTTTGGAGAAGTTATAAACCACTTATCCTGCCAATTAAATACTACAACTACTGTTCTTCTACAAGGGTAGCTTTGTCATTAGATAATCCACAAAGGTTGATATGCCATTAAAAAAAAAAAAGCAAAAACAAAAACAAATAGATATTGTTGATCCTAGCAAAGTTTATAAATGCTACCCTGACTCTAGAAAGAGAGACGGAGAGTGAAATGCTGCTTCTTGGCAGAGCTCACACATACATCCATTCTTGGTAGGAGAAATAATAGATGCGTGTTGGAAAGTCAGAGATCGTTTCGACAGAACTCTTTCAGTGTAATCAAGCCTTCCCCAACACCTGTCCACTGGTAAAATCGACAAATCCCAGGGTTAGAATGAATTCTGAGTGCTATACAAATATAAAAAAATATTTTCCGGAATTTTTTTCACATTGGCCTAGCGGTTAGAGTGTTCGCCAATGGCCCGGGAGACCTGGGTTCAATCCCAGTTCGAGTCATACCAAAGACTCAAAAAATGGTACTTGATGCCTCCTTGCTTAACACTCAGCATTATAAGGTACGGATCAAGGGTAAAGTAGAGCAATCCAGGGAAGGAGTAGCGCCCTCCCTTACACCTTGGTGTAGTAGCTATCGAAAAGGGAGCCTTCGGGTTACCCTCGACTAAAGGGAGACAACTTTACTTACTTATATACATTTGTACCAAAAATTTATATAATTTATCTTGTGATATTTTCAGTCTTGTTATTTTTTTATAATAATCAAGTTATTTTTAATCGAAGTCATTTTTAGTAAAAGTTTTGTTATTTTCAATAACTCTTGAGATTTTTTATATAAATCTTGTAATTTTTCAAAATCTTGTAATTCTTTATGGTAGTCAAGTTAATTTTAATAATAAACTTGTATTTTTTTTCAGAATAGTCTTATTATTTTTAATAGTAGTCTGTTTTTTTTTCTAATAGTAGTCTAGTTATTTTTAATAGTAGTCTAGTTATTTCTAATAATAGTCTTGTTATTTTTCATAATAGTCTCGTTATTTTTAATAGTAGTCCAGTTATTTCTAATAATAGTCTTGTTATTTTTCATAATAGTCTCGTTATTTTTAATAGTAGTCCAGTTATTTCTAATAATAGTCTTGTTATTTTTCATAATAGTCTCGTTATTTTTAATAGTAGTCCAGTTATTTCTAATATAGTCTTGTTATTTTTCATAATAGTCTCGTTATTTTTAATAGTAGTCCAGTTATTTCTAATAATAGTCTTGTTATTTTTCATAATAGTCTCGTTATTTTTAATAATTAGTCCAGTTATTTCTAATAATAGTCTTGTTATTTTTCATAATAGTCTCGTTATTTTTAATAGTAGTCCAGTTATTTCTAATAATAGTCTTGTTATTTTTCATAATAGTCTCGTTATTTTTAATAATTAGTCCAGTTATTTCTAATAATAGTCTTGTTATTTTTCATAATAGTCTCGTTATTTTAATAGTAGTCCAGTTATTTCTAATAATAGTCTTGTTATTTTTCATAATAGTCTCGTTACTTTAATTGTAAGCTGTTTTTTCTAATAACAGTCATGTTATTTTTTTTATAATTGTCTACTTATTTCTAATAATTGTTTCTTTTTATTATAGTCTTAATGATTTTACTATAAAAATGTTTACAAATGAGCTAAACATGAGTTTGACATAATGAGCCTGAATCGTAAAGAGAGTTCATGAAGCAGAAACAGACTGACACCCCGGTAAAAAAAAATACTGGGCACAGCAGTCTGTTTGAAGGTGATACTGACAGTGTTCTGGGAAATGAAAAGACACATCACTATTAATTTCCTTGAAAAAAAAAAGCATAAACTGTAAACAGTACTTTAATTTACCAAATCCTGAGATGATATTTCACCTTATGACAGTCGTAAAACCGCTTGAAATTAACTTCTTATTGTATTTTTGTTGTTTGTTTTTTTTTTAAAGATTTCTGCAAGAGAAAGTCACTTTTATTTTATTTCTATTAAGTATGAATAAATAATTAAATAACAGAATTTTTTGATTTAGGAGAAATATATTATAGTTTGATTTTAGACTGAAGGCACAGATGCTATCCTGATCCTAGTTAGAGAAACAAGAAGTAAGACTTACATTATCGACAGAGCACACATATTTTCTAATCCTAGATAGAGAGCCAAAGAATAACACTTTAATCATAGACAGCACAGATACTACCCTGATCCTAGTCAAAGAAACTAGAAGTAAAAATTACATTATCGACAGATCACACATATATTCTGATCCTCGATAGAAAGCCAAAGAAGGACACTTTAATCATAGACAGACAGAACATATACTAGCCTGATCCTAAACTGAGAGCTGTAGAGTGAAATGTTGTTCGTAGGCAGCGGGATTGTAACACTTGATCGTAGACAGACAACACAGATACTACCCTGATCCTTGATTGCGAACCTAGATGTGAGTCTTTGATATTAAACAGGATGTACGCAGAATTTATATTGATCTTATGCTGAGAGCGAATAGAAGGATACATAAACATTACTGTCATTTTTACGGATACTGTGCTGGTTCCACTTACAGATAATAAATAGTTAGTTATCTGGGGGCGTTTTCAAGTTGGAAACGATTAGGATTCGGTAAAAATAGCGATATTAAAGTTTCGATATGGGAACAAGGATCGTAATAGTTTGCGTGTCATATATATATAAATATATATATATATATATATACGTATGTGTGTGTGTGTGGTTTTATGGAACTGAATAATTGTCTTGTAAATGTTTGACTTACGAGTCTCTGCCGTTACCAATTGGTCCTTCATTCACAGTATCCTTCATTTTTTTCTTCTAATGTCTTTTTTCCTCCAGGCGCCAATAAGTTTTAAAGTCGCCATTTTTTTGGAAGGGGAAGGCCATCTACAGAAGGTGGATTTGTGTTGGACATAAAATAACCACTTATACGAAACTAACATCTTTCAGCTGTATTCAAGCCTGCTTTCGAACGAAGATGATAAAGACGCTTTATATATATATATATATATATATATATATATATATATATATATATATATATATATATATGTATATATGTGTGTGTGTGTGTGTGTGTTTGTTTGTGTGTGTATGTGTGTGTGTGTGTGTGTCGGTGTTTTTACCCAACGACTTGAGGCAAATAGCGGGGGTTGTGTTAAGGTGGTCGGAGGCATGGAGCGTCACCACTGATAACGAACAAAAAGCAATATCTCTCTTCTCCGAAGCAAATGCCTTTGTTTGGGACGAATTTTAAAGTCTAAATGAACACCCAAACACTTTACATAAAAATTGAAGACCAAAAGTTCTGATCAATTATCAGAAGGCAACAACTTTATTAATATTCTTTAGAAGGAAGTTTTTGGTTTGGTTTTATAGAATATCAACCATTAAGGTTGATATTTAATACCAAATCCTTTTTATACATATTTATCAAACATATATGATTTGGTTTGGTTTGGTTTTATAGAATATCAACCATTGTTGATTATTTAATGCCAAATCCTCTTTATACATATTAAATATACATATAAAATATATATGATTAGTAAACGTAAGTTAACAAAGTTAAATGGTTCCAAGTATTGCTATGTATCACTAACAATTCAATTAAACATCAGAAATTTGTTCACACACAGCTAAATAATCAAACAGTTCTATTTCAAGCATTTCAATTTGGCATAAGTCATTTGCTTGCACTCAGTTTAAATGTCAAACAGTTCTATTTGACCCATAGATAAGACGCATTCAGGTGCTACCACTCCGGGAGTGGACCTCGGAGCAATGGCAAGGAAGGGGAACCCCGCATTCCCCAAAGCTCCAGCCTAACTGGAGCCTCACCATCAGATTGCTTAATGTCATATCTTGGACACTCGTTGAGGGAGTCTTACCCCTCTGCAGAGATGCAGTCGGCGTATTCTACAGCCCCAGAAGTGAGAAATAGTTAAGCAGCTATCAGCTTTTTAAACTGGAACTGTTGGCCTGAGATCAAACTCTGGTTAAATCTGTGTAGATATAATTTACTTAGGTTAATTTAACAAAGCCAGAAATATTGAACACCCAGAGAGAATAAAACAATCTACCAATAGTCTGCTATCATAGAGACTATTGATTGACTTATTAGCTTAGGCTTAGATTCTTTGGTTTCTTTGTTTAATGGCATATCAACCTTCGTGAATTATTTAATGCCAAAGGCTTCCTTCTAGCAGTGATGTTATTTAACCAATAGCAGGGAGGATCCGGAGGTTTATACCTTTCCCAATGGTATTTGTCCGAAAGTGAACGTACTAGAGTGACTGGAGTTCGAACTCGCTTGCTACGATTCCGCAGATCAGCGCTGTAACCATTACACCACGAGGACACCCCCCTTATGATTAATGAATCGCATTTACTGGATATGCATTTTTCATGTTGTTATTTCTCAGGTTTTTTTCACACGGTTCTGTCAAATACAAATCATCTTTAAACAAATCTATTTGACCCACAAATGGGACTCTAACAAGTACTACCAATTAAGGCCATAGTGGAACTATAAGTAATGGCAATGAAAGAGTACTCCACACTCTACAGACTTCTAAAACAATAGCCTCCCTATCAGAAGCAGTTTATAGACAGTACACTCCTATTTTGAGAGATATTACCCGTCGGCAGGGCATTATAGTACCCGCCGTTAGAATGCGAGACTGTGTTGAAGTATAGAGTGTGTTCGAAGGGTATTGAGACAGACATTTCACCCCTTCTCGATAATGATAATTCAGAGTTTTAAAAAAAGTATTTTAACACGGAATCCTAATTTATTAAATCTCTGCGTCTGAGCAGATTTGCACAACAGATACTTGATAGCTAACTAGTCGACAAAAGCCCAAAAGATTTTTTTCTCTATATCAGTTGTATTTTTTCTTAAACAAATGTCTTTGATTTAAACCCCGTCAGCTCGGGATGTAGAAGACATCGACAGCATCCCTGCGGGGGGGTACCCTACTAGACACGAGTGTTCTGGATATGACATTGAATAACCTGATGGTGAGGCTCCAGTAATGTTTAAGCTTTGGGGAATGCGGAGTGTCCAATTATTGTCATTGCTCACAGGTTTACTCGGGCCCGGAGTGGTAACATCTGAAAGGGTCCAATTTATGGGCCAAATAGAACTGTTTGTCGTTTAAATTGGGTGAAAAACTTAATTCATGTGTGTATCCAATATGTGGGAGTCTTTCACTGCGGCTTGCGCAATTTTCCCCGCTAAACGCCTCGTTGTGTAAGTTATCTCACGTTGTTTGATTTCTCGAAATATCAAGAGTAGTCTGTCGGAGGTCCATGTTGAAACCATACAAGCCACGAGTCAGCTTCACAAAAGGTAAAAACAAACAAACAAAAACGAATTCCGAGAATACCTACCACGTATAACCGTCTCAGCACAACAGCCACTTGCCAGCGTTGCTATTCGTATATCTATCCCCGCTGCATTTTGTTAAAAATATGAAGCTTTTTCTTCCAAAAAGACACCCCCACATCATACGCAGGGATCGACTAACATGTTCGCACCTACATGCATATCGATTAATGCCCCTAAATGTATGTAGCCAGAAGCAGAAGTGCTTATAGCGTCACACACGGATGTGTGTTTCTCTCTCTCTCTTTCTATATATATATATATATAGAGAGAGAGAGAGAGAGAGAGAAACATATCCGTGTGTGACACAATAAGTACTATAAGGGGCATTACATATATTTATTGTTATATCCACACTTTCGATTTTCAAAATTCTGCCATATTTGCCTTCATCCATGACAAAAATAAGCGAAGAATGATTTAAACATGTTACATAGCATACCATAACACAATGCCACTACAAGGGTTTTTTTCATAATATCACCATCTATCAGAAAATCATACTAAAATACTAAAAGAATTCAAAATTTACACAAAAGATTAGGTCCCCTTTCTCTAAACATTTAAAGCAATCAAACGTCACAAATCCATTTCTCGAACCACAAAACTCTATTAATTTTCAAAAAAATTCTATCGTATACCATGACCCAATTTGAACATATCAACCAGTAATACCCTAATTTTTCACATTGCAAGATCTACCAGCCCGGATGATGACTTCCAAATGATTCAAAAATTTATCTATCATAATTATTTCTCAAACTAAAATAATTTTGGTAGGATATTTTGCATTCAGAAAAGAAAGATTGAAGTGTGAACGCGTTTGCAAATAAACAAACCATCAAACATGTTTTTCTTCTGTTTTACCTTTTCTACATACATTCTGTCGGATTCAACTCATTTCTTCACATATTTATATATGCATCATCACCCCCCCCAACCAAAAAAAAATGAGTACTCTTCTAATATTTTTTTATAAAAAGTTAATTTTGCCCAATCGGCTGGGGCTGTAGAATACACTGACTGCACCTCTGCAGAGGGGTAAGAACCCGCCCCCCTAACGAGTGTCTTGAATATGACACTAAACAATCTGATGGTGAGGTTCCAGCAGTGATGGAGCTTTGGGGAATGCGGAGTACCCCTTCATTGTCATCGCTCCCAGGTCCACTCTGGCCCGGAGTGGTAGCACCTGATAGGACCCTATCTGTGGGTTAAATAGAACTAACATCATCCTTATGCTAAAATGAATTGTTTGAATAAACTGAATAGCTTGAAATAGAAATTATTTTGACAATTAAACCTTACATGCATTTAAACTGCGTGCTTATGCTTAACTGAATTATTTCAAATAGAACCGTTTTTCGACATTAAAACTGTATTTACACTTAACTGAATTGTTACATATAACTGCTTAAATGGTTTGAAATGGAAATGTTTTTGACAATTAAACTGTGCACTTATGCTAAACTGAATTGTTTTAAATAGGACAGATTATTTACATAAAAATGGATTTGGCGTTAAATAACCTACAAAGGTTGATATGCCATAAAACCCAACAAACCAAATCCAAAAAGTTAATTTTCTTCCAAACTAAAGATACAATGCTTTTATTATTTTTTTATATTATACGTGCAAAACTATTGTGATGTTACTGGGGAGGGTTACTGAAAAAATAACTTGAATTGTAACTTAGAATGAAAAGGCTTTATTTTACAAGGCGTACAAGAGTCTGTTAACAGAGAAATATTGCTAACAGGTATCTTTAGGAACTCTGGCGTATTTAACTGACACCTCAACATGTCAGTATACAGCACATGTCAGTCCTCGCACAGGTTGAAACATTTTCATCCCTTAGTATCTCTTTGCTCTTCTCCCGATCGATCATCCGATCTTTTATTTGTAAGCCTAGTTGGTTGGGGCAGTAGAATACACCGACCGCGGAGTACCCCTACATTGCTATCGCTCCATGGTTCACTCTGACCCGGAGTGGTAGCATCAGAGAGGGTCCTATCAAACTGTTTGACTTTTAAACTGTGAGCAAACAAATGACTAATGCTAAATGGAATTATTAGAAATAGAAATGTTTGATCATTTAACTGTGTGTATCCACAAAATCTAAAAACATCATGTATGAAGTATGTACGTGGATCATTCAATAAGTTTCCAGACTTTTTTGTACAGCTATTTAAGATTGTCATAGACTCTTGAAAATTCAGTATCTTATTGCGGACCAATTTTTATGATTTCAGCTTCAAATTAACAGCTACAGCAGGAATTGGAATACACCCTTCTAAAGCCTGGTTGTCACAGCTGGTGAATTTCAAAAATGCAATCTGGACGTGAGGACACTTTAGAAGAACGATATGCTATAAAATTCTGTTTTAAACTTGGAAATGTGTGGAATGCTTCAGACTCCTTTTCGACCATCTTGCATGAATCAATATTCAGTTTTTGAGTGCCATAAGAGATTCAAGGAAGGCATGGAGTCTATGAGGGATGATGAGAGGTGTGAGAGGAGTGAGGAAGTCAATACACCAGAGTTGATTGGCCAAAAGGTTAAGGTTAGGGTTAAGGTTACTATGTTGAGGTTTTACGGGAGTTCAGGAAGAGATTCCGTCAGAAGAGGCCAGTACTCTTCAAATCGGGTCAGTGGCATTTCCAGCAGGACAATACACCAGTCCACAATTCCATCCTTGTCACAGACTATTTGACCATGATGGGCATCAAGACAGTTCCTCACCCTCCCTATAGTCCTGACTTTGCTCCCTGTGACTTTTGGTTATTTCCTAAGCTCAGAGGCTGTCGTTATGAGATAATTCAGGAGATGAAAGAGGCTGTGACGAAGGTCATTGACACGTTCACACAAGAGGACTTCCATGGGGCCTTCCAGAAGTTGTTGGAATGCTACAACAAGTGCATTGCAGCAGGAGGAGATTACTTTGAAGGGGACTAGAGTTTCATGTGTGTACAATCAATAAAAGTGCCCATACGAAAAAAAAGTCTGGAAACTTATTTAATGATCCTTGTATATGACATTAAATTTGTATTTGACATTAAATAAGTAACAATGATTGATATGCCATAAAACCCAACCAAACTAAACTTTTCTTTGTCCCTTTAGTTTTTTGCCCCCCCCTCACTTATAGAGATTGTCCGACTTGTTTTCGATTTTCTGGAAAACAGTCTGGAATAAAAATGGACGGTATTTGGGGTAAACAAATTCCTTTCACATTTCGATTTGTTTTCCGTATTTTCTTTTGGATCCTTTAAAGGAATTCATCCAACACCACCTCAGGAAAATTTTAAAAACATATTTCATTGCCTTGTATATATTTAACCCTAATAACAATATCAAACTCATTTTGTCCCATTTGTAAATATTTAATCTTTAAACATTGAATATTAAATTTTTCTCAAATATGTCTCCCCTCCACATTTTTATTCAATTCAAGGGTCACTTGGGTCATTTTTTAAGTTGATTCTGATTTTTGGATGATAGTCGTGTGGATGTCCGTATGGCTATGTTATTATTATTTTACTCCTTTAGAGTTTTTCACATCAGCGTTAGTTGATGGTTTTTCACTGAAGTTTGTGTGACAGCAAGTCTCCTCAAGTCTCTGGCCGTTCTCACCAACTTCCAACTAATCCAGGCCCTTTAATAATCCTTTAGTTACTGTGCAAAAGCACCAATCACAATTGTTATAATTGTCACCTTCATGTTCCATAGTTTTTTCAATTCTCTAGCAAGGTCTATGTACTTAACCTTCTTTTCACATTATTTCAGTTTTATTCTGTGGTTAGCCGGGACAGCAAAGTCGACAATTTTGCAAATTCTCTTTTTTTGTTGTTGATTATTATAAGGTCTAGTCTTCTGCCCGAGATTAGGTGATCAGTCTGTATGTCAAAGTCCCATAGGAGTTTGTGTGTGTCTTTTTCTAGGACAGGTGCTGGGTTGTGCATATACCATTTGTTCGAAGGGTCAAATTTAAATTTCTTGCACATTTCCCACTGGATCACCTTGTCCACCCAGTCACGTCTAGTCTTATACTCCTTCTGTGCTAATTTGCTACATTCGTTTATTATGTGATTGATCGTTTCGTCCTTGTCATCACATAGCCTAAATTTGTTATTTTGTTGAGTCTTATCTATTCTCGCTTTGATATGATTGGTTCTTATGGCGCTGTTTTGTGCAGCTGTTAGGATAGATTCTGTTTCTCTCTGAAAGTTTATTATTATTATTATTATTATTGTATGAAGGGGTCAGTGATTGAAGTTAATTGATATTAGTTCTTCAAGATAAGCACAAGACCACTCTTCTTCACGCTGCTCATAAAATGTTTGGCTTCATGATCAATTTTGAGTGTATTTTTAATTTGATAAAGAATGATGAATCCAAAGTGGATTTTTAGCAACCGTAACAATAAACATGACACATTTTTTAAAAATTCCAAATTCCATCATATCTTATTTATGAATCCTAATAATTTTCATTAGAAATTCCAGTTTTTTTTTCATTCTCAGCGCTTTCTTTTTGCATTTTCTTCAAATCTTTCAATAGTTGCATCTACACAATCTCCTATGTTAACGAGTAAATAGCTTCCTTCTTTTCTTGTCAAAATTTATCATTATTAAGAGAGTTTTTCACACAAGCGTGAGCTGATGGTTTCTCACTTGAGCTTGAGTTTGCCCAGAATATATTTGTAGAATATACCGACTGCATCTCTGCAAAGGGGTAAGACCCCCCCCTAAAGAGTGTCCTGGATATAACACTAAACAATCTGATGGTGAGGTTCCAGTGATGCTGGAACTTTGGGAAATGCGGAGTACCCCTTCATTGCCATTGCTCCCAGGTCCACTCTGGCCCGGAATGGTAGCACCTGATAGGGCTCTATCTATGGGTTAAATAGAATTAAACTGTGTACTTATGCTAAACTGAACTGCTTGAAATAGAACTGTTTTGACATCAACACTGCGTACTTAAGCTGAACAGAATTGTTTGAAATAGAACTATTTGACTAAACTGAATAGCTCGAGATAGAATTTTTGGACAATTTAACTGTGTATTCATGTGAAACTGAATTGTTTGAAACAGAACTGAATATTTGCATAAAAAATTGATTTGGGGTTAAATAACGTAGAAAGGTTGATATGCCATAAATCCAACCAACTAACTAGCTAACTGGAGTTTGAGTGAAGCAAGTCTCCTCACGTCTCCAGGACTCTTCTCAGTATTCTGGCCGATCTCAACAATGCCGTAGTTTGGATGGTCCCCACTCGTCCTCTTATTTCCAAGTCCTCCAGTCCCTGCACCAATCCTTTGGTGACAGTACAGGGCGCACTAAGTACAATTGATATCACCGTCACTTTCATGTTTCATAGTTTTCCAGTGCTCCAGCAAGGTCTAGGCATTTATCTCTCTTTTCGTTTACTTTCAGTTTTACTCTGTGGTCAGAAGGAACGGCTAAGTCTACTATTCGGCCAGTTCTCTTTTTTTTGTTGTTGTTGTCTATCAATATATCGCTGTCTGGCCGAGATTACTCTTTAGAGAGTTTTTTCACACCAGCGTTACCTGATGGTTTCTAACTGGAGTTTGAGTGACTGCAAGACTCCTCAAGTCACCAGGACTCTTCTCAGTATTCTGGCCGATCTCAACAATGCCATAGTGGTGATGGTCTCCACTAGTCCTCTTATTTCCATGTCCTCTAATCTCTGTACTAGTCCTTTGGTGACTGTACGGAGTGCATCAATTACAATTGGTATAACCGTCACTTTTTAGCGTTATTATTAATTATATAACAATGTCATTTATTGATTTCATTCATGAGATCTCACAAGCATGGAGAAAGGAATTATGATATGCAGGAATAGCTGAGGGCTTTATTCACCTCGTTGACACTTAAGCTAACCGACTTGACAATATAGGAATTGTGGCAACCACAAATAATCCTGATGCGTTAAATTATATTTAACTGTTAATTACAATTAAATAATTCATTGCCTCAATCGATGTAATACCTCTGATTTGATAAATTTGAGAGACAGAATTTTCGAATGAATATAAAAGGAAATTATTTCTGTTTGCTTCTAGCTAATAAAAGTAATATAAATTCCAAAGTTAAAAGCTGTTATTAATTCTTACCCTTGCGAGATTTTTCAGCTAGCGTTAGCAGGTGATCTTTGACGAGAGTCTAAGTGACAGCAAGTCTCTTCAGGCCTTCAGGATTCTCCTGAGTATCTATTGTTGGATGGTCTCAATTCTTCCTCTAATTCCCAATTCATCCAGTCTTTTGTCCAAGTCTTTGGGGACCATTTTAAGCGTAACCTTTACAGTTGGTAACACTATCACCTTCATGTTTCACAGCTCTTAGAATTTATATATCTTTTCGCTTTCTTTTATTTTACCTTTTATGGTTCACCGGAACGACAGAATCCGCTCGATAAAAAGTTATTTGTTAATTAAGTCCGGTTTCGGTCAGGATTTTGGCGATCCACTTGTATCCCCAAATCCCAGAGAATTTTATAATTCATCGTTTAAGACGGATTCTAGATTGTGCATACACCATTTCTTCATCATCATCATCGTCATTAAGCCACACTGCTAGCACAGATTTCCCTGTCTCTTTCTCTCCCTACGTCCTTATCATCCATCGCTTCCGGCAGGTCATCCAAACTACATCCTGTGTACCCACATAGTGATTGTTGGTAAGTTCTAGCTGTTCGGCCAACACTGGCACGACCATGTGAAGGGGTCCATTTGTGTACATTACTAATAAGTTGGCCTTTTCGTCTCCAGTTGTGTCCCACATGTTTTGTTCGTCTTACTTGATTTAGTTTGATTTGTTTGGGTTTTATGGCTAATCGATATTTGTAGGTTATTCAATGGCAAATCTATTTTATACAAATAAACAGTTCTATTTCAAAGAATTCAGTTTAGCATAAGTACACAGCTTAAATGTAAAAAAATAACATTTCTATTTCAAGCTATTCAATTTAGTCAAGCAGTTCTAATTCAAACAATTTAGTTAAGTATAAGTATATTTTTTGGCAAAACAGTTCTATTTCAAGCAATTCAGTTAAGCGTAAGTACTGTTTCAATGTCAAAACCAGTTCTATTTCAAACAATTCAGTTCAGTATTCAAAAACAGTCCCATTTCAAACAATTCAGTTTAGCTTAAGTACGTAGTTTTAATGTCAAAACAGTTATATTTCAATCAATTCAGTTTAGCATAAATACGCAATTTAGTTCTATTTGGCCCATTAATAGGACTCTATCAGGTGCTACCACTCAGGGCCACAGTGGACCTGGGGGCGATGGCAATGAAGGGGTACTCCGCATTCCCCTAAGTTTTATCATTACTGGAACCTCACCATCAGATTGTTTAGTGTCATATCCAGGAAACTCGCTATGGTGTCTTACCCCTCTGCAGAGACGCAGTCGGTGTATGCTACAACTCCAGCCGACTGGGTAACAACTTACTTGAATGGTTTTAGAGATGGAAGGTAAGAGGTAGTTCAGACGTTGTTTTGTGGGGTGTTGCTTCCAGGGTTTGTTCAGTATAGCACGTAGCATTGTTGTGTAGTTCTTGTATAGCTTTTTTTCTTTGTGTTTTGACATCGTCTATGTAGTGCATTGATACAGTAGTATTAGCACCACTGCTGCTTGGAAGAAATCCTGTTTTATTTTATAGGTTAGATCAGACTTCTATATGATCGATAGCATATCGATTGAAGTCTACGCCTTCGCTAGGAATATATCAATACCACTTTCAGTTGATGAGATACTGCTGCCAAGGTCCATGAACTTATGGTCGAATTTTGATGTCTTGCACAATTCCCAGTAGATTTTTTTTCTTACCCAGTCGTGACTAGTCTTGTACTCCTTTTGTGCTAGTTTATAGTATTCGCTGATTATTATCTTTATTGTTATTGCGAGTTTTTTTTATATCAGCTCTTTCTGATTGTTTTTCACTGCAGTCTGAGTGATAGCGAAACTCCTCACGTCGCCAGGACTCTCATCAGTATCCTGGCCGAGGATAATGTACAACGGTTGATATGCCATAAAACAATACCAATCCAATCTTCTTAGCCTCGTCCAGGTCATTTCTTGTACTTTTTCTTTAGTTGGTCGCTGGAAGTTGTTTTTTTCTCTATTTTTGTTCTTTACATATCTTCATTGTTATTTTTTATATGAATTCTTGAATTATTTCTTTTGCTATAGTTGCTATGGCATTCTGTAACCAGTTTTTTTTAGTTCCTTATTTATAGAATCCTCATTTCTAGCTAGTCCTCTTCCTCCTTCTTTTCTTGTCATATAGAGTCTGCCTCATCTCTCGACTGTAAGATCTTTGTGTATCGCCTTCAGTTTTCACTTTCTACAGTTTATATGTCTAATTTCCTCCCTGGTCCATTTTAACAAGGGTAGAACCAATCTTGCTACGGAGATTATCCGGAAGTTTATTCCTTTGATAAAAGTTTCTGCTGTGTAGTTTGGTTTCATGAAATTTTTAAAATCTTTTGTGTATTTATTTCTTTTCTTCCATCTCTGATCGTATTCGTATTTGATATTATCTGGTATTTGCAGTTTTCTGTTTCTCTACGTGATCTGATGCTTTTCTAACTGGACAGTTCAATTCCTTCCGTCTGTTTTTCACATTTTCCAATTCCAAATTCCATCCTAATATCTTGGCTGTAGATTCTATTAGTTTTTGTAAAGATTTCTTGTTCTTTTGTCCTCGGGAAATATCTTCGTATGCTCCATTATCTTTTCTTGGAAATATGTAAATTTCTTAAGAAATCATAAAGAGGCATCTTTGCCATAGCAATTAACAAAGGAACGATGACTGATAGGGATGAATGGCGAGAGATTGTCGATGGAATTCGTGCTGTCAGCAAGTCTAGATGATGATTATTAGAACTTAAGCAGGTTTTCCTCGTTTTAAGGTGCCACATTTTTTCAGTTTCCATATTCAGGTCTTGTTATATTTATTACTATTCTTTGATTATTTATTATCTGTTGACACTGACATCTCAATAAGAAGACATGGTTTGCTTTGGTTTGATTTGATTTTATGGCACATTAACCGTTGTCGGTTATTAATGCCAAATCAATTTTATACAAATAAGCAGTTTTATTTCAAACAATTCAGTTTAGCATAAGTAGACAGTTTCAGTTTTAAAAACAGTTCTATTTCAAGCAGTTCAGTTTAGCATAAGTTCGCAGTTTATTTCCATTTGACCCATAGATAGGACCCTATCAAGTGCTACTACTCCGGGCCAAAGTGGATCTAGGAATAAAGGCAATGAAGACGCACTCCGCATCCCCCTATAGCTTCAGCATTACTGGAACCTCACCGTCAGAATATTTAATGTCATATTACCAGGGCACTCTTTGGTCGGTGGTCTTATCCCTCTGAAAGAAGCAGTCGGTGTATTCTATAGACCCAGCCGACTGGGCAATTAGAAGACATGTTTTTCTTTTATAGTCTTTAACCATTCTATCTGATTTGTTGCTTTTTATTTTTCGGTCAGATTGGATAGTAAATTCTCAGAGAATAATAGCTCCTTTTGTTTCAATGATTACTTCTGGTTGGTGTTTATGCCATTTTTCACGACCTTCTTCTTCTTCTTCTTCTTCTTCTTATTATTATTATTATTATTATTATTCAAGGTATTATTAATAATATAACAATGTTATTGATGTTATTTACGAGATCTTACGCGCACAGAGAAAAGGAATTACGATATGCAAGAATGGCTGAGGGGTTTATTCACCTCGTTGACACTTAAGCCAACGGACTTGACAATATGGTAATTGCGGCAACCACAAAGAATTGCGATGTGTTAAATTGCATTTAATTGTTAATTACAGTTAAATAATTCATAGCCTCAATCGATCTAACGCTTCTGGTTTATTAAACTTAACAGACTGATTTTGCTATGAACAAATGTAAATCACGTTCATTGTACGTTCATATTTACATTTTTTTTGTGGAGTTGTTCTTATGTTTATTTTTTCTATCTCTAAATTTTTTTACACTAATCTGTCAAATACTAAAAAATGTTCAAACAGATCTATTTGACCCAAAGATGACACCTTAACAGGTTATTATCAATCCGGGTCAGAATGGACCTGGGTGTAATAACAATGAAGGTGTACTTTAAATTTCCCAGATCTCCATAATTAAAATGTCCAGTCGGCTGGGGTTGTAGAATACACCGACTACATATCTGCCCAGTCCAGTCGGCTGGGACTGTAGAATATACCGACTGCATATCTGCCCAGTCCAGTCGGCTAGGGCTGTAGAATACACCGACTGCATCTCTGCAGAATGGTAAGACTATCCCATCACGAATGTCCTAGATATAACATGAAACCATCTGATAGTGAGGCTCCAGTAATGGTGGAGCTTTTGGAGTACCTCTTCATTGCTTTCGCTCCCAGGTCCACTCTGGCACGTAGTGGTAGCACCTGAAAGGATTCTATCTATGGGACTAATAGAACTGTTTGACATTTAAACTGTGTGCAAACGAATGACATGCTTAATTTAATTATTAAAAATGAAACTGTTTGATCATTTAACCGTGAGTAAACAAATTATAGATTTTTTATTGAATTGTAAGTTACACATAGCAATACTTGGAACCGTTTAGCTTTCTCGACCAATGCTAAATTGAATTGTGAGAAATAGAATTGTTTTCCCATTTAATTGTGTGCATCTACAAAATGTGTTTACAAATCATATATTCAATATGTATATATGTAAAAACAGGATTGGCATCAAATAACTAAAACTGGTTGATATGCCATAAAACCAAACCAAACCTAACCAAACTAAACCAGAATTAATCTCACCATCCGGTACAGTTTTGCATTATACGATGTCTATTATTTTTGCGAGAGCTTACCCCTCTGTAGGGGGATACACTCAGTGTACTCTAAGTTCTGCCTTAAATTATCTCCCATAAATAAATATACTCCTAAGAATTTTTTCAAAAGAACAATGTAATTTCCTCCTAAACCAAAAATACCCGAATTTTACTAATTTTTGAGGAATATTATACAAAATGGGTAGTATTAGGGATTATTTATTACCAAACATTACAACATTGAAACACTTGTTACTAAAGATGAAATTGTAGCACTTTTATTATCTAAAAGAAAATTCCTCGAATATAAGGGGTGTAATTATTTTTGGACTTATATTCTTATATTTTGAGTAGATGATTCAGAATGTGGTAATAATTCCTAATAATATCTGTTTTGATAATACGTTTTTACCAACACCCTCTGCGCGAGCAAGAAGCGACAGAGGGTGAATTTTTTTATGTAGAGTTTAACAGGTTTAAATTCAAAGTTTTCCTTCTAGACCGGTTGCTGTTCCAATAGATGGATTCATTCGATTCCCATAGATGGATTCATTCGATTCCCATAGATGGATTCATTCGATTCCCATAGATGGATTCATTCGATTCCCAAGGGTATTAGCGCTATGTGAAATGCAAATGATTTGAACTTGGGTCGTCATGTTCATTTTCTCTGAAGATAACCATTACATCACAGTTCATTATATGTATAATTAAAAACGTTTGCTTCCGGTTTGTATGAGCGATGTAAATTGCACCTGTTATTACCATTCTCTTGGCGAGTTTTCAAACTGGTTCTAAACGGAGATCAAGTGACAGCAAGTCTCTTGTGTTCTCCAGGATTCCTCTCAATATTCTAGTCAATCTCGGTAGTCCTGTGATCTATTTGGTCTCAATATTTTCACAGGTCACCAGCTCTCCAAGTCTCTTTTCAAGTTCTTTCGAAATTGTTCCAAGGGCTCCGATTATCACTGGTCTTATCGTAACCTTCATTTTCCACTTTTGTAGATTTTTGTAGGTCTAGGTATCATTATTATTATTATCATTTTTTTTAGTCTTTCACAACAGCGTTAGGAGTGATAGCAAGTCTCCTCAAGTCTCCAGGACTCTTCTCAGTATTCTGGCCGATCTTAGCAATGTTGTAGTTTGGATGGTCTCTACTCGTCATCTTATTTCCAAGACCCTGTACCAATCCTTTGATGATTGTACAAAGAGCATCAATCACAAGCAGTATCACGATCACTTTCCTGTTCCGCAGTTTTTTCAGTTGCCTAGCAAGGTCTAGGTACTTATCTCTCTTTTCACTTTCTTTTTATTTTACTCTGTGGTCTGCCAGGACAGCAAAGTCCACAATTCGGTAAGTTTTTTTTTTTTGTTTATTATCACTAGGTCTGTTCGTCAAGCCAAGATTAGATTATCTGTTTGTATCTCAAAATCTCAGTATTATTATTATTATTTACACGTTAGAGTTTTTCACATTAGTTTTAGCTGATGGTCTTTCACTGGAGTTTGAGTGACAGCGAGTCTCCTCAAGTTTCCAGGATTCTTTTCAGTGTTCTGGCCGTTCTCAATAATGCTGTATTTTGAATGGTCTCTACTCGTCCACCAACTTCCAAGTCCTCCAGTCCCTTTAATAATCATTTAGTTACAGTAACGAAAGCACCAATCACAATTGATATAATTGTCACCTTCAAGTTCCATAGTTTTTTCAATTCCCTAGCAAGGTCCAGGTACTTATCCTTCTTTTCACATTCTTTCAGTTTTATTCTGTGGTCAGCCGAAACAGCAAAGACGACAATTTTGCAAGTTTTCTTTTTTTTTGTTTATTATAAGTTTTGGTCTTCTGACTGAGATTAGGTGATCCGTTTGTATGTCAAAGTCCCATAAGAGTTTGCGTGTGTCATTCTCCAGGATAGATGCTGGGTTGTGCATATACCATTTGTTCGTATGGTCAAATTTAAATTTCTTGCACATTTTCCAGTGGATCATCTTGCCCACCCAGCCGTATCTTATCTTATACTCTATGTATGTTAATTTGCTGCATTCGCTTATCATGTGATTGATGGTTTCGTCTCTATCACCACATAATTTACATTTGCTATTTTGTTGCGTTTTATCTATTCTCATTTTGATCTGATTGGTTCTTATGGCGTTGTCTTGTGCTGCTGTTTGGAGAGATTCTGTTTCTCTCTTATATTATTATTATTATTATTATTATTATTATTATTATTATTATTATTATTATTATTATTATCTTACTCCTTGCGAGTTTTTCTCATGTTTTGAAATGTTTTTTTCCAATGGAGCCTAAGTGAAAGCAAGTCTCTTCTAGGATACTTCCAAGCATTTTCGCTGATTTTAACAGTGCAGTGGTTTGAATAGTCTCGACGCTTCTTTCAAATAGAACTAAACTGTGCACGTATACTAAACTGAATTGTTTGAAATAGAACTGTTTATATGTTTAAAAATGGATTTGACATTATTAACTTACAATGGTTGACGTGCCATAAAACCAAACCAAACCAAACCTTTCTTTTTATCATTTGTTATACTTTTTTCACCCAGCGTAATCTAAACGGTTTGGGCCGTAGAATACAACTGTTTCTCAACAGGCGAATAAGATCCCCTCTCAGTGAGTGTAGTAGATATGATACTTAACAATCTGATGGTGAGGTTCCAGCAATGTTGGAGCTTCGGGGAATGCGGAGTGTTAGTACCTGATAGGGTTCTATCTATAGGTTAAATAATACATCTCAATATTTTACTTGGGATTATTCTTATGAGTTATCTGAGACCATTCAGCTGTGCGCCAGATATTTGTAATTGATATGAATGCTTGATGAATAGAATTAATAATACTTGAAACTATCTGTGTTCAAAAAATAGTTAAAATCAAATATGAATATTTGTGTTAGATATACTTGAAGTTGTTTAACTTTGAGCAAACAAATGATTAATATTAAATAGAATTATTAGTGTCAGATTGCAATACTTGAAACCATTTCACTGTATTAAAACAAATGATTAATATCAAATATAATTATTTGTGTTAGATAGGAATACTTGAAGCCGTTAAACTGTATGCTAACAAATGCTTCTTAAAATTTTTAATGTTGGATAGCTATACTTGAAACTATTTAACTGTGTGTAAACGAATGAACTCTAACAGCTTCTTTAGAAATTAGGTTCCCTGCAAACTATTGGCTCACAAATTATATATATATATATATATAACTGAATTTGTCATTGAATAACCTAAAAAGGTTAACATGGTATAAAATACCAACCAACCAACCAACCAACCAATTAAACGACACTTGTCGTCTCAAAGACCAATGGCTTGAAAATAAAACGTTCCGACTGAGAGACATATTTAGAGCGCTTCGTATTATCAGCTTTGAAAGCGTCCACTCGAGCAGTTGTGACCGAAGAGAACAAGTGACTGAGATAGGATTGAGGGTGGGGTTTTTGGTGTGCGGTGTGGAGTGGTTCGAAACGGTTGATGCGAATGACTTCTCTGCACAGACGCTTTCCTTGTCAAGTAGATGAAAAGACGCTGAGTCCGTCTGGCTGTTTTCTGCTTCCCCGATCGAATCCTAGGGGCTTGATGGTGGTCGGAAGCCGAGACTACGAGTATGATCGGCCCTTATGACGAAGGAGGGAAGGTGTCGTACTTTGTGGTCGATTTTTACCCCCCACAACCTCTCACAAACATCTGCATGAATGCCCGACCTAGACGTCCACGGTGAACCAAGGGTGGTGTTGAAGATGGCATATCCAAATGACATCCAACAATGGCGATGAGAATAGTCTTCTGCCAATCTGTAGAATACGGTTCAGAAGCAGTCAGGAAGCGGAGTTGATATGTTTACTATTATTATGATGGTAATATAAGAGCAGTTATTTTATTTTATTTTTGTTCCGTGGCGTAATAGTTAAAGTGCTGGACTGCAGCCTCGAAGTAAGTGAGTTCGAGCTTCAGTCGTGCTATTACATTAACTTTCAAACTAATAATCTTGGGAAAGGCATGAACTTCTAATCCCCTAAACTATGCCGTGTTCCTTCAAAACTATTGAATAAATATAGTGGTTCTATTTAATCCAATAATGCGGTCGTCTGGATGGTATCGATTCTTGTTCTGATAGCCTTTTGGGGCCATTCCTCGAGCACCAATTGCAATTAGTATCGCTCATGTTCCACAATTTTTTAGTTCTCAAGCAAGGTCCAAGTACTTGTCTTCCTTTTTGCTTTCTTTTATTTTCAATCAGTTGTCCGCACGAACGGCGAAATCCATTTGACGGAGAATTATTGTTATTATTCTTTACAAGTTTTTCACACCAGCATTAGTTGATGGTTTTTTCACTGGAGCCTGAATGATAGCAAGTCTCCTGAACTCTTCTCAGTATTCTGGCCGACCGTAGCAATACTTTAGTTTAAATGGTCTCAGCTCGTCCTCCGATTTCTAACTTTTCTAGCCCCCTTATAAAACCTTAAAGGATCGTTCTGAGCGCATCGATTATAACTGCTATCACAGTCACTTTCATGTCCCATTTAGTTCTCTGGCAAGGTCTGAGTACGTGTCTTCTTTTTTATTACCTTTGATTTTCACTCGGTGGTTAGACAGTTTCTCTTTTCTTTTTTTTTTTTCTTTTGTTCATCACAAGGTCTGGACTTCTGGTCATGATTAGGTGATCTGATTTTATCTAAAATTCCCCGAGAATTTTTTCATTATAGCCTTCTTTGTGAGATTTTTGCACCAGCGTTAGTTGCTTGTATTTCACTAGAGTCTGAGAGACAACAAGTTTCCTTGGGTCTCTTTGGCCCAGTCGGTTGAGGTTGCAGAATACACCGACTCCATCTCTGCAGAGGAGTAAGACCCTTCCAACGAGTGTCCTGGATATGATACTAAACAATCTGATGGTGAGGCTCCAGTAATACCGGAGGTTTGGGAAATACAGAGTATCCCTTTATTGCCATCGCTCTCAGGTCCACTCTGGCCCGGAGTGGTAGCACGTGATAGGGTCCTATCTATGGGTTAAGTAGAACTAAACTGTGGGCTTATGCTAAACTGAATTGCTTCAAATAGAACTTTTTGACACTGAAACTGCGTACTTATACTAAACTGAATTGTTTGAAATAGAATTGTTTTTATGTATAAAAATGGATTTGGTATTAAATAACCAACAATGGTTGATATGCCATAAAACCAAACCAAACCAAACCAAACCAAATCAATTTAGGTTTCCTGGGCTTTTGTGAGTTTTCTAGCCGATCTTAATAATAATGTAGTCATAATAGTCCCAATCCGTCCTCTCATTTCCAACTCTTTCAGATCCCTTTCCAAGCCTTTGTGGACTGTTTTAAGCTCGTGGCCTATAATAGGTATTATCATCGACCTTATATTCCATAGTTTTTTTTTAGTTCTCTGGCAAGATCTAAGTACTTGTCTCTTTTAGTAGACTTGTCACTCAGACTCTAGATATGTTCACCTAATCTACAATTGCAATCCTGTTGCGTATTATCAATTTTCGCTTTGATATAATTGGTCCTTGAGGCGTTGTTTCTGCAATTAGAAGAAATTCAGTTTCTTTTTCTAAAGTTTCCCTTTCGTAGCCATGCCGAGGTCTTTGCGGATATCTTTAGTTCTCTGGCAAGACTTAAGTACTAGTCTCTTTTAGTTTTCTTTGGTTTTACACTCTGTTTAACCGCCGGGACAGTAATTACGTCTTATCTTCAGGTCGGGATGAGGTGATTTATTTATATCTCAAAATCCTACGGAATTTTATACGCATCATTCTCTAGGACGGATTCTGGTTTTTACGTAAACCATTTCTTAAATTTCAGTTTGTTGCATAATTTTCAATGGATCAACTTCCCTAACGAGCTGTGTCCAGACTGATAATCCTTTTGTCCTTGTTTGCTTTATTCGCTTATTATGTGATTAATGGTTCGGTCTGTGTCACCACATAATCTACAATTGCTATCCTGTTGCGTATTATCGATTTTCGCTTTGATATAATAGGTCCTTGAGGCGTTGTTTCTGCTATTAGAAAAAATTCAGTTTCTTTTCTAAAGTTTCCCTTTCGTAGCCATGCCGAGGTCTTTGCGGATATTATCATTATTATTTTACTCCTTTGAGAGATTTTCACACCAGTGTTGACTGATGGTTTTCCACTGGAATTCTAGTGACAACAAGTCTCTTTAAGTCTCCAAGACTCTTCACAGTATTCTGGCCGATCTTAATAATGCTATAGTTTGGATGATTTCCACACGTCCTATAATTTTCAAGTCCACCAGTCCCTGTACCAATCCTTTAGTAACTGTACCGAGTGCACTAATTACAACTGGTACCACTGTCACTTTCATGTTCCATAGTTTTTCAGTTCTCTAGCGAGGTCTAGGTACTTATCTCTCTTTTTGCCTTCCTTCAGTATTACAATGTGCTTTGCCGGGACACCAAAGTCCACCATTCGATAAGTTCTCTGATTTTTGTTGACTATCACAAGGTCTTGTCGTTTGGCTGAGTTTAGGTGATATGTTTGTATTTCATTATTATTATTATTATTATTATTTGAGAGTTTTTCACATCAGCGTTAGCTGATGGTCTTTCACTGGAGTTTAAGTGACAGCAAGTCTCTCAAGTCTCCAGGATTCTTCTCAGTATTCTGGCCGATCTTAATAATGCTGTAGTTTGGATGATTTCCACACGTCCTATAATTTCAATAATGCAGTAGTCTCTATTCGTCCTCTTATTTCCAAGTCCTCCAGTCCCTGTACCAATCCTTTGGTGACTGTACCAAGAGCACCAATTAAAATTGATATAAACGTCACTTTCATGTTTCACAGTTTCTTCAGTTCCCCAGCAAGGTCTATGTGCTTATCCTTCTTTTCACTTTCTTTCAATTTTTCTCTCTGGTCAGCCGAGACAGCAAAGTCCACAATTTTGCAAGTTTTCTTTTTTTGTTGATTATTATAAGGTTTGGTCGTCTGGCTAAGATTAGATGATCCGTTTATATTATTATTATTATTATTGTTATTTCTCTTTTTCTTTAACTATCTCTATCTGTTTATCTCTCTCCAGTATCATCGTCATTTACTAAGCTTAGCGCAGTTTTACTTAAAATCACAAGTTCGAGGCCGTCAGTGGTCAGCCTGTTCAGTACATAACTGAGTGACCACTTAGTAATAGAAGGTAATCTTAGCAGTTGGACGTTAATGTGCTAAACGAACTAAATCTTACAATAAAACACTATTTCATAAGCTCACTGTTATACAAATTACAAAACTTTTAATGCTATTATTCAATTTCCTATTAAAAAAAAATCATTGCAATTTAAATGAGTCCGAGAAAATTTTCACGGGTGATGATGATAATCAAAATTACATTTGAAAAGAGGAAAAAATCAAACATATCATATTTACCAACCCCTCCACTCGGGCAGGATATGACACAAGGTCAATTCTTTTAAGCGGAGTTTAACAGGTTTTAATTCAGAGTATTCCTTCTCCTAAACTAGTTGCCTCACCAAGGCTGAGGAAACCAGTCTGTCCTACTATTTACCCATAGCTGGAGGGAGAGTAATTGGATTCATACCTTTCCCAAGGGTATTAGTGCTATGTGAAAATGCAATCAGTCTCTTCCAGGATTTGAACTCGTGTCGCCGTGTCCATGTCCTACGACGATAACCATTACACCACGGGCACCTCCTTGAAAAAATTCAAACATATGGTTACAGAATAATCCCACTCGTTTTATCGTCCATCAAGAAAATAGCATTTGTCTGAGAAATCGTAACCAAACCCTAATGACGGGTTGGGGTCATCAGCGTCAAAATTTAGATTTCCTGTTGACTCACTGAACCTTTTCAAAAAGCCCCTACCTCTCGACTGTGACTTTTTCACATCTACTGCATGATTGGCTTTTTTTGTCGATCACGCAATCGAGCCCCAGGTTCCTTCAAGATGGGACACAGACACTATATTACAATAGAGAGGTTTAGTTTGATTTGATTTATTTGGTTAATGGAATATCAGTCTTTGTGAGCAATCTAATGCAAAAGCCATCATTGTATGTGAACAGCAGTAATTCTATTTAACCTATAGCTGAGAGGGTTTATACCTTTTCCAAAGGTATTAGTCTGAAAGAAAACGTAATAGCGTACTTTAGCCATTACGGCGTAAGGATTCCCACAATAGAGAAAGTAACCAATTTGATATCATAAATACAAGAAGACGATTCCTAAACCTTTTATGTTCTCGTTGTAACAGCTAACGATAACCGTTACGCTAAGCGTGCCTCTTTAATATCTTTATTTCATTCTTTTCTGTAGTGGAAAATACTATGGTATATATATATATATATAAGTTGGCCAACCATTGTCGAGGGGGACCCGAAGGCTTCTTTTCAATAGCTACTCAACCGACGTGTAAGGGAGGGTGCTACTCCTTTTCCTGGATTGCTACACTTAACCTTGATCCATACCTTACAATTCGGTGTTTTAAGCAAAGAGGCATCAAGTACCATTTTTTGAGTCTTTGGTATGACTCAGCTTGGGATTGTACTCTTGTCTCCCACACCATTGGCGAACACTCTAACCATTATGTCAATATATATTACACTAGAAATAATAAAACCTGGAGAAAAATAGATTTTTAATAAAAATTATTAGAGGTATATTTATTTATAGGCTGTACTGTAAATCTGTTCGGGTGATGCCCGTGTTGTGATGGCTACGTCGTAGGAAACAGACACATTGATCCTAGTTTAAATCCTGTTTGCATTTCACATAGTGCTAACTGTGATAAACACCTTTTTTTAGTACATATAATACACATTTCACGTTGATCATGCATATTAAAGTTATAAGATAGTATTGAGCGTTTTAATGTTTTATAGATGCTTAAATACGCAGATGAATTCGCATTTATTCATATATATATATATATAGAGAGAGAGAGAGAGAAAGAGAGAGAGAGAGAGAGAGAGAGAGAGAGAGAGAGAGAAAGGGAAAGCGGACAAGAGAGCGTAAATATTTTAAAAATCATTAGATGTTTATTTATTTATTTATGGGCGATATTGTACGACTGTTAGAGAGTTGCGAATGGTGTAATGATTACTGTTGTAAAAATGGACATGGCGATTCTAGTTCAAGTCCTGGATGAGTCTATTTGCATTTCACATAGTACTAACGCACTTGGGAAATTTATGAATCCAATTACTCTCCCTCCAGTTATGGGTAAATAGTAGGGCAGGCTGTGCTCAGTAACCTTGGTATGGCAACTGGCCCGGGAGAAGGAAAAACTCTGAATTCAAACATGTTAGACTCCAGATAAAAAATTGACCTTGTGTCCGATGCTGATCGTGAGGAATGGTTAGGTAAACACAAAATATATGACTATCAATGTATGAGGTGCATACGATAAGTTTCCAGACTTTTTTCGTGTGGGCATTTAAAATTATCGTAAACTCTTGAAAATTCAGTATGTTATTGCAATGTATATTATGAGATGACTGGCCAATTTTTATGGTTTCAGGTTCAAATGAACAGCTACAGCAGCAATTGGAATACACCCTACTAAAGCCTGATTGTCACTGCTGGTTAATTTCAAAAATGTAATCTGACACTTTAGAAGAACGATATGCAATAAAATTCTGTTTTAAACTTGGAAAAAATGCTACAAAAACGTATGGAATGCTTCAGACTGCTTTTGAACCATCTTGCATGAATCGAGTATCAGTTTTTGAGTGGCATAAGAGAGTCAAGGAAGGCAGGGAGTCTGTGAGGGATGATGAGAGGTGTGGGAGGAGTAAAGAAGTCAATACACCAGAGTTGATTGGCCAAACGGATAGATTTAGGGTTACTATGTTGAGGTTTTAAGGGAGTTCAGGAAGAGATTCCGCTGGAAGAGGCCAGCACTCTTCAAATCGGGTCAGTGGCATTTCCAGTAGGACAATACACCAGTCCACAACTCCATCCTTGTCACAGATTATTTGACCAAGATGGGCATCAAGACAGTTCCTCACCCTCCCTATAGTCCAGACCTTGCTCCCTATGACTTTTGGTTATTCCATAAGCTCAGAGGCCGTTGTTTTGAGACAATTGAAGAGATGAAAGAGGCTGTGACGAAGGTCATTGACACGCTCACACAAGAGGACTTCCCTGGGGCCTTCCAGAAGTTATTGGAACGGTACAACAAGTGGATTGCAGCCGGAGGAGATTCCTTCGAAGGAGACTAGAGTTTCATGTGTGTACTATCAATAAAAGTGCCCATATGAAACGTATTTAATGATCCTCGTATATATACACACACACTTTTCTTGAACCCTCATTGCAAGTTTACACAATTGAAAGATCATTTAATGTATCTATCTATCTATCTATCTATCTATCTATCTATCTATCTATATATCTGTTGGGGAGAAGCTCCGAATATATCCTCCATCACCTGCAAATAAGGGAGGTACTATTCTAATACTTTTCCTCTAATGTTGGCACTTTGGATACGCGGCAAAAGGACAAGACACCCACAAGCAAAGCAAAAAATAGAAGTGAACTAAGTATAATAAAAAAAATGTATCTGATGGTGAGACTCCTGTTCTCGATATTTCGTGAGTATGGGGTACATCTTCATTGCCATTCGTTCCAGACCCATTCAGATCTCCAGTGCTAATACCTGTTAGATTGCTATCTATGTGTCAAATAGATCTGTTGAAAAATGATTCATAATCAATAAGACCGTCTGAAAAAAAAAAAAAAAAATTGAAAAAAAAAAACTACGACAAAAAAATTGTAGATACTAACGTACAATGAATGCATACAAGGAGTCTTGAAACATAAACTACCTTTAGACGCGTAGAGATGCCATTAAAATCAATCAGTCATATTGTTATAATTATTCTTTCGTATCTTTTTTTTATCACGATGCTTTTCATCGAAGCATTCCTTTGTACCTTAATGCTTTTTTTTGAAAAAAAAGTCTACATTGATAATGATGATAATCTCCAATCAGTTCTTAGAGTCAAACCTTCTTTTTTGTCTTTTCGATTTATTCCATGAACTTGTTGTCATCTCGCCACCCTTTCAGTCAGAGCCATCGTTTGATTCGATATTGCCACATCAAACTCGAAACCAACTAATTATTTTATTTCAGCTATTATATGTAACTGCTTTCTGTTCACTATTTCTAAACAAGGTTAGGTTATTTGGTTTAATGGCATATCAACCCTTGTTGATAATTTGATGCCAAATTCTGTTTTAGACACACACACACACACACACACACACACACACACACACACACACACACACACATATATGCGCGCGCACGTGTGTGTATGTAAGTGTGCGTATTATAAGATTTTTTAGCAAATAGTTTGTTGAGAGCCTTACTTTTAAATGAATTACACCTCATGGTCTAATGGGTAGAGAGTTCGCCAATGGTCCGGGAGACCTGGGTTCAATCCTAGGTCGCGTCATACCAAAGACTTTAAAAATGGTATTGGATACCTCCTTGCTTAACACTCAGCAATATAAGGTGCGTATCAAGAGTAAAGTGGAGATATCCAGGGAAAGGAGTAGCACCCTCCCCTAGACCTCGGTGTAGTAGCTATTGAAAAGGGAGCCTTCAGGTCGCCCTCGACTACGGTTGCCAACTACAACTGTTTGCATACAGTTAGATGGTTTCATCTATAACTAACTAACCCAAATAATTCTATCACATATTAATAATCTATTCCCATGTTCACAGACTCCCTGCCTTCCTTGAATCTCTTATGCCACTCAAAAACTGATGCTCGATTCATGCAAGATGCTCCAAAAGCAGTCTGAAGCATTCCATGCGTTTCTGTTGCATTTTTTCCAAGTTTAAAACAGAATTTTATAGCATATCGTCCTTCTCAAGTGTCCTCACGTCCAGATTGCATTTTTGAAATTAACCAGCTGTGACAATCAGACTTTAGTAGGGTGTATTCCAATTGCTGCTGTAGCTGTTCATTTGAACATGAAATCATAAAAATTAGTCAGTCATCTCACAAGATGTATAACAATAAGATACTGAATTTTCAAGAGTCTACGACAATTTTAAATGCCTGTACAAAAAAAGTCAGGAAGTCATTGAATGCTCCACGTAGCTGAGAATCCAGTCGGGTAGCGACTATTATCCACTACGCAAGTGGCATTACACGTGATTGTGTCACGTGGGTCTGGATTGACTCTGGTGAACTCTGGTCAACGCTCATTTGAGGTGTATATTTATGGAGGAGGGTGAGTCCATTATGTAGGGAGTACAACAAAAGTAAAGGGCATATTTTGTGCGTGTAAAAAAATCTTTGTATGACGTGTCATTGTATAGAATGAGAAATGTTAGATACATTTCTCATTCTAAACTATAGTTTGATAGTTGCCTCAAATCGTCTTCAGACCACGGCGCGATATACGTTAAGTTGGATTTGGTTGAAAGCGAGAAGTTTTCAGCATGAAGGAAATACATGCGGAACCACCTTTCCCGTGTGATTGCGTAAGAAACGGTTACTGTAAACGCGTAATAACATCAACCGCCGAAAGTAAACGCGTTTTTGTTTTTTTGTTTTTTTAAAATCACAAACGGCACACTAAAAATGAAGATTAATGAAGATTGCTCTTAATTGATCTGGCGTATATATATATATATATATATATATATAATTCTCTTTATACCCTGTTCGGTGGCCAAAGCTGCTTGGTAGCGCCAGGAGTGGTAGTACTGCCTTGAGCTACCGAAACTGTGTTATCACCCCTGGTTGGCGGCTGATGAGGACATGGTATCGCACGTGCTTTCCCACGTTGTATGATGGGAAAAAATGTACGTGAAATGTTTCAAATTGCTGCTGAATATTATATCCGCAGGAGACAGATGAATATTTTTAACGCAAATGTAAATGTAAACAAGTCAAATTAAACAGGTCAAAATTAAATGCATTCTACAAAGAAAAGAATGTCGAACTCAGAAGTAATAACTCGAAAGGTATTTGAGTAAGTAATAATTCATTACTTACTAATACTTGAGTAAGTATAGACAATTCCATACTTACTGTTAGTTGAGTGAGTATAGACAATTCTATATTTACTGAAGAAATACTTATTTTTTTGCTTCAATACATTATTTAGATAGGCTCGAAATTAGCGAAAAAAAAATGATATATCAATGAATATAATTGGTTCAAAAATTCTATTTTATAACATATTTGGAGGGAAAAAATTTCTAAAACTTATTTGGGATTTGGATCCTTCAAATTATTCGCAGCAAGTCAAATATTGTCGTCGGTAAAATATCACAAAATTTAAAAACAAGCGTGGATTTACCGGTTAGTTAATAAATTCCAAAATGCAGATACAAAGATTACAGCTTCTCGAGCCGACTTCTGCACAAAAATTGATACTTTTTTAGTCGGGAAACCAGCAGAGTTCCCTTATATATATATATATATATATATATATATATATTGTGCAATTAGAAGGAAACTCAAACCTTGTTTAATTGTCATTATAAATAGATTTCGCCGGGAAGTGCCCGTGGTGTAATGGTTATCGTCGTAGGAAATGGACACAGCGACACGAGTTCAAATCCTGGACGAGACTGATTGCATTTCACATAGCACTAATACCCTTGGGAAAGGTATGAATCCAATTATTCTCCCTCCAGCTATGGGTAAATAGTAGGGCAGACAAGGTTCTTCAGAGAAGGAAAACTCTGAATTAAAACCTGTTAAACTCCGCATAAAAATTGACCTTGTGTCGTATCCTGCCCGAGCGGAGGGGTTGGGTAAATATGATAAATTTATTTCACCGGAGAATATTATATTATCCGTCTCATCAGATGACCATTATGTTTAACTTGAGGTTGAAAAACAGCAAATATGGTCGGTTTATTTGTTTTAATGGCATATCAACTTTTGCAGGTTATTTAATGCCAAAGCCATTCTCCTAGAAGAACAGTAGTGATACTATTTAACCCATAGCTGGGAGGATAAGGGGATTCATACCTTTCCCGAGAGTATTTGCCCGAAAGTGAACGTAATAGCGCGACTGGAGTACGAACGCGCTTACTGCGATTCCGCAGTCCATCGCTTTAACCATTACACCACGGAGACACCCCGCAAATATGAATTACACTCTATATGTGTTTGGAAAATAAAAGGAAAAACCTATATAAATTTTTAATTCTGAAGCGAAAGCAAAAGGGATCCGAACAATAAAGTGTTAGAAACATTAAGAAAAGGGTGTAAATGTAAATTAACCCATCCGAATTTGAACATATACTAGCACTTCCATAGCAGGTGGAATCTTCTGAATAATGTAAGCTTGTAAACTAAATGATTATCTTCATATAGTCTTCGTTTACTTCTTATACAAATGATAATTCCCACTGCTAATGTGGTCTTAGACATCCTCCTTAGAAAAATGAAATATCAAAATAAAAAAAAAACTTTCGGCAGCCACCAGGTGCTTTTAATTAACCTAAAAATAGTCAAAGGGAATTAACTACTCCAGAAATTAAAACCCTAATTTTGAATTATATATATATATATATATATATATATATATATATATATATATATTAGGACAAACCCACACAAACACACGCATACGCACACACAAAGATTTGCACACAATTGCAACGGTTTTGATCGTATTTTTCGATTTTTTCATTTCCTTTCGTTATCTGCCTGATGATTGTTGTAAATTTTCATGAAACCTAAGGTCGCAGACAAACTCCCATTGCATTAAATATATATATATATATATATATATATATATATATATATATATATATGTATGTGTGTGTGTGTGTGTGTGTGTGTGTGAGTGTGTAGACGCATGAATGTTCGTTGACCAGCATGGGTTTACATATATCAGTTCTGTGCGAACATAGGATGAAGCCAAGAAGACCTGCCAGAACCGATGGACGATAGGTATGGATGGCGAGAGAGAGAGAGAGACAGAGAGAGAGAGAGAGAGAAGGGGGGAGAGTCAAGGAATTCCATGCTGTCAGCAAGACTTAATGATATATATATATATATATGGGTATATCATCATCATCATATCGTGCTGGTAGCACGGATATCCCTGACCCTCTCTCGCCACTCCTCCCTATCGTTCATCGCCCTAGGTAGGTCTTCAGGACAACATCCTGTATCCTCACATAGCTGCTGAATGTACGTTCGAGCTGGTCGTCCTGCTTTTGCGCGGCCATGTGTGGGGATCCATAAGAGTACATCTTTTATGAGTTCATCTCTGCTTCTCCAGCAGTGTCCTGCATGTCTGGTTCGTCTAACTTGAATAGTTTTCGTGATAGTACAATCTTAGTCCTCTAATCTTGGTAAGCCAACTGATGTAGAATAAGCACAACTCTAAATTCAAACTCCGTAGCAGCATGTCATGGGCCAACTTGTTATGTTAAGGCCTATTACTTCCATTAGTGGGTAGAATGTTCGCGTCATACCAAAGACTTTAAAAATGGTACTTTATACCTCCTTGCTTAAAACTCAGCAATATAAGGTACGTATCAAGGGTAAAGTGGAGCAATCCAGGGAAAGGAGTAGCGCCCTTCCCTAGACCTCGGTGTAGTAGTTATTGAAAAGGGAGCCTTCTGGTCGCCCTCGACTAAAGGGAGACAACTTTACTGTACTACTTACTTCCATTGGGAAAGGCCAGAATTTTACCGGAGACAAAGAGAAAGGCATATTTAATACGTCTATTTCTATCTTTATACACTCTTAGATTTTTGTTTGGTTGTTTAAGGGCATATCTACCTTCGTGGGTTATTTAATGCCAAATCCATCCTTCTAGAAGTACAGTAGTGATGCTATTTAACACAAATCTAGCGGGATAAGGGGGTTCATACCTTTGACAAGGGTTTTTGTCGGAAAGTGAACGTAATAGCGAAACTGGAGCTTGAACTCACTTACTACAATTCTGCAATCCAGCTGCTTTAACCGTACGCCACCTTCCCTTAGATTTTATTAAAGCCTTTAATTTTACGAAAGCAGCTGATGCCACATGCATATTTTTAACTGTCACATTGACGATAGTTAAGTACTTACGTAGGTAGATAAGCATGTACTTATTTAACCTCTCAGTCTCAAGGATGATGCGACCCAAGGTCACATTTTTAAGTGAAGTACAACTGATTAAAAAAATATTTTAATTCTTAGAATTGCTTTTCAAGAAAGAAAACTTGTTAAAACATCTGTTTCAAAACTGATCAAAAATAAAGTTTCTGATGAAAAAAAAAAAAAAAAAAAAAAAACTGACGTAAAATAAATAAATAAATAAATAAATAAACAAACAACATCGATTAAAAATAATTTGTCCGTTTAAGAAAGAAGGCTTATTGCAAATTGATTTTTTTAAAAATCTGAATCTGTGTGTTTCATTATTTCACAATGCGAAGACATTTTCTGAAAAAGTAAATCGCTTGAAAAATAAAATAATTAAAATAGATGAAATAAACAGATAAATAAAAATTAATTACAAATAACTAGAGACTTTAGATTTTCTTTTGAACCTTCGTTGAAAACTTGAAAGAAAATGTACCTGGTTCTGTATTGGAAAAAAATATTTGCCAGGATTTCGTCCAATCTTATAATTTTGTAGTCCTTTTTTGTTGGTTGGTGTATTATGGTGTATCAACTCATGTGGGTTATCTAATGCCAAATCCTATATATACACACACGTATATATATATATATATATATATATATATATATATATATATATATATATATATATAATTTGTTAACCAATAGTTTGTAGGTAGTTTTATTTTCAAACGAATTGTTAGAGCTCATTTTTTGCACAGTTAAATAGTTTCAAATATGACTATTTAATAATCTTATCTAATATTAATCATATATTTTCCCACAGTTAAATAGTTTCAAATATGACTATTTAATAATCTTATCTAATATTAATCATATATTTTCCCACAGTTAAATAGTTTCAAATATGACTATTTAATAATCTTATCTAATATTAATCATATATTTTCCCACAGTTAAATGGTTTCAAGAAGTACTAGAGTGTTCGCCAATGGCCCGGGAGACCTGGGTTCAATCCCAAGTCGAGTCATACCAAAGACTCAAAAAATGGTACTTGATGCCTCCTTGCTTAACACTCAGCATTATAAGGTACGGATCAAGGGTAAAGTAGAGCAATCCAGGGAAGGATTAGCGCCCTCCCCTACACCTTGGTGTAGTAGCTATCGAAAAGGGAGCCTTCGGGTTACCCTCGACTACGGTCGCCAACTTTACTTTTACAATTAATCGTTTATTAGCGCAGAATTAAATGGTTTCGAGTATTGTTATAAAATACTAGTAATTTTAATATTTATCATTTGCTTTGGTTTCTTTGTTTTAATGGCATATCAACCTTTGTAGGTTATTTTATGCCAAATCCATCCTTCCAGAAGAATAGTAGTGGTACTATTTCACCCATAACTGGGAGGATAAGGGGGTTCATACCTTTCCCAAGGGTATTAGTGCTATGTGAAATGCAATCAGTCTCGTCTAGGACTTTGAACTCGTGTTGCCGTGTCCATTTCCCACGACAATAACCGTTACAGCATGAGCCCCTTCTTTAATGTCATATCTATGATTCGTGTTGGGGTTGGGGAGGTTAAACCTCTCTGTAGAGTCGCATTCGACGTATTTTACAGCCTCCACCCAACTGGATTGGTCTGGTTTGGTTTCTTTGTTTTTAATGGCATATCAACCATTGTAGGTCATTTAATGCCAAAGCTATTCTCCTAGAAGAACAGTAGTGCTACTATTTAACCCACAACTGGGAGGATAAGCGGATTCATACCTTTCCAAAAGGTATTTTTCCGAAAGTGCGACCGGAGTTCGAACTCAATTACTACGATTCCGCGGTCCATCGCTTTAACCATTACACCACAAGAACATCCGTTTATCATTTGTTTGGTTTCAAGTATTACTATTTTACACTAATAATTCTATTTAATATTAATCCTTTCTAACATGGTTTCAAGTATTGTTATCTAATATCAGTAATTCTATTCAAGTTTACCTATCTAAGATAAATAATTTGTTTGGTTTATTGTTATAATTTGTTTGGTTGTTATAAATAATTTGTTTGGCTTCAAGTATTGCTATTTTACACTAATAATTCTATTTAATATTAATCCTTTCTAATTTGTTTTCAAGTATTGTTATCTAATATCAGTAATTCTATTCAAGTTTTCCTATCTTATATAAATAATTTGCATAGAGCTGTATGATTTCAACTTACTACTACTAATAATATTTTGTAAATGATTGAACAGTTCTATTTGACGCATAGATGGAACCCTAATTAGTAAAACTAATCCAGATCAGAGCAGACCTGGGAGTAATAGCAATGAAGGGATACTCTACATTCTCCAAGACTCCAGGACTGCAACCTCGCCATCAGATGCAGTTTAGTTTCATACTCTGGATACAGGTTAAAGAGGTTGGCTCTCTACCCTTCCGTAGAGGTGCAGTCGTTTTATTCTATTGTTCCTGCCGACTAACCGGGCAATAAAATAGAAAGACTGCACATCTGTAATTCTACGTCTTTTTTACTTGTATGTTTCATCTGAAGATTGCATTTTTATCCGAAGACACGAAACTTGTAACTGTGAGAATGACATGCGAAGGCAAAAAAAAACATTCACTTATTTCAGATTTTATCTTACTCTATTGACCAGTAATCAAGAGCTTTTCAGAATAAAAAAACCCTTTTTAATAACGAATTGTTCATTTCCGCATATATATATATATATATATGAGTGGGGGAAGAGGAAAGTAGGGACTAATACATTAACCTATTTTTACATCCCATCATATCAGACAATTATTCCAGCTCAGTCGGCTTCGGTTGTAGAATACACAAATTTCATCTCTGCCGAGGGGTGAGACCACACTCCCCACCAAAAAAAAAAAAAAAAAAAAAAAAAAAAAGAAGCAAAATAAACCTGCGTCTGAGGATACTAAACTTAATCTGATGATGAGGTTGCAGTCCTAGAGTAGTAGTACCTGTTAGGGTCCCATCTATGGGTGAAATAGAACTATTCAGTCCTTTACTATACCTGAAACCAATTAGCTGTGTGAAAACAAATCATCAATATTAGTGTTAGATAGCAATACTTGAAACCATTTAACTGTGTGCAAATAGACAGAAGTACTTCAAGGCATTTTAAGGTGTGCAAACAAATGAGGTCTAGGTCGTTAAAAATGATACCATCAAATTATTCGTTTACACTCCCTTCCCGGGAGTTGAACACTCCGGCGAAGGAATTAACGGCTGCCACCCGCGTTATGCAAAGCTCTTTTAATGAATTGAGCACTCTGGTATCCGGTAAGGCAAAATGTAAACAAACGAAAGCTAATTCATAATGCCTTATAATTCCCTAGCTGACGTATGTCGACTGTGGGCTGAACGGTAAGATATTAAATCGAACGTAAAGTTGGTCCGGTTTCGATCCCAGCTTGGAGCGTTCTACGTGTCTAGGCACACTGAAGAATTGTGATACAACGAAACAGTCTGTCCGTGGATGACAATATATACGAGGATCATTAAATAAGTTTCCAGACTTTTTTTTCGTATGAGCACGTTTATTGATAGTACACATAAAACTCTAGTCCCCTTCAAAGTAATCTCCTCCGGTTGAAATGCACTTGTTGTACCGTTCCAACAACTTCTGGAAGGCCCTAGGGAAGTCCTCTTGTGTGAACGTGTCAATGGCCTTCGTCATAGCCTCTTTCATCTCCTCATTTGTCTCATAACGACAGCCTCTGAGCTTAGGGAATAACCAAAAGTCAGAGAGCACGGTCTGGACTATAGGGAGGGTGAGGAACTGTCTTGATGCCCATCTTGGTCAAATAGCCTGTGACAAGGATGGAGTTGTGGACTGGTGCATTGTCCAGCTGGAAATGCCACTGACCCGATTTAAAGAGTGCTGGTCTCTTCCGACGGAATCTATTCCTGGACTCCCTTAAAACCTCAACATAGTAACCCTAACCCTAACCGTTTGGCCAATAAACTCTGGTGTATTGACTTCCATACTCCTCCCACACCTCTCATCATCCCTCATAGACTCCCTGCCTTCCTTGAATCTTTTATCCCACTCAAAAACTGATGCTCGATTCATGCAAGATGGTCGAAAAGCAGTTTGAAGCATTCTATACGTTACAGTGGGATTTTTTCCAAGTTTAAAACAGAATTTTATTGCATATCGTCCTTCTAAAGTGTTCTCACGTCCAGATTGCATTTTTGAAATTCACCAGCTGTGACAATAAGGCTTTAGTAGGGTGTATTCAAATGGCAGCTGTAGCTGTTTATTTGAAGTTAAAATCATAAAAAATTGGTCAGTCATCTCATCAGATGTATATCAATAACATACTGAATTTTCAAGAGTCTACGACAATTTTAAATGCCTGTACAAAAAAAAAATGTCTGGAAACGTATTGAATGCACCACGTATATATATATATATATATATATATATGAGAGAAATATGTGGAAAGTTGGATAGATTAAACATTTAACAAATTCAGATGTGTGATATTTCGTTCGGTGAAATAACCCGAACGAAATATCAGGCATCAAAATTTGAGTCAAGTGTTTGATTTTTTCAACTTTCCACATATTTCTATCATACTGTCAGATTCACTACAAATCTATCTTTTAAACACACACACACACACACACACACACACACACACACACACACACACACACACACACATATATATATATATATATATATATATATATATATATATATATATATATATAAACAGGATTTAATTAATGTACAAACGCTATAAAATACAAACTACAAGCGTATAACTAGTATTATCAATTTCATCATTAAATACAGGTTCAAGCCACTGCACAGATGTCGCTACACATGGTATTTTGATTTTTACATTTCATTAGACATGTGCACTCGCCAAAATGATATTCTTATCATTTTTAATTAATAAATATCCCATGCGCAGGATATATTTTTTACCTGTTATATTTTAATCTTTCAACTTCGTTCTGGATGTTGCTTAATAAGAGAGCCCACGATAAGTTAGACGTTCATTAACTGTATCTATAGATATAAATCAAAATTCATTAATTTTTTTATTTAGTAATCTTTGCTCAGTCCGCCATAAAGTTTTCTGATAATTTACTGCAATGATTTTCAAACTTTTTGGAGCCGGAACATTATATTACTTCAGATGCTATCTCATGGACCCGCCTAAGAATATAAATAAAATCTCGTCTATTCTCATATTAATAAGAATGAAATCTCGTCAATTCTCATGTAAATAAAAATGAAATCCCCTCGACTTTCATTCAAATAAAAATGAAATCTCGTACATTCTCATATGAATAAAAAGGAAATCTCATGGACGCCGATATAATTAAAAATGAAATCTCGTGGACTTCCTATAAAATAAGAATGAAATCCCATGGACTCTCATATTGATAAAAAAGAAATCTCGTCAATTTTCATTCAAATAAAAATCAAATCTCGAAGACTTTCATATGAATCAAACTCAAATCTTGTGGGCATCCATATAAATAAAAATGAAATCTCATGCACCTCCATCAGGACAAAAATGAAATATTGTGGACTTATGAATAAAAATGAAATCTCGTGGATTCTCATACTAGTAAAAAGGAAATCTCGTCTGCTTTCATTCATATAAAGATAGAAATTTCGTACACTCCCATAAGAATAAAAGTGAAATCTTGCGGAACGTCATGAGAATAAATATGAAATCTCCCGGGATCTATTGCAAATGAAAATGAAATCGCGTGGACGCCCAATTGAATAAAAATGAAATCTCGTCGACTCTCATATGATAAAAATGAAATCTCATGGACTCTCATTCAAATAGAGATGAATTCTCGTAAATTCTCATATGAATAAAAATGAATAAAAATGAAATCTCGTAAACCCCCAAGAGAATAAAAATGAAATCTCGTGGACTCTCATACAAATGAAAGTGAAATCTCGTGGACGCTGATATGAATTTATAAAAGGTGAAATCTCGTGGGCGCCCATATAAAAAATATCTAAAGAAAATTACGTTCAATATTTGCTCTAAGAAATCACATTGAGTGAGAGGGATGCGCTTTCCTTGCTTGTCAATTCTTATTGATATTTTGGACAAAGACGTCATTCATTTTGCGCAACAAATCTATATTTACCATTCTGTTGCTTGTTATCAATTTTCACTTCGATATAAGTTGTTGGTGACCGTTGTCGAGGGTGAACCGAAGGCTTCCTTTTCAATAGCTATCACACCGATGTGTAAGGGAAGGCGCTACTCCATTCCCTGGATTACTCCACTTTACCTTTGATGCTTACCTTATAATGCGCATCAAGTACCATTTTTTTAAGTCTTCGGTATGACTCGACCTGGGATTGAACCCCGGTTTCCCGGACCATTGGCAAACACTCTACTCATTAGGCCAATGGTCCGATTTGGTCCTTATGAAGTTATTTAATATCGTTATAAAATGTTATTCAGTTATTCTCACGAGGTTTCCCTTTCTTAGTCATGTTCAGGCTTTCTTGTATGCAATTCTACCTGTTTGTCGCTTAAAATATCCTTACAGTTGTTTTTTTTTTTTTCTCATTTCTGTTTTCTTGTTAATGCTTTTCTGTTTGTTCTCACGATGTTATCGCTGTTACTGGCTTCTGTAATTAGTCTTTCTTTGCCCTTTTTAATGTATTCCTCGAGTCTCAGTATTGATGCATCGATGCAGTTCTCACTGTTTGTGTGTCTTCTTCCTCCCCACTTGTCTTAATATATAGAGTCTGTTTATGTGACGTCTTGGAAGTTAGACCTTTTAATAGTCTTCAACGTCGTTGTTCTTTAGTCCGTTTGATTGAGTACTTCATTTTAAGAATGGCGCAGAGTATCTTACAAGGAAGACTGCCCAGATTTTTATTCTTTTGATGAGATTTGTGCTGCGGAGCTTGGTTTTGAGACGTTTTCTTGTTTCTATGAGGTACTCTTTTCTTAATTTTCTTTTCATATCTGTTTGTTTGATGGTGTCAGCTTCTAATATTCCCAAGTACTTGTAATTTTCCTTCTCTGTAAGCGACCAGATGCTTATCCTGATTAGGCATTTCTATTTCTTCCGTTGTTTCTCTGTTTCTTCTTTTTCAATCCCAAATTTCCTTCCTATATCCTGACTGTATATTTGAATTGTTTGTGTCAGGGTCTCCAGTTCTTTTTCTCTTTTTGCAAACATCTTGATATCATTCATGTACATATAGGGATTAATCTGTTTTGTTTTTTTTGATTTTGCGAATTTATAACCCACTGTGCATGTCTAAGAATATAATTGTGACATCATTACAATAACGAGTTGTTGTGACGAGAATGAATCACCATGGAAGATACCTTTTTGGATTTTCCCCTCAGCTAGGGATTGTCCTCTTGCAGTCAATCCCTGGTCGAGTCATACCAAAAACTCAAAAAATGGTTCTTGATGCCTCCTTGCTTAACACTTTGTATAATAAGGTACAGATAAAGCGTAAAGTGGAGCAATCTAGGGACAGGAGTAGCGCTCTTCCCTACATCTTGGTGTTGTAGCAATTGAAAAGGGAGCCTTCGGGTCACGCTCGACTACGGTCACCAACTTTACTTTATTGATTATTATCATAATTATTGCGAGGTTTTCACACGAGTTTTAACTAGTGGTCTTTCATTGGAGTCCAAGTGACTATAAGTGTTCTCAGGTATTCAGGACTTTTTTGGGAATCCTATCCAAACTTAAATGCGCTGTGGACTGAATGGCAATCATTTTTTCCTCTCTTCAAGTCAAAAAAGACTTGAAGAGGGGAAAAATCATTAAAGTGTTAAGCAAGGAGACATCAAGAACCATTTTTTGAGTTTTTGGTATGACTCGACCAGGGATTGACTGCAAGAGGACAATCCCTAGCTGAGGGGAAAATCCACAAAAGGTATTTTCCATGGTAATTCATTCTCGTCACAACAACTCGTTATTGAAATGATGTCACAATTATATTCTTAATATAATATTAACAAGCCCTTAAGAACTATTCCAAGTGCACAAACTATTATTCATATCACAGTCACCTTCATGTTCCAAAACATTTTCACCTCTCAGGCAATGTCCAGGTAGCAGCTGTCTCTCTTTTTGGTTTCTTTCATTTTCTATCCGTGGTCTGATGAAACAGCAAAATCCACCAAATGGGTGTGGGGGTTGTCCTCGTGGTGTAATGCTTAAAGCACTGGGCTGCGGAATCGTAGTAAGCGAGTTCGAACTCAAGTCGAGCTTTTACGTTCACTTTCAGACAAATGCCCTTGGGAAAGGTATGAACTTCCTTATCCTCCTAGCTATGGAGTAAATAATATTACTGATCTTCTTGAAGGATGGCTTTGGCATTTAATAACCTACGAAGGTCGATATGCCATTAAACAAAGGAATCCAAGAAAATTGGGATTGAGTGATTTGTTTTTATATTTAAGTCTCAAGGAATTTTATGAGTCTCATTTCCTCGGACAGATTCTGGTTTATACATATATCATTTGTTAGTTTTGTCAAATTCTAATCTCTTGCACAATTCCCAGTTGATCACCTTTCCCACCCAGTCGTTTCTAGTTTTATGTTCCTTTTGTGCAAGCTTGCCGCATTCAATATAATTAGCTATTTCATCTGTCACCACATAACCTAATCTTGCTATTCTGTTGCGTATAAGCAATTTTCTATTGTGTGTTCTTCACACCAGTGTTAATTGTTGGTCTTTTACTGGAGATTAAGTGACAGTATGTCTCTTCAGGTTTTCAGGACTCTTAATTGATCTTAAGAGGACTGTGGTGTAGATGTTCTCGAATCTCTTTTATAGGCCTTTGCGAACCGTTCCAAGCTCACCAGCTATAATTGGTATCATCGTGACCCCCTTGTTCCTAGTTTTTTTAGCTCTCTGGCAAGGTACAAGTATTTGTCTGTCCTTTCCATTTTTTAAAAATTTTCAGTGATCCGTCGGAGTGGCAAAATCTATTTGGTGACAAGTTCTTTTTTTCTTGTTGATTGACATTATGTTCGATCTTCAGTCCGGGATTGGCTGACCCGTTTATATCTCAAAATCCCAGAAATTTTTCTTTTGGACGCATTCTGCTTTGAGTATATACCATTTTTTCGTATGATTAAATTCTAATCTTTTGCACAATTCCTAGAGGATCACCTTTCCCACCCAGTCGTGTCTAGTCTTGTACTCCTTTTGTGCTAGTTTGCTGTATTCATTTACAATCTGATAAATCATTTCTCCTCTGTCTCCATGATCATCTGTTGCGTATTATCAATTTTCACTTTAATATAATTGGTCCTTATACCATTAGTATTAGTAATAGTATTAGTTGTAGTGTTGGTGGCGCTGAGTGGCTGTAGCCACTTGACGTCACTGATGTTTCATTGCATTTCATAGCAACTATGCTTTTATGAATTGGAGTTGTTTGTGGCGGAGAAGAAATCGCCCTTCTTTTCCTTTCTATGTTTTGACGTAGACATTCGTTCCTCACGCATTTATATTCGGTCGATTCAAGTCAGTTCAAATAGCCATGGTTTTTTGGCGATGAAAAAAAGACAAAAAAAATTGAAAAATTTATTCAGATTCGTATCCTCATCTTTGTTGTTTCAAAGAATGCGGCTCATAGTAAATAGTTATCTTTTTCTGATGAGGTCATCAGTCGATTTTGTAAAAAAAACAACCCCAAAATCAACAAAAAAACCCCAAAACAACCCCTCCAAAAAACAAAAACAAAAACAAAAAATAAACAGGTTTATGACAGATAAAAGCATAGGATACTGAGAAGAGTCCTGGAGACCTATGGATATAAGCTGTCACATGATTCAAAATGCTATATATTTCTCTCTTATTGGGTAGAAAGATTTCACTAAGATAGATTTTTAAATGTCATGGTCCATCGTTCGTCATTTGTTTAGGTGAGACGGCATCCTGTTCATAACACTTTTCTTTATACAGCACCATAATATTCCAGGGGAAGTCCCCGTGGTGTAGAGGCTAACATGCTGGATTGCAATATTGTACGTTGCGAGTTCGAACTCCAGTTGCACTATTACGTTCACTTTCGGGCCAACACCCTTGGGAAAGGCATAAACCCACTAATCCCTACCAGCTATGGATTAAGTAGTACCGCTACTGTTCTTCTCCAAGGATAGCTTCAAAATTCAAAAAACCTCATATGATATGCCACTGAACTAGGAAAACGAAACCAAATTGATGATTAGCAAACTCACCATATAAAAACATGTTTGCTATGGAAACGACTTCACTATCACTGGTATGACTAACAGGACTTTGTAACCACTATCATCATAACCACTACTGCTACTACCTGGATATTGTCAGAAAACTGAAGAAGCCGTGAATCATGATAGCGTGACAGTGATAACGATTGTAGTGGGAGTTCTCGAACGTGCCTTAAAGGCTTGGTAAAAAGACAGGAGTGAAAAGCATATAGGAGGAAGAATGGAGACCACTGAACTGTTAAAATCACCAGGAATACTTAGAAAAACCTTGGAAATCCGAGGAGACTTGCTGGTATGAAAAACTCGTAAAAATAAAGGTCTATGACTTGATATTGCGGATTTGGCTAAAATAATGTCTGAAAAAAAAACAAACAAACAAAAAAACACAAAGTCAAAGTTCATTACAAAAGCCATGGAAAAACTAGAAAATGGAATTAGCTAGAGGAAGAAAAACCCTAACAGAGTTAAAAATCGGAAGCGTCACCGTCCTGGGAGACTCATTTTTGCTACAGCTTTTTATTATAGTTATGATATCTCTTAGTTATTGACGTAGGAAATGCACAGGGGGCAACGAATTAAAGAGATCAAATGAAAAGATAAACCACGTTATTGGTTTGGTTTCGTATTATGGCATATCAACCATTGTTGGTTATTTAATTCCGAATCCATTTTTACATATAAACAGTTCTATTTCAAACAATTCGACTTAGCATAAGTACAGTTTTTGGTAAAGTAAAGTTGGCGACTGTAACCGAGAGCGACCTGAAGGCTCGCTTTTCAGTAGCTACTACACCGAGGTGTATGGGAGGGTGCTACTCCTTTCCCTGGATTGCTCCACTTTACCCTTGATACGTACTCTATATTGCTGTGTGTTAAGCAATGAGGTACCAAGTACCATTTTTTAAAAAGTCTTTGGTATGACTCAACCAGGGATAGAACCCCAGTCTCCCGAACCATTGGCGAACACTCTATCCACTAATCCCAGGGAAAGGAGTAACGCCCTCCCCTACATCTTGGTGTAGTAGCTATCGTAAAGGGAGACTTAGATTCACCCTCGACAACGGTTACCAACTTTAATTTACTTACTACAGTTTTTTGTTTACACACAGATAAAAGTAAAAACAATCCTATTTCAAGGAATTCAGTTTAGCATAAGTACACAGTTTAGTTCAATTTGATCCATTGTTAGGATCCTATCAGGTGCTACCACTCCAGGCCAAAGTGGACTTGAGAGCGATGGTAACGAAAAATACTTTGCTTTACCCAAAGCTCCAGCATTACAGGAGCCTTCCCATCAGACTGTTTAGTGTCATATCCGGGACACCCATTGGGGAGTCTTCTCCCACTGCAGAGATGCAGTTGGTGTATTCTACAACCACAGCTAACCGGGGCCGAAATCACCTTATGTACATAGACGATATCACGCTATTTGTAAAAAATGAAAAAAAAAAGAACTGGAAGCGTTAATAAAAACAATTAGAATATACTGTCCTGATGTATGAATGGAATTTAAGATTGAAAAATGTGCCATGCTAATGATAAAAAGTGGTAAGGAAGAAACAACAGACAGAAATACCAATTCTGGAAAGCGTTTGAACTCTTAGAAAGAAGGAAAATTACAAGTACTTGGGAACACTGAAAAGGGATACCATCAAACAGGGATGACAGGAAAACAAGAAAAGAGTACCTAAAAAAGAAAGACAGAAAACCTTTTACCCAGTCGGTTGGGGCTGTAGAATACACCGCCTTCACCCCTGTAGAAGGGTAAGATCCCATAACGAGTGTTCTGGATATAACACAAAACAATCTGATGGTGAGGTCCCAGTGATGCTGGAGCTTTGGGAAATACAGTGCATCACTTCATAGCCATCGCTCCGAGGTCCACTCTGGTCCGAAGTGGTAGAACCTGATAGGGCCAAATCTATGGGTTAAATAGAACTAAATTGCGTACATATGCTAAACTGAGTTGTTTAAATTAGAACTGTTTGACTATACTGAATAGCTTGAAATAGAAATTTTTTTTGACAATTAAATTGTGTACTTAAATTTTAATGGCGCACATATACTAAACTGAATTGTTTGAAATGGAACTGTTTTTATATGCTAAACGGAATTGTTTGAAATGGAACTATTTTTGACATTGAAACTCTACTTAGGCTAAAGTGAATTGTTTAAAATAGAACTGTTTGGACATTTAACTGTGTGGAAACAAAAAAAATTATACTAAACTGAATTGGTTGAAACAGAACTGTCTGACGAAACTAAATAGCTTGAAATAGAAATCTTTTAGACAATTAAACATTACTCATGCTAAACTGAATGTCTGAAATAAAACTGACTACAAAAGTTGATATGCCATAAAGCCCAAACAACCAACCAATAAGAAAACTTTGCGATATTTAGCTCTACAATAGAAGTTCCATCAATTGAATAAACATCTGGGCAGTCCTCCTTGTTAGATACTCTGGACCATTCTTAAAATGAACTAGGGAAGAACTCAAACAAATGGACCAAAAGACAAAAAATTTAATGACTGTACAAAAGGACTTGCATCCAATTCATAACGTAGATTATGTTTGACACATCTAAGTTTAAGATTGAAAAATGTGCCATGCTAATGATAAAAGGTGGTAAAGAAGAAACAACAGAAAGAAATAGATCTACCAATTCTGGAAAGCGTTTGAACTCTTTGAAAGAAGACAGGTAAGACCCCTTTCCCCAATGAGTGTCCTGGATATAACACTAAACGATCTGATGGTGAGGATCCCGTGATGCAGGAGCTTTGGGGAATGCGAAGCATCCTTTCATTTCCATTGCTCCCAGGTCTACTCTGGCCAGGAATGGTAGCACCTGATAGGGTCTTATGTATGGGTTAAATAGAACTAACTGAAAAGAGGGAGGAAGAGGTCTCGCCAGCATTGAGGATTTCGTTGATGTAACAATACAATGACTCGAGGAATACACAAAAAAAAGACGAGAGAAAGACTAATCATAGCTGCTAATAACTGCAATAGCAACAAAAGAATTAACAGATAGACAACAATACTAGAAAACTGAAATGGAAACTGTACGGATATTTCAAGCGACACTCTAACGAGGTTGCACACAAGAAGAACAAGTCATGACAAAGAGAACGAAACTTCAAAATAGAAAATGAATCGCTGTTGATAGCTGCGGAAAATAATAGAATAAAAACCAGTTATATAAAAACGAAAATTGATTATATGCAACAAAATACTAAGCGTAGATTATGTGAAGACAGAGATGAAACAGGTAATCCGATATAAAGTGAATACGGTAAACTAGTTCTAAAAAGGGTACAAAACTAGGCAGAATCAGTCCTTGGGAGACTAAAACAGAAAATTCTTTAAGGCTTTAAGATAGAAACTGGTCAGCAAATTCCGATCAGAAGACCAGACCTAGTGTTAATTAACAAGAAAAAATACAAAAAAAAAAAAAAAAAAAAATTGACCTAGTGTTGTATCGTTGGTTCAGTAAAGGTATTCCACAGGTACAAGCCGAAGAGTTGACAAGTCTATCAGAGAGCGATTAACGCTTTTTCCCCTGAAGTAGTCAGACACCGTCCATTTATATCTTTACCGTTGTGTTACTAAAAAGAGTCACTGAGTGTATAGTTCCGGTATAACACCTAGTGAATTTTTTCGTTCTGGGGAACCACGAAGTAAAAAAAAAGGACACCCCCCCACAAAAAAAAAGAAAAGCTAAAAATAAATAGGTATTTAGATCTTACAATTGTACTAAAAAAGCTGTGGAACATGAGGGTGTCGACGACACCAATTGTAGTTGGGGTGCTTAGAACAGATGCCAAAAACCTGGAAAAAGACAGGAATAATTGGAAATGTGAAGAAGAATGGAGACCATCTGTTGGGTATCACCCACCTTTTTCCACTCAATGAACTAGTCCAGCTGCCATATATAGCAGTAGCTACTAATACCAGGGCAGATTAGAAGGTGAAGAGCAGCTTCTTATAGAAAGAGCATGAGAGCGTTGGAGACTGGAGATCGCACAAGATCATCTTACTTGCTACCGTAATAACGGAAGCCAATACTATCGTTGGACTATATCTTTATTCTGTATTCACTAATCCCGTATTCTGGTCTATTAATAGTCTCTCTATTGTATATACTTTTTCCTGAGAATATATCTCTATTTCCTCTCATATCGTGGTTTGTTCTTTATTTAATATTACAAGCGTTCACTAACCAGAACGCAACACCATCCAAACCACTGTATTGTTTAGATCGGCTAGAATACTCAAAAGAGTACTAGAGACCTGAGCAAACTTGCTCTCACTCAGGCTCCTGTGAAATACCGTCAGCTTAGGCTCGTGGAAAATACTCGAATAACCAGAAAGCAAAAATGTGATAGAAAACAACTCTATGGACACTTCAAGCGACAAACGAAGTCTCATACGAGAAAACTTGGACATGGCAAACACGGGGAAACTTTAAGAAAGAAATTGAATCTCTCCAGATAACAGTACAAAACAACGCCATAAGGGCCAACTATATCAAGGCAAAAATAGATTAGAATAGATAAGACGCAACAAAATAGCAAATGTAAGTTATGTGGTGACAGAGATGAAACGATCAATCAAATAATAAGCGAATGCAGCAAATTAATACAAAGATTATAAGAGTAGATACGACTGGGTCAGGAGAGAGATCTACTGGGAACTCTGCAAGAAATTTAGATTTAACCAGCGGTATATGCACAAATCGAAATCTGTTCGGGAGAACGAGACGCACAACATTCTCTGGGATTTTGATAGAAAATGGATCACCTAAATCGTGCAGAGACGACCATACCAAGGAATAGTAAAAAAAAAAAACCCAAAAAAAACAGAGCACTTGCCAAATTGTGGAATTTGCCGTCCTGTCAGACTAAAAAGTAAAATTGAAAAAAGGTAAAAAAAGAGATAAGTACCTGGACCTTGCTAGAGAACTGAGAAAGCTATGGAACATGAAAGTGAAGGTAATACCAATTGAAATTGGTGCGCTTGGTACAGTCACCAAAAAGATTGGTTAAGGGAGTAGAAGAATAGCAAATAAGAACACAAGCAGAGACCATCCAAACTACAGCACAGTTAAGAGCGACCAGAATACCGAGAAGAGTCCTGGAGACTTAAGGAGATTTGCTGTTACACAAACTCAAGTGAAAGACCATCAGCTGATGCTGCCGAGAAAAACTCTCAATGAGTAAAATGATAAATGGAACATGAAATTCACAATGTAATTGATGTAGACAATCTCCTGGGGCTGTAGAATATACCGACTGCACCTCTGCAGAGGGAAAGACCTCCTTCCCCAATGAGTGTCCTGGATATAACACTAAACGATCTGATGGTGAGGCTCTCGTGATGCTGGAGCTTTGGGGAATGCGAAGCACTCCTTCATTGCCATTGCTCCAAGGTCCACTCTGGCCAGGAATGGTAGCACCAGATAGGGTCTTATATATAGGTCAAATAGAACCAACTGCATACTTATGCTAAACTGAATTGTTTGAATTAGAACTGTTTGACTAAACTGAATTGCTTGAAATAGAAATGTTTTTGTTCAATAAACTGTTTACTTATAATTAAATAGCGTGCTTATGCTAAACTGAATTGTTAGAAATGGAACTGAAAATGTACTTACGCTGAACTGATCTGTTTAATATTGAACAGTTTTAACATTTAACTGTGTATAAACAAATCCTACACTTATACTAAACTGGATTGTTTAAATTAGAACTGTTTGACTAAACTGAATAGCTTGAAATAGAAATGTTTTTGACAAATAAACTGTGTATTCATGCTAAACTGAATTATTTGAAATAGAACTGATTATTTGTATAAAGATGGATTCGACATAAAATAACCTAAGAGGTTGATATGCCATAAAAACCAACCAACCAACCTAAAGATTGGTAGACTGGAAGACTTGGAAATAAGAGGTCAAATGGAGGCTGCTCGGACTACTGCATAATTAAGATCGACCAGAATACTGGGGAGAGTTCTGGAGACCTGAGTAGGCTTACTGTCACTAAAACTCCTGTGAAAACCCATCAACTAACGCTGGTGTGAAAAATTAGTAATACTGAAAATTAAAAACAGAAGAAAGTGAAACGATAAACAAATACTTAGACCCTGCCAGAGAGCCGGAAAAAAAACTTTGTAGCCTGAAGGCGATGGCGCGTTCGGAACAGTTTCCAAAGGCTTAGATAAAAGAGTTCGAGAGATGGTTCAGTGGAAGGATAGCTACTGTACAGATCGCAGTATGGTTGAGATCGATTAGAATATGAAGAAATCCGGAGACTTCAGTGAAAAATCGCCGGCTAACGTTAGTGTGAAAAACACATAAGAAGTGAAATAATAATGATAATAATATTAGTGAGTGTTCGTATCACAGCGGTTCTCGGATATGCTAGCGTAGTTAATAAGGTGCCGGAGATCTGAGACCCACTGTCACTTTGTCTCCAGCGATCACTACCAGAGATCCGGTGCGAACACATAAATACATAAACAATAGAAAATAACACCTAAAGGGAAAATGATAATTGCAATAAGTCCGATAATTAGGAAGGAGATATTAACAATACCAATAATGATATCGATCTGATTGTTAATATTGGACGAGCGACAAGTTGGCCCATTATTTCGCGACATTTTTAATTGTTTTTCTTCTTCCTCTTTAAGAATCCACACGTTTTGGTATTCGCATTGCGGTAGTCAATACAAAACGTCGATTGGTTAAAAACAAGGCTGGGGGGCGACTCTTTCTACGCAGATTAATCTATCTACTGGTCGGAGCGACTGCAACGGGCGGGCGTTGGTAACCTCAGATTAAAAATAAATAAATAAATAAATGCCGGTGGCTCTATAGACAATTCTAAAGAAAAAGAAAAGCAAGAAAAATATCTAGACGGTCCGTGAATGCGTTGGGTTCCCGTTGTTAGCAGCAGTTCACCAGGAGGATATTAATGTTTGTTTAGAAATGAGCGAAGTGATTTAATTAGCATTTTGTCTTTATTTCTGTTGAATTTGAATGATTGCAAAGAAAAAAAAAGACGTTCAACGTAGATGTGGACATCACAAAATTATCATTCGGTTGCAAAATGGACGGGAAAATGCTTTATTCTCTAAGTTTGGACATTTAATATGTTCTACTTTTGTTCTTTAATATGTTCTACTTTTGCAGAAATGTGGTTGCATACGCTATGAAACAGCAACTGTTTGACCACTAACCTTCTATCTCACAAATGATCCAAGTAAGACATGCTGGGCACTGTTGGTGTGGCAATGACTAACTTATAAGCCATGTTCTACCGTGGACGCAGCTTCGCATGGACACTGGACGCAGTCTAGAGAGCATGCCAATGGTGATGGATGGCAAGAGAAAGTCAAGGAAATCCATGCAAATCGTACTACTTGATGATAATGATTATTTATTTATTTATAAATCTTTCATCATTTTTGCTTGTATATATATATATATATATATATGTGTGTGTGTGTGTGTGTGTGTGTGTATTTGTGTGTATTATTCGGTTCAGTTAAACCGGAGTTGGGAGTAATTCCATCAGGACAAAAAAACTATTCAAAAGTGAACATTTAAATTTTCCTCGTAAAGAGCTCAATGTAACAGACATTACCGAACAATAATTTCATTAGGAAAAAAAAAAAAAAAAAACACAAACCGGTCACATTAGGATTATAAATTTATTTCCACCCTGTTATGTGTTTTTGATAAAATCAAAAAGCACGAAAAAAATTAACAGGACTTCTTCAGATCTTATTTTTAATTTATTTTTTTTTTTTTATCCATAAGATCTGAAGAAGTTCTGTTAATTTTTTTCATGCTTTTTGATTTTATCAAAAACACATAACTGGATGGAAATAAATTTATAATCCTAATGTGACCGGATTGTGTTTTTTTCTTAATGAAAGTATATATATATATATATATATATATATAAGCATGTTTGATTAAATAGTAAAGACGCATTTTGTCTATATGATTTAATAAAGATCCTCTCAAGCTTTCTGATTAGTGTTTTGGTTTAAGGTTGAAATTGGTGGATGAATTTACCAAAATTTGTATATTTGGTAAATTCATACCCTTTCCAACCTGAAACCAAGACAGTTATCTGAAAGGATTTTGATTAAATTATACAGACAAAATGTGTCTTTACTATTTAATCAAACATGCTTAAATGAACGACTGCCGGCTAACTACACACACGCAGATTATATATATATATATATATATATATATATATATATATATATATATATATATATATATAAAGACAATTAGTATTTTTTGATATCTTTGAGAACTCGTGAACCTGTTGGTTTGACGCTGTAACGGCGGTTCTTGATAATAATGATGCTTCTGTCTAGATAGAAGTGAAGTACTCTTGTTATCTTCCTTATATCGTGAAATTTTATTTAAAAAAAAATATATTCAGCGTATTTTCAGGCCCTATAAAATTATATGTAAGTTGTTAATTAGAGTGGAAATTGCTTTATTCGGTAAAATAAGAACATTTTGGTGTATTAGTCCAATAATAATCTCGCTAACATGAGCCACTCTAACTGAATAGCGATTCTCTCGATATATATAACAAATTGAGCACTCTGGTATCCGATAGCGCAAAAACGTAAACAAACGAAAGCTAATACATATGCCTTATAATTCCTGAGCTGACGAATGTCGTCGAAATGGCTGAGCAGTTAGATACCATGTCTAGCTTAAATTGAGGCGGGTTTTGATCACAGCTTGAAACGTCCTGCGTGTTTAGCCTCACTGTCGAGTTGTGATACAACGAACGAGTCTGTCTGTGGATGACAATATATATATATATATATATAATGAGAATTTTAGTAATATACCAGACTACGCAGGAATAATTAGTGTTCCCGTTGTAACAGTGATGCATGATGATAACGACGCTTCTATTTTGCAGTGAGTTTAAAATATTAATCAACATTCAAAGTAATTCATATTATAAAGAGAATTTGGATAACCTGTCCGAATGCACATTGCTCAAAATTATCATTAACTTGCAAATTAGATGGGAAAATTGTTTTATTTTTCGATGTTTAAACATTTTGAATGTGTTACTCTAATAACAATCTAGCTACGAGGAGCCATTTTTTCTCGATTATGGATTCATATCGTCGTAGGAAATGGACACGGCGACACGAATTCAAATCCTGGACGAGACTGACAGCATTTCACATTGCATTAATACCCTTGGGAAAGGTATGAATGCAATTATTCTCCCTCCCGGTATGGGTAAATAGTAGGGCAAACTAGATTCTTCAGTCTTGGTAAGGCAACTAGTCTAGGAGAAGGAAAACTCTGAATTCGAACCTGTTAAACTCCGCTTAAAAATTGACCTTGTGTCATATCCTGTTCGAGCGGAGGGGTTGGGTAAATATGATTATGGATTCATAAGGAGAAACAGGATCAAAGTTTTTTGTTCGCATTGTGAAAGCTGTTCATAATGATATTGATACATCTGTTGAGAAAGGAGTGAAGGATTCTAGTTCATAATTGTTTTTGTTATATCAGGAATTTGAATGAGTTACAGTGCGAATTCATGTAGCACTATGGGGGTAGGCCGCCAAAGCAGACGAGTCTGTTTTGGCGCGAAACCAGACAAAGGATTCTTGGACAAAAAAATCTCGCCGTATCCGGAAGTGGTAAGAGGACGCGAACGAGAGTTGACGACGCGACCCAGCAGAGGAGTTGAGGGCTGGAGAGCAGAGAGGAGAGTTGGTGGCTGGACAGGAGAGAAGGCAGTTGCGGCTGGAGAGCAGAGGAGAGTTAGTGGAGACTGGACAAGAGAGAGGCGAACAGAGAGGTTGGCGTGGATCCACGGAGGGGCAGTCAACACCAGACACCGGAACAGAGAGGCGAGGAGACAAGATAGGGTCCAGTGAAGAAGAGTCTCAAGATGTCTGATTCCAGTAGCATTGTGGAATTTTCGCTAGTAACCCACGCTAGCGTTAGTCCATATCTGCTATCAGGAATGCACATGCATGTAGTATTGCATACCTTCCTCTGCTCTTGGTTAACCCCAAGTTTGTTCGTGTTGTTCGTTTGTCCTTCTATTTTCTCCGTTCCCTCGATCGTATTCTTGTGTGGTGGAAAGAAATGTGTGTTACCCCCTCGAACCACTAGTTGATCACCGGCCGGCTAAGAAGTGGAATGGTTAGAAGACTGAGATAACGTGGTGGGGGTGAGGGGGTAACGTTTTACATTCAGACCCCACAATAATAATTTCGTAGGGAATCGGACTGCAAAATTAGCTTGTTCACAAAATTGGAACATTTGTAGGAAATTTTTACGAAGAGTTCGCGTGGCGTAGTGGCTAACGTGCTGGAGTATGACCTCCTAGTAAGCGAGTTCGAACTCCAGTCACGTTATTATGTTCACGCTTAGGAGACATATGACCTCCCTTATAGGCCCCAGTAATAGGTTAAATAGTACCACTACTGTTCTTCTACGTGTATGGCTTTGACATTAAATAACACAAAAAGGTTGATTTGCCATTAAACAAAAAACACAAACTAAACAGAGAGCTTAAAACAAAAATCAAATTTTAAATAAAAACGAAAGATACCTGGTTTTTATTATTTCTATCGGAACCTCATACAATCAAAGCGAATATCATTAGGTTGTATCAATTGCTGAACTCTACTTCGTAATATATCTATATCTATATATGTGGGGGTGCGTGGGTGTATGAAAAAATAAATGAAAAATTGGATAAACCAAAACACAGACAACAGATTCAAAAATGATATTTCGTCTTTATTTCAAAAATACTTCATCAAAATATATTTTTTTCACATCTAGTGGGATTTATCAGATCTACCTTTTCTCTCTCTCTCTCTCTCTATATATATATAATCCAAAGAATATGGTTTGGGAATGATTCAATTTGAGAATATGTAAGAGGATTCTCCGGGAGTGCTCTATGTATGATTATGGATGATAATTCAAATATTTCATGCAGAGAAAATTCATATAATTGGAAAAAGTCAACAAATATGAAATAAATTTGTAATAGCCAAATGACGGTTTGTTGGGTTTTTCTAATTGTATATATATATATATATATATGTGTGTGTGTGTGTGTGTGTGAGAGAGAGTAGAAATGAGTTGAATCCGACGGAATGTACCTAGAAACTTAAAACGGAAGAAAGATATATTTGATAGTTTACTTATTTTCCAACGCGGTTCGACTTCAAATTTATTTTTCTGAATGCAAAAATATTTTATCAAAATTATTTTAGTATGAGAAATAATTATAATAGATGAATCTTGATTCAATCGGAAGTCTTCATCAGACCTTGTTTATCTTGGTATGAAAGAAAAAACGGTGTAATACTGGTTAGTTTTTACTTTCTACACACACACACACACACACACATATATATATATATATATATGACGATGCCCGAATGTCAGCTCAGTGGTCTAGACTGCAGGAGAAAGTCTGGACAAGTCAGTGCCAATTTTAAAAGAAAATTATGAAGCCGATATTTTCGAATGAAATATTTTTGGATGGTTGTGTTTTATGGCCCATTAAATTTTTCTTCATTTTTTTTTCTCTAGTGGTCTATTTCTCAGGTGGTCTATTTCTGGATTACTAGATTGTAGGACAACTCCTTTAATATTAATACCTATTTTTCTCGTTCCCTGCTAAACTACTGATTAGTGTCATCTACCTTCTTCATTAAAAGTTAATGAGCAGCACAAAACATTCGAATCTGTCTGTGATATTCAATTAATAATTTACAAGGACGGTCCCAGATCTTAATAAGACTGGTTTTTAGATTATTTTTCAGGTAGGCAACTCTAATGTAGTGGTCACCTTCCACCACCCGTGAATCTCGTGCCTGGCAGTGTTACCGACACCTAAGAGTCAATCATGGGAACTCTTGCGGTGGGCCCGAGAAACGCTACAAGCTGAGTGGCAAAAAAGGGACTGAATTACAGGGTGAGCGAAAACTCCATTATACGATTTTAAGACCGGTTCAGGGGAAGATCACTAAGTTGAATTGCAAAGAAAGACAACAACAAAGATATATAAAAAAGATAATCACCATTTTCTTCTTTCTGTGACTATCCTTTTATTACCAAAAATGTACGGATGGATAAAATAAGAGAGAGTCGAAAACGGCTGGCTGCACACACAGGGACCGAGTTGCGAATCTTCAGTGAACCGCTTTCCACTTCCTGCTGCTTGGGTCAAAATTTCCCTGGTTATATAATATCCTAGGCACCCACGTAAATTCTTGTGGTCACACCTCCAGCCTGCCACCTACTTAATGCGCGTGGACACGCCTCTTTCTAGTATGCCACCCTCGCAATTTACGCTGCATTTCTGCCAAGAACACCTGTGTCCTGTTTACTTAAGGTATCAAGTGCATTTCCTGTTATTTCTGTTCCGAGTATCCGACTTCCGCTGCGGCATCGACAGATGTCAAAGAGGTCTTCAAGTCATTATCGAACGGCTACACCGAAAATAAAGTGAGTGAAATTTTCTGTGACCACGTATCTGACTTTTTCCCTTTTTCCAGATGTAAGCTTGTCTTCATCTTTTCCTTTAGTTTTTGTTTCCACCAACTTTCTTTGAGATGTTGCAACGTCACACAACCCTGATTAAAGATCATCTGATCAATAATGACATTGAATATGTGTGAAATCGATATGATAAAGTGGATAACCATATTTACTAACCCCTCCGCTCGGGCGGGATATGACACAAGGTCAATTTTTAAGCGGAGTTTAACAGGTTTGAATTCAGAGTTTTCCTTCTCCTAGACTAGTTGCCTCGCCAAGGCTGAAGAACCTAGTCTGCCCTTCTATTTACCCATAGGGAGAATAATTGGATTCATACCTTTCCCAAGGGTATTAGTGCTATGTGAAATGCAATTAGTCTCGTCCAGATTTGAATAGTCTAGTATGATACCCAGGAAACTAGTGGGGTGTCCACGTCGCCAGACTATTGATCTACGTCTGGATCTCGGTACAGGCCTTGGTTTAGTTGTATAAAAGACTGACAGCTGTGTATACTGCATATCTCTCTTCTTCACTCGAAGAGTGAGTTGCTATAGGGAGAATAATTTCCCAAGGGTATTAGCGCTATGTGAAATGCAATCAGTCTCGTCCAGGATTTGAACTCGTGTCGCCGTGTTCATTTCCTACGACGATAACCATTACACCACGGGATAACGATATAACCCTAAACCCATCTATTGGTCAAATGGAATGTACAAATGAACGATTAATATTAAATAAAGTTAACTCCAGTAGACATGCAGTCCCTGCTTAAACTCCAGTTTGGTTATGAAATTTAACAAATTAACTGAGTAATAAAAAAAACACAACTATCATACAAATTAAGTATTATACTAACTCTATAACACACATCGTTTCAAACATCTGATGCATTGACTGTAAACACTAGACATAACGTCACAGTAAATTACTGTATGTTTGGTAGGGGTCGAACCATACAGCAGATGTAGGTCTAATCCAGAATTTCTTGCTTATTATTAAATAGAATTATGAATCTTAATTGGTTTGGTTTGGTTTGTTGGGATTTATGGCATATCAACCTTTGTAGGTTATTTAACGCCGAATGCCGGACATTGGCCAAGGGGTTAGAGTGTTCGCCAATGGGCCGGGAGACCTGGGTTCAATCCCAGGTCGAGTCATACCAAAGACTCAAAAAATGGTACTTGATGCCTCCTTGCTTAACACTCAGCATTATAAGGTACGGATCAAGGGTAAAGTAGAGCAATCCAGGGAAGGAGTAGCGTCCTCCCCTACACATTAGTGTAGTAGCTATCGAAAAGGGAGCCTTCGAGTTACCCTCGACTATGGTCGCTAACTTTTTTTTTATTTAAAACAATTCAGTTTAGCATAAGTACACAGTTTAATGGTCAAAAAACATTTCTATTTCAAACTATTCAAGCAGTTATATGTAACAATTCAGTTAAGCGTAAATACAGTTTTAATGTAGAAAAACATTTCTATTTCAAATAATTCAGTTAAGCATAAACACGCAGTTTAAATGTAAGTACGGTCTAATTGTCAAAAACATTTCTATTTCAAGCTATTCAGTTTACTCAAACAATTCATTTTAGCATAAGTATGATGTTAGATCTATTTAACCCATAGATAGGACCCTTATCAGGTGCTTCCACTCCGAGGCCAGAGTGGACCTGGGAGCGATGGCAATGAAGGAGTACTCCGCATTCCCCAAAGCTCCAGCACTGCTGGAACCTCACCATCAGATTGTTTAGTGTCCTATTCAGGACACTCGTAAGGGGGGGGGGTCTTCCCCTTCTTCAGAGGTGCAGTCAGTGTATTCTACAGCCCCAGCTGCCTGGGCAATACACAGAGTCAAATGTCAAACAGTTTTATTTCAGATAATTCAGTTCAGCATAAGTACACAGTTTAGACGTCAAAAAGTTCTATTTCGAGCAATTCAGTTCAGCACTCGTACACAGTCCCAATGTCAAAACAGTTCTACTTTAAACAATTCAGTTTAGCATAAATACGCAGTTTAAATGCAAAAATCAGTATAGTGAAAGAAGCACGGTTTAGTTCTATTCAACCCATAGATAGGACCCTTATCAGGTGCTACCATTCCGGGCCAGAGTGGGCCTGGAAGCGATGGCAATGAAGGGGTACTCTGCATTCCCCAATGCTCCAGCATTGCTGGAACCTAACCATCAGATTGTTTAGTATCATATCCAGGACATTCGTTGGGGGGGGGTCTTACCCCTCTGCAGAGAAGCAGTCGGTGCATTCTACAGCCCCAGCTGACTGGGCAATGAAAATTAAACAGCAATACTGGAAACCATTTAACTTGATGCAACAAATGTATAATATTAAATAGCATTATTAGTGTTATTATACAAATAACGTTTTATATTAACTCTATATCACGCACTGTTTCAAACTGTGGATGCACTGGCTGTAAACACTAGACATAACGTCACAGTAGACTACAGTATGTTTTTTTCGGGGGGATGTGGGGGTCGACCTATACTGTAGATTTTGGTCGAACCCATAATTTTGTGCTAGAAATCTCGAGTTCAGTTTATATACCAGCTCGACTTGTATGCCGCAATTTACGGTATTTATTACCACTCCGGATCTGAGTCGACCGGGGAGTAATGGCTATGAAAGAGTAACACCATATTCTTCTGAGCTCCGAAACGGGAGCCTCACCACAGGATATAGATGTGGGTCATGTCCAGAATACCTATTTCTAAGGGGTGATAGCTTACCACATCGCAGATGATGCTGTCAAAGCGATATAAGCTCTGTCCCAAAGCATAGAACATTGGTATCAAATACTGACCACAAAAAAGCAGCGTTAACCGTGGGCTCCCTAAAATGGCCCCTTAGGGTAAGTGAGATTTTGGAAGGGTGAATAAAAACATATGGGTTCCACAGGTGATGAATGTATTGTTTGCATTTATGGCACGGTATCTTTGTTTAATGCATATAAACATTTATGGGTTATTTAAAGCCAAAGCCATCCTTGTAGAAGGACTGAAGTGGTACTGTTAAGCGCATAGCTGAATGAATGAGAGGTTCATATTTTTCCAAGGGTATTAATCCGAAAGTGAATGTAATAGCGCAACTGAAGTTCGAACTCACTTACTACGGTGTCGAAGTTCAGCACGTTAGCCACTATGCTATGGTGACTTCCCTCCTTGCACTGTTGACTCCAGGTTCTTTTGATTTGATCCAAAGTTGGCGGCTTTGTGATTTCTTGGGAAAATGAAATTTGGTTTTGGTTCGGTTTCTTTATTTAAATGGCACATCAAACTTCATGAGTTATTTAATGCCAATACCATCCTTGTAGAAGAAACACAGTTAGACTATTTAACCTATATCTGGAGGGATAAGAGGGTTTCATCCCTTTCTCAAAAGAATTAGTCCGAAAGTGAACATAATAGTGCGACTGGAGTTCAAACTCTTTTACTTCGAGGCTGCTGTCCAGTACGTTAGCTACTACGCCACGGGAACTCTCTCTATTTTACATCTATAAATCCTTTCATAGTTGAAAAAAAATTTCAATTGATTTCAAACATATCAAGTTATTTACTAAGCTTTGCACAAGGCTAGAGACATGGAGCACCCAGTGAGAATTGAACTCACGAACAATGGTCTGCTAATCCAGCTCGCTAACCATAAGACCACTAGGTCCCTAAGAGGTATTACTTTCGGGACAGTGTAGACCTGCTAGTAATGGTGAAAAGAGTTCTAGAATTAGATTCCCACCATCGGCTGTAGTTTAGTATTATACACAGAACGTTTTTTAGGGGGTTGTCTTACATCTTTTCAAGGGACACAGTGGGTGTATTCTAAACCCTCCTGATTAGGCTAAGAGTATTATTTATATCGGTAATCTTTCACTGCGGCCTGCATAATTTCCTCTTCGAAATGACCAACAACTGTGTGTGTAGATTCTTTCAAGAGAAAATAAATCGTAGCCCAGTGGGCTGGGGCTGTAAAATACACCGATTTTATCTCTGCAGAGGAGTAAGACTCCCCCAACGTTTGTCCTGGCTGTGAGATTAAACAATCTGATGGTGAGGCTCCAGTCTGAGGGCTTTAGGGAATATAGAGTACCCTTTAATTATCATCACTTCCAGGTCCACTCTGACTCGTTGTGGTAGCACCTGAAAGGGTCCTATCTATGGGTCAAATAGAGTTATTTGACTTTTAAACTGTGTGCAAACAAATGACGTATGCAAAACCGAATTGTTTGAAATAGAGCTCTTTCAAAATTTAACTGTGTGTAAACAAATGACTTATGTTTAATTGAATTGTTAGTGATACATAACAATACTTGAAACCATTTAAGTGTGTGCAAAAGATTTAAAAACATTATCAACGAAATGTTTACAAATCATATATATCCAATATATGTCTTTAATTGGAATCATTTTGAGATGAGGCTTCTTAATCTGAGAATTAATTTTTTTATTTATTGCAGACTTTTTGTCCTCATCTTGGTAGTGTGTGTGTTATTTCTTCTTCCCTACGTTTGCCTTTGCTAGTCACATGTTGATGTTTTTCTCGGTTGATGAGACACTGCTTCCGAGGTAGGTGAACTTGGCTACATGTTTCAAAGGCCCAAAGATGTCACTTCTTTGATTAAAGTACATGAATTCCGTCTTGTCTGCATTGATATGGGGGCCTATGCCAGTAGCTGTTCATTCCAGACTATGTAGCAGGGCTTCGGCTTGGGCGGGTGTATTTGCCAGAAGCACTATGTCATCGGCGAAATCCGCGTCCGTAATTATTTTTGCTTCTTTCGTTTTCCCGCTTGAAACCGTTTTCTTTCATGAAATCAATAGACGTTCTAAGCACATAGTCTAGGCAGATAATAAACAGATATGGAGCTAATGTGTCTCCTCGTGGCACACCTGCTACAATGTCGAAGTAGTCTGTGTCTCCATCTGGTGAGCGGACTTTTACTTTCGTGTTTTTATATAGCATCATTACGGCTGGGACGGTTTCTTTGGGGAGGCTGTAGGCGAGAAGTATTTGCTTCATCATCCCTCTGTGTATGGAAGGAATCAAAAGCTTTGGAGAAGTTAACGAATAATATTGTTGCGTCAATGTATTTTGCACGTACACTTTCTAGAATTCGACGGAATCTTTTGTAAGCAATTCAAGCTTTAAATAACTACAAATACACATTATATGATTTTTAGTATTTCTATCTAATAATTGTCAAATTGATCTATTTTACCAATAGATGAGACCCTAATAGATACTATTTCTTCAGGGTGTAGACTTGCTAACAATGTCAAAGAAGAGGAACTCCACACTCAACAGAACATCAGAATTGTATCCTTACCACTGGATACTGTTATCCTGACTTGAACCCTAACCTCTGAATAGTGGACTTTACTCTGCGGCAGGAGGACATAATCGGAGTATTCTAAACCTAACTGACTGTCGAAGAGCATTTTTTGTCTCGGTTGTATTGTTTTCCGTTGTAATGGAAAGCCTATTACCTTAGAATGTTGATTATCATAAAAAACATAGAACTTGCTCGAATCACTATCTTTTAGCAATCTGCGCTTTATCAGCTCTCTTTGTGTATACTCCTGTTTAGGATGGAACAAATGGCCGTGTCTGCCTTCAGAGCCTTCAAGGCCAACTGATTAAGATTTTTGTACAAAAGAAGACATTGATATTGACCACGACGATAGCAAATCATAGCCAGATGTTATCCAACAACAGATTTCCCAGAATTCCGTCAACAAGAGAAAAAAAAGCAAAAAAAAAAAAAAAAAAAAAAAAGCACCCCCCCAAAAAAAAACAACAACAAAAAAGAACAAACGTTAATCAGCTCTCATTATTCTGTTCTGAGACAGACTTGCATTGTTCTTATTTGAAGAATGAAAAATAATGTCGTGCTGTGGGCTATGCAACAAAATAACTGGTAGGTTGGGCTGATCGTCGTGTGGGCGTCAATACAGGTTTCACGGTTTTGTTTGGTTTGGTTTTATGGCACATCAAACATTGTAGGTTATGTAATGCCGAATCCATTTTTATACATGTAAAAATAAGTAAAATTGGTTGACCCTAGTCGAGGGTTACCCGAAGGCTCCCTTTTCAATAGCTACTACACCGAGATGTAAGGGAGAGCGCTACTCCTTTCGCTGGATTGCTTCACTTTACCCTTGATCCTTACCTTATAATGCTGAATGTTAAGCAAGTTGGCATCAAGTACTATTTTTGAATCTTTAGTATGACTTGATATGGGACTGAACCCTGGTCTTCAGGACCAATGGCAAACACTCTACTCATCGGGCCAATGGCCCAGTATTTCAAATGATTCAATGGAGCATTTGTACGCAGTTTAAATGTCAAAATAGTTCTATTTAAAAAAATTCAGTTTAGCATAAGTTCACAGTTTAGTTTTATTTGACCCATAGATAGGACCCTATCGGCTGCTACCACTCCGAGCCAGAGAAGGCCTAGGAGCGATAGCAATGAAGGGGTATTCCGCATCTCCCATAGACCCAGCATTACTTGAGCGTCACTATCAGATTGTTTAGTGTCATATCTAGGACTCTTGTTGGGCGAGTCTTCCTCCTCTGCAGAGAAGCATTCGGTGTATTCTGCAACCTCAACCGACTGGGCCAAAGAGATCCGAGGAAACTTGTTGTCGTTCAGACTCTAGTGAAATACAACCAAGAAACGCTGGTGCGAAAAACTCACAATGAGTGAAATAATAAAAAAGTTCTCTGGGATTCTGAGATAAAAATTGATCACCTAATTATGGCCAGAACTCCAGACCTTTTGATAAACAAAAAAAAAAAAAAGAAAAAAAAAGAAACTGTTTAGTGTCATATCCAGGACATTAATTGGGAAGAGATGCAGTGGATGTATTCTACAGCCTCAGCAGACTGAGCCAAGGTTTCACGGATATATATATATATATATATATATATATATACATTTCAACGTTCTGAGATGTAAATAAATAAATAAAATATTTTTAAACATTTTCTCTGAATTGTTTGAATTTTTTCATTATATAGTCCATTCCATTGTAAACAAATTTACGTAAGAAGCATATATGGAACCCACATTTTAACACACACGCACACATATATATATAGTCATCCACAGACAGATTGTTTCGTTGTATCACAACTCGTCAGTGTGGCTATATACGTGAGATGCTTCAATCTAGGTTCGAAAACCGGCTGACTTACGCCAGTCGGATATCTTACCACAGAGCCGTCAGCAGCAGCCTCGGTGTAAACGAAAGAATTTTATGTATGTTTCATCTTCCTTTTATTTACATATACGCTTAAGGGCTACTGGAGCGCTCAGTTGATTAGAAGAGCTTTGCATTACGCGAGAGGCAATCGCTAATTCCTCGCGAGTGTGCTCAACCACCCGCCCGGTGTGGAGGAAATAAAGAAATGAACAAAAGTGATGAGAAAAATAATATTTCTTTTGTGATATTTAATGTTTAGTGTTCTCGACTAATTTCGATCCCAGAAAAGGGTAAAAAATTTCGTGAAGAAAGTTTTCTTTAGAAAGATTTTAAAATAGTTGATATGCTATTAGAAAAATGACAATATTTAACATATTTTGATTACACAATGCTGTGTATCTAAAAAAGAGAAAAAAAAAGAGGAATGGACGAAAGGCTGCATCCTCCACTTCTTCAAGAAACGTGGCCTTGGAATCACTAAGAACTACAGAGCCATTACTCTTACTGCTATAGCTACTAAGGTTTATAATGTTCTGCTTCTCAAACACATCCGACCTGAGGTCAAGAAAATTCTTAGGAAAAATCAGAATGGCTTTTGGAGAAGTCATTCCATTGAATCATTGAAGTAGTATGTGCAAAAAGTCTTGAGCAACACTATTGTTCATAGATTTCTCCAAGGCTTTCAGTTCCATACACATGAAAAATGGAGCAAATACTACTTACATATGGTCTCCAAAAAGAAACTTTTACCTCTACAATGATGGTTTTATGGAGGTGACCGTGGTGTAATGGTTATCGTCGCAGGGTATGGACACGGCGACACGAGTTCAAATCCTAGACCTGACTGATTGCATTTCACATAGCACTAATACCCTTGGGAAAGGTATGAATCCAATTATTCTCCCTCCAGCTATGGGTAAATAGTAGGGCAGACTAGGTTCTTCAGCCTTGGTGAGGCAACTAGTCTAGGAGAAGGAAAACTCTGAATTCAAACCTGTTAAACTCCGTTTAAAAAATTGACCTTGTGTCATATCCTGCCCGAGCGGAGGGGTTGGTAAATATGATAATGATGGTTTACAAAAACATGAAAGGAATGGTTTGCTCGCCTAATGCTGAGACCGACTTTGACATTGTCACTGGAGTTTTGTAAGATACATTAGCACCATATATGTTTATAATCTGGCTAGATTACGTACTTTGAACTTCAATAGACCTAATTAAAGAAAATTGTTTCGTATTAAAAAAGATGAGAAGCAGACAATATCCTTCAGAAACTATGGCAGATGTAGACTACACTGACTATCTAGTGCTTCACACAAATACACCAACCTAAGCTAAATCCCTACGTCTTAGTCTAGAGCAAGCAGCCAGAAGGAACCATCTTGACTTTGGTAAATAGTATCAAGGGTAAATTTGGGCAATCCCGGGGAAGAAGGAGTGCCCTCCTTACACCTCGGTGTAGTAGATATTGAAAAGGGAGCCTTCAGGTCACCCTTGACTACAGTCGCCAACTTTACTTACTGACTTACTTATTGTTCAATCGTCTAGGACTCCAGAATACACTGAATGCTTCTCTACAGAGGGGTAAGATCCACACAAACGAGTGTCCTGGATATGACAATAAATCTGATGGTGAGGTTCCAGTAATGTTGGAGCTTTGGGGAGTGCAGATTACCCCTTCATTGCCATTGCTGCCAGGTCTACTCTGGCCCAGAGTGGTACCACCTGATACTATTTACTAACCCCTCCGCTCGGGCAGGATATGACACAAGGTCAATTTTTAAGCGGAGTTTGACAGGTTGGAATTCAGAGTTTTCCTTCTCCTAGACTAGTTGCCTAACCAAGGCTGAAGAACCTTGTCTGTCCTACTATTTACCCATAGCTGGAGGGAGAATAATTGGATTCATACCTTCCCCAAGGGTATTAGTGCTATATGAAATGCAATCAGTCTCGTCCGGGATTTGAGCTCGTATCGCCGTGTCCATTTCCTACGACGATAACGACTACACCACGGGCACCTCCGAGTGGTAGCACCTGATAGGGTCCTATCTATGGGTCAACTAGAACTAAACTGTGTCCTTATGCTAAACTGATTTGCTTGAAATAGAACTGTTTTTGTATGCTAAACTAAATTATTTGAAATAGAACTGATTTTGTATGCTAAACTAAATTGTTTGAAATAGAACTGTTTGTATGTTTTAAAATGGATTTGACATTAATAACCTGCAAGGGTTGATGTGCCATAAAACCAAACCAAACAAAACCGTTAAAACCATTTATTTGTCTGCAAACAAATTAGTTTTATGTCATTTAAAAATGAAATTATCTTCAAAAAATTTACTTGAAAATCCTATATGATATACATATAAAAAAAGAAAATCCCAGTAACTTTGGTTTAGAATAAAACTCTGGAGTTTTACGGCGTATGGAGTACCCTCTCATAGCTATTACTCCCAAGTAGACTCTTACAGAGAGTGGTTATAACTGTTACGTTACCATCAATGAGTCCCTAAGATCTCTTCTAAAATTATTCGTATTTGATAGGAATACTTGAAATCGTATATCTGTATACAAAAGGCACTTAAGAAACGTCTACACAAATGTATTTATAAAAGTAGGATGTACGCGATTCCCAAACCTCTTAGTATAAAATCACCCTTGAGAGATTGACATGCAGTAAAAATGAATTGTACCAAGTTATAGGCTTTGTTTAGTTTCTTTGTTTAATGACATATTAACCTATATGTAGCTGCAGTAACTCTAGACATTTAAGTACATTCGTGGTGGATTCGAAATTGTTTCATTTTGATAGGGTGCTCCTCTAGAATCTGTAAATTTGTTTGTTATTTTGTTGTTCTAATGTATGTGCGTGTTTGTATGTATGTGTGGGTGTTTGTGTGTATTTGTGCGTGTGTATGTGAGTGTGTATGTGTATGTGTGGGTGTTTGTGTGCGTGTTTGTGTGTGTGCGTGTGTATTTGAAAGGAAAGGTATGAATCCAGCTATGAGTAAAATAAGTGATGGAAAACTCTGAATTCAAAACCTATTAAAGTCCGCTTGCTTAAAAGTTGACCTTCAGTCACTTCCTACACGTGCAGAGGAGTGGGTAAATGCATATATATATATATATATATATATATATATATATATATATACTAGTTGTCGAAATTTCTCAAGTTTGCTGAACATATAAATATTACTAATTAGTTATGATAACTCCTTGTTGATTCATTTTAACTCACAACCATTTTTCATTCAAAATATACGGTTAAAAATGCATTGTCCAACGCGATGAGTATGTAGAAAAATAGTGTTTTCAAGCAGAAAACGTGCTCTATCTCACGTGGATAATTTGCTCCTTGTATCTATTGTTATTCTTTTGGGAAAAAAAGAAACATTACTTTCGGAGCATATATATATATATATATATATATATATATATTGATGGAGAGAGAGAGAGAGAGAGAGAGAGAGTAAGTGATGTAGATTAAGAGAGAGAGAGAGAGAGAGAGAGAGATAGATATGTTGAAAGAGAGAGGGACACAGAAAGGCGTGGTAAAAAAATAAAGAGAGAAACATTACGAAAGAGAGAGAGAAAGAAGCAGAGAGAGAGAGAGAAAGAGAGAGAGAGAAAGCAATGGCGAAAGAAAAGGGAAAGAGAGAGCTAGAGAGAGAGAGTTTGAGAGAGTGAGAGAGTTAGAGAGAGAGAGAGAGAAAGAAAGAGAGAAATATATATGGTGAAAGAGAGAGGGACACAGAAAGGCGTGGTAAAAAAAAGTAAAGAGAGAAACATTACGAAAGAGTGAGAGAAAGAAGGAGAGAAAGAGAGAGAGAGAGAGAGGCCATTAGAGGGAAAGAGAGACATGTTGAAAGAAAGAAAGAAAGAATAAAAGAAAGAAAGAGAGAGAGAGAGAGATCCGAAAGAAAGAAAAAGAAGGAAAGAGGTGGTGAAAGAAAAAAAGAAAGAGACGGTGAACGAAAAAAAAAAGAAAGAAAGAGTGAGAGAGAGAGAGAGAGAGAGAGAGAGAGAGAGTAGAAGAGAGGGATGATGCAAGAAAGGAAAAGAGAGAAATTTACCTACATAGAAACAACGTACATATATCTTAATAACAAGCTTTGTTCTCGTCTAGAAAACGATAAAATCTATTCAAAGAACCCTTTATCTATTGCTGATAAAATTTGCACCCGGAAACATCGCTTGGTTCGTTGGCAGAAACGATTTTTTTTGGGGGGGAGGGGGGCGCAAAATTATTTGCTGATAGTTTTCTGCTCGTTCAACAAATGACCTGCTTGACAAATTTAACTTGATTCAACTCAGCAGTCAATAAATTTAACCTAGAAAAATCTATCGAACCATTTTATCACCCACATTTACACTGAGGTTTCCAACATCGCTTACGCATCAAGTCTGAATGTGAATTTCTATAAATTCGAATAACGTGACTTCTAAAATTCGAAAAAAAAAAATGAGTTCTATAAATTCAAAAAAAGTGACTTCTATAAATTCGAAAAAGATGACTTTTAAAAAGTCAAAAAGGTGACTTAAATTAAATTAAAAAAACGTGACTTCTATAAATTAGAAAAACGCGATTTCTTTAAAAAAAATTTCACCTATGAATTCGAGAAACATGGCTTCCTTAAATTCGAAGCCGACTCATAGTTCTAGTGGGTAGAGTGTTCGCCAATGGTTCGCGAGACCTGGGTTCAATCCCAGGTCACGTCATACCAAAGACTTTAAAAATGGTACTTGATACCTTCTTGCTTAACACTCAGCAATATAAGGTACATATCAAGGGTAAAGTGGAGCAATTCAGGGAAAGGAGTAGCGTCCTCCCCTACACCTCAGTGTTGAAAAGAGAACCTTCTGATCACCCTCGACTACGGTCGCCAACTTTACTTTTTTATTTACTCTATAAATTCGTAAGACGTCATTTCTATAAATTGAAAAAAACGTGACTCCAATAAATTCGAAAAATTTAACTTCTATAAATTTAAAAATACCTGACTTCTATAAATTCGATAAACGTGACTTCTATAAATTCAGAAAAAGTGACTTTTATCGAGTCAAAAGACGTGACTTCTATTAATAAAGAAGGAAGTTCTATGAATCCCCAAAACGTGACTTCGACGAATAAAAAAAAATCTGTTATCAATAAATTAGTGAAAGGTGGCTTCAATTAAATAAAAAAAAAAACAGTTGCTTCTGCAAATAAAAAAAATGGCTTCTTTGGTTTCTATAAATTTGATAAACAGAGTTTCTATATATACGAATAACATGGCTTCTATTAATTCTAAAAATGTGGTTTCTATAAATTTGAAAAGGGTGACTTCTATAAATTCTGTTAATCTCCCAAACAATGACTTCTATAATGTAAAAAATCATAAACTCTTTAAATAAATAAAGTAGGTTTTATAAATCCGAAAAACGTAGTTTCTATGAATTAAATAAGTTCTCAAATTCGAAAAACGTGGCTCCCGCAACCCCCCCCCCCAAAAAAAACAGCTTCCATAAATCTAAAAAACGTGGTTTCTATATATCTAAAAAATGGCTTCAATAGATTAAAAAGAGTGGCATATATGGTTTCAATAAATTTGGTAAACGTTGCTTCAATATATTCGAATAACGTGGTTTTCACAAATTCAAAAAATCTAACTTCTATAAATTCGAAAAACGTTTCTATAAATAAAAAATATGTGGTTTTACGAATTAAAAAAATCTGGCTTCTATAAATTAAAAAAAAAGTGGTTTCTTTAGATTAAAAAATATGATTCGACAAATTAAAAAATATGGCTTTCACAAATTAAAAAATCCAGGTTTCTATAAATTCGAAAAATGTAGTTTCAATAAATTAAAATAAAAATATGGCTCCTACAAATTCTAAAAATCTGACTTCTATAAATTCGAAAAATGTGGTTTCTATAAATTAAAAATATGCGGTTTCTAAAAATTCCAAAAATCTGGCTTCTATAAATTCAAAAAAACGTAGTTATTATAAATTGAAAACATGTGGTTTCTAAAACTTCAAAAAACCTGGTTGCTATAAATGTGAAAACCTGGTTTCTATAAATTAAAATGCCTGGCTTCTTTGATTTAAAAATATATGGTTTCTCCAAATGTAAAAAACCTTGCTTCTATAAAGTCGAGAACCTGTTTTCTATAAATGAAAAAACATGGCTTCTATGAATTAAAAAAAAAGGGTTTCTAAAACTTCAAAAGACCTGGCATCTATAAATTTAAAAACCTGGTTTCTATAAATTCAAAATCCTGGTTTCTATAAAATAAAAAATTATGGTTTCTTCAAATTCAAAAAACCTGGCTTCTATAAATTCGAAAACCCGGTTTCTATAAATGTAAAATCCTGGTTTCTATAAAATAAAAATTATGGTTTCTACAAATTAAAAAAACCTGGCATCTATAAATTCGAAAACCTGGTTTCTATAAATGTAAAATCCTGGTTTCTATAAAATAAAAAATATGTTTTCTACAAATTCAAAAAACCTGACATCTATAAATTCGAAAACCTGGTTTCTATAAATGTAAAATCCTGGTTTCTATAAAATAAAAAATATGTTTTCTACAAATTCAAAAAACCTGACTTCTATAAATCCAAAAACCTTATTAAAAAATAAGAAAAACAAAAAAAAAATATCTGGCGTCTATAAATTCGAAAACGAGATTTTTGCTGCTCATGGCAAAAATCATGGAATTAACACACTGATAGGTTGTTCACCCTATTTTTTTAAAAGCTTAGTAAATATGAAATAAAACACAAAAAAATTTAGTTAATAACCGACCTTTCTGGCTTCCTTAAATATTCTTAAACGAACTAGATGAAATTATTTAAATCCATAATATAATTTTTTTCTAGCTATGCGGAGGAAAATATGAGCGAATGTCCAGGAATTATCTTGTAATTAACATTTTTAAAAATATACCAGCAGAAATCCAGATACTGAAAATTGATGATTTATAAATATCAATTATATATATTCTAACTTTGAATTATCACAGTGTTCCGTTAGGTTTTTTCAGTTACCAGTAAATGAACTCAATAACAGATAAAACGCAAAGGAAATAAATTAACTGCTGAATATTCTGGCTTCATAAAATATTCCTTAAAAAAACTAAATGAACTTATTTAAATGAATTTATTCAATTTTTTCCCCCCGCGAACACAGAACATCTGTGTGATTTATGAAATATTTCACTTTTATAAAGAGATATTTTTTTACAACCAAAACGTCTCTACGTATATTTAAAAAAATAAACCAGTAAAAACATTTTTAAAATGCTAGTTTCTTTACATCTTACACTGTACGATTCGGAAAATATTTTTTTATATATGTTTAAAAAGGTTCCACGAACCTTTACACCAATTGAAATTTTCGCTCGAACAATGA
>OY757922.1:34430905-34453405 GCA_963585895.1 Sepioteuthis lessoniana | reverse complement strand
GTAAAAGTTCGTTCTCCGGAGGGAGACACAGACTACATCGATATTGTAGCAGGTGTACTGCAAGGAGACACATTAGCCCCATACTTATATGTCTAGACTACGTGCTTAGAACATCTATTGATAAAATCAAAGAAAACGGTTTCAAGCTAACAAAAGAAAGAAGCAGAAGGTACCCCGCTAAAACAATTACCGATGCTGTCTACGCTGATGATATAGCACTTCTTGAAAATGCACCCGCACAAGCCGAAACCCTGCTACATAGTCTGGAACGAGCCACTGCAGGCATCGGGCTCCGTGTCAACGCACACAAGACGAAATATACGTGCCTCAATCAAACAGGCGACATCTCCACACTAAACGATAGAGCTCTGAAACTGGTTGACAAGTTCACCTACCTAGGAAGCAGTGTCTCATCATCCGAGACAGACATTGACACACGACTAGCAAAGGCAAGGACAGCTATCGATAGGCTATCAGTCAGACCTGACCGATAAAAAGAAGCGCAGTTTCTTCCAAGCAGCGGTAGTATCGATACTGCTATATGGATGTACCACGTGGACGCTAACAAAACGTATGGAGAAAAAACTTGACGGGAATGCTGCGAGCAATATTGAACAAATCCTGGAGACAGCACCCCAAAAAACATCAACTGTACGGCCACCTACCACCCGTTACAAAAACTATCAAAGTTAGACGAACCAGACATATGGGACACTGCTGGAGAAGTAGGAACAAGCTCGTAAGTGATGTACTCCTGTGGACTCCTTCGCTGTGACGAGCAAAGGCAGGACGTCCAGCTCGAACAAACATACAGCAGCTATGTGCCGATACTGGATGTAGCCCGGAAGACCGGCCAAAAGCAATTGACGATAAGAAAGAATAGCGAGAGACGGTCAGAAATATCCGTGCTGACAGCGCGACATGATGATGATGATGATGATATATGTGTGTGTGTGTGTGTTGTTAAAAATATGCATATATGTGTCTGTGTGTTGTTAAGAAACAAAAAATTATTTATATATACGTGTGTGTGTGTGTGTGTGTGTGTATCGGTAAGAAATATCTGTATATGTTTGTGTGTTGGTAAGGTAAAAGCCTAAAGCTGCCAAAGCTACCACAGCAACCCCCCCAAAAAAAGAGAAAGAAAGAGAAAAAAAATGATGAAATTAGTATGCCTCCCCACCTCTGTCTCGAACAGTAGACCGTCTCCAAACATACCCAAAACTCAGTAGTAAATAAACGCTAAAAGGAAGAGGAATGATTTGAACTCACGTGCCAACAGAGGAAAAATGTTTCAATATTGATCAGTATGTCTTTAAGTCCTATTAATTTAAAATGCGGAATTTTACAAAATGTTATGCTGTATTTTTGTTTGTAAAATAATGCTTAAACTGTGCATTTTAAATGTAAAGACACGCTTACTATAAACCCAAATTGAATATATGACTCTGTCCAAATGTCAGCGAACACGGCAAAACGTTTTTGAATCTATTCTAAAAGTTAAAAATTCTTAGAGGCCTAACAGTAGTTTAGAAGAAAAAGTAAAAGCCTAAAACACCCAATGCTACCACACACACACAAAAAAAGAAAAAACGGTAATATAGAAGAAAAACTAAAAAGCCTAGGAAAATGTCCCAATACCGCCAAAAAAAAAAATTCAGTAACAGTGAAAGTCTGACGAAAGTACCTTAATCTTGGACTTTAACTAAGTTAAAACTTAAGGAAACTTAAATCAAAATTACCCCCCATTTTTTTTTTCTTTTTCTTTTCTTTTTTTTTTTTACCTACACATGGGAAGCAGCTTGATGTACGTAAAGGTATTTGAATAAACCCATGGATGACCAAATTCAATACCTAAACAGGTCCTGGACGTGAGTTTGACGACTTTACGCTCATGATCGTTAGTTCGATCGGGGAACTACTGCTGCCCTCTATACGAGTGGCTTCTATAGAAGAGAATAAAACAGCCATCGAAAGATAACCATGACCCACACTCAAACCCCATACACAAACCGCATCGCTCTTCGCGCGGGTAAAAAAGGGGCGCCTCATGCTGAGGCGCCCTTTGGCCTCAGTGTTCGAAACGCTCAGTGTTCGAAACACTCAGTTTCACTGAGGCGCCCCTTGGCCTCAGTGTTCGAACACTGTTCGAAAAATCAGCTACAGAACTCAAACGACCAAAACTACTAAAATGCAAGCAAACACTACAAATAGCGACATTTAACGTAAGAACCTTACATAGAATAGGACAACTACCAGAGCTAATCGCATCGGCCGTAGAACATAAGATTGACATAATATGCATACAAGAACACAGATACACGCACACCGAAGATATCAAATAGCACGAAACTGGCAATGGATGGTCGCTCGTCACTGTATCCGCATGGAAAAACTCTGTAAACGCCACAGTAGGAGGGGTAGGATTGCTTATAGGACCTAGAGCATTAAAAACGCTAAATTCATCATCATCATCATCATCATCATGTCGCGCCGCCAGCGCGGATATCCCTGACCCTCTCTCGCCATTTCTCCCTATCATTCATCGCCTCCGGCAGGTCTTCAGGGTTACATCCTGTGTCCTCACATAGTTGCTGTATGTAGGTTCGTGCTGGTCGTCCCACTCTTGCTCATCCATATGTGGGGGTCCACAGGAGTACATCGCTTATGAGCTCGTCCTTGCTTCTCCAGCAGTGTCCTGCGTGTCTGGTTCGTCGAACTTGTATAGTTTTCGTGATGGGGGGCAAGTGTCCGTATAGTTGGAGTCTCGTGGGGTGTTGTCGCCAGGACTTGTTTAATACTGCTCTCAACATCCTTGTGTAATTTCCGTCCAGCCTCCTCTCCAGCCGCTTCGTAAGCGTCCATGTGGTGCATCCATATAGCAGTATCGACACAACCGCTGCCTGGAAGAAACTGCGTTTCATTTTATCAGTTAGGTCCGACTTCCATATGATCGAGAGCCTATCGATAGCTGTCCATGCCTTCGTCAGTCGTGTGTCGATGTCTTTTTCGGTTGATGAGACGCTACTTCCTAGGTAGGTGAATTTGTTGACTAGTTTCAGAGAGGCTCCGTCTAGTGTGGCAATGTTGCCCGTTTGATTGTAACACATATATTCAGTTTTGTTTGCATTGACATGGAGGCCAATGCCAGCTGCGGCTCGTTCCAGACTATGTAGTAGTGTCTCTGCTTGATTAGGCGTATTCGCTAGTATCGCCAAGTCATCAGCGTAGTCGGCGTCCGTGATTGTTTTTGCGGGGTACCTTTTGCTTCTTCTCTTAGTCAGCTCGAAGCCATTTTCTCTGATTTTGTCGATCGAAGTCCTAAGCACATAGTCTAGACAGATGATAAAGAGGTACGGGGCTAGTGTGTCTCCTTGTAGTACTCCTGCAACAATGTCGAAGTATTCCGTGTCTCCATCTGGTGAGCGTACTTTCACTTTGGTGTTTCTGTAGAGAATCATTATCGCTGCTACTGTTTCTTTTGGTAGGCCGTATGCTAGTAGGATTTGCTCCATCTTCCCTCTGTGTATGGAATCGAAGGCCTTGGTAAAGTCGACAAATAGTAATGTTGCCTGTAAGTTTTTTGCCCGAACGCCTTCCAGGATTCTACGGATGGTCAGTATTTGTGAGGTTGTGGATCTATTTCTCCGGAAGCCATTTTGGTTTTTCCTAAGGATGTTGTCTATTTTGGGTTCTATGCGGTTTCGTAGTAGGGCATTGTAGATTTTGGCTGCTATGGATGTAAGTGTTATCCCTCGGTAGTTCTTGGCTAGTCCGAGGTCACCTTTTTTAGGGAATGGAAGGATGCATCCCTTCGTCTATCTCTCTATCCAATTTTGACTATAGACTGCGTTGCATTGCCGGAGCAGTATATCGTCGAATTGTCTAGTCTTCCACACTTCTGGGGGGATCTCGTCTAGCCCTGCCGCTTTCCTATTTTTAATTCTTCTGAGAACTGAGTCGAGTTCTTCTTTGGTGAAAGGACCTAGTTTTACGTCTAATTGCTTGCTAATAATTCTGGTGATCGGTTCATCCGTTATTTCCGGTAGGTTCCTAGTAGATTTTTGAAATGCTGTTCCCACAGTTTTACTCTTTCTTGTTGGCTTGCAGCTTTCAATTTTGCTTTGGTTGTGCTCTTCCTTCCACTTACTTCGTTTATTGTTTGCCAGGCTATCCTGGATTGTCTGTCTTCCACCGAGTCTCTAATCTTATCTATCTGATTTTGTATGTATTCTGCCTGTTCTTTTAGGTATATTCCTGTTAATTGATGTTGTGCCTTTTCTAGTTCTCGTGCATTTGTGTTTGTTGGGTTCTTTTGATAGCTTTTGGAGGCAGTCTTCACAAGTGTACGTTTTTCTCTAACCGCTAGCGTTTCCCAAGGAGCTCTATATTTAGTTCTAGGTTTTGTTGGAATACACTTTGCTGCCGCCTCAAGGTGTGCTTCTACAAAATTTTCATATTCGTCATTTGGGGTACCTATTTCTGCCTTTTCTTGTAGTGCTTCGAATCTGTTTCTTAATTCCAATGCATATTTATCTCTAATATCTCTGTTGTTGAGTAGGGCCCAGTCATAGTGCTTGGTTGTCGCTTTACGTGTGGCGTTTTTTCGTAGGCTTAGTCGTACTTTGGCCGTAACTATTCGATGATAGGAGGACACACCCTCGAAAGAGGAGTATGCCTCGCAAGCATTGAGAAAATACAACCTAGAATGATGGCAGCTACTTTTAACGGCAACCCCAGAGCAACAATCATCTCTGGCTACAGCCCTACCAATGTTAGAGAGGAAACTGAACTAGTCACCTTCTACGATGAGTTATCCTCATTAGTGCGTAGCATCCCGAAACACAACATGTTAGTCATTGGCGGAGTCATGAATGCCCAAATCGGGAAAAACGCAAACAACAAATACAGCCTCCACAACACGTCAAATAGGAATGGGCAACATCTAACAGATTTCATGATAGAAAATAGATTAGCATGCCTCAATACAAACTACCAAAAAAGAGAGGGCAAATTATGGACCTACACGTACGCGAACAATACTAAAGCTCAGATAGACTACGTCCTTATAAACAAGAAATGGAAAAATAGTGCAATGAATTGCGAGGCATACTCCTCTTTCGAGGGTGTGTCCACCGATCACCGAATAGTCACGGCGAAAATACGGCTAAGCCTACGAAAAAACGCCAAACGAACAGCGACCACCAAACACTATGACTGGGCCCTTTTGAACAACAGAGATATAAGAGATAAATACGTATTAGAATTAAGAAACAGATTCGAAACACTACAAGAAAAGACAGAAAAAAGTACACCAAACGACGAATATGAAAATTTCGTCAATGCGCACCTCGAGGTAACAGCGAAATGCATTCCAACAAAACTTAAAACTAAATATAGAGTCCCATGGGAAACTTTAGCGGTGAGAGAAAAACGTGCACTAGTGAAAACAGCCTCCAAAAACTATCGAAAAAAACCAACAAACACAAATGCCCGAAAACTAAAAACGGCACAATATCAATTAGCAGGCATATATATAAAGGAACAGACAGAATACATTCAAAATCAGATAGATAAGATTAGAGACTCGGTGGAAGATAGACAATCTAGGATAGCCTGGCAAACAATAAACGAAGTGAGTAGAAGAAAGAACACAACCAAAGCAAAACTGAAAGCAGCAAACCAACAAGAAAGAATAAAACTGTGGAAACCGCACTTCGAAAACCTACGAGGAAACCCACCGAAAATAACACATGAACCAATCACCAGAATAATTAGTAAATAATTAGACATTTAACTATGGCCATTCACACAAGAAGAACTCGACTCGCTTCTCAGAAAAATTAAAAATAGGAAAGCTGCAGGGCTGGACGAGATTCCCCCAGAAGTATGGAAGACCAGACAATTCGACGACATACTGCTCCGACACTGTAACGCAGTATACAATCAAAATCCGATAGAGAGATGGATGAAGGGATGCATACTCCCCTTCCCTAAAAAGGGGGACCTCGGATTAGCCAAAAACTACCAAGGCATAACACTTACATCCATAGCAGCCAAAATTTACAATGCCCTACAACGAAACCGCATAGAAACCAAAATCGACAACATACTTAGAAAAAACGAAAATGGCTTCCGAAGAAATAGATCCACGACCTCACAAATATCAACCATCCGTAGAATCCTTGAAGGTGTACGGGCAAAAAACCTACAAGCGTCATTAATATTTGTCGACTTTACCAAGGCCTTCGATTCCATTCACAGAGGAAAGATGGAACAAATCCTACTAGCGTACGGCATACCTAAAGAAACCGTAGCAGCAATAACGATTCTCTATAGAAACACCAAAGTAAAAGTACAATCACCAGATGGAGACACAGAATACTTCGACATTGTAGCAGGAGTACTACAAGGGGACACGCTGGCTCCGTAGCTCTTTATCATTTGTCTAGACTACGTACTTAGAACATCGATTGACAAAATCAGAGAGAATGGCTTCGAGCTGACAAAGAAAAGAAGCAGAACGTACTCCGCAAAAACATTTACTGACGCCGACTACGCCGATGACATAGCGATACTGGCAAATACACCCGACCAAGCCGAAACACTACTGCATAGTTTGGAACAAGGAGCCGCAGGCATAGGCCTCTATGTTAATGCACACAAAACGGAATATATGTGCTATAATCATCTCCACTCTAGAAGGAACCCCTCTTAAACTAGTAGACAAATTCACTTTCCTAGGAAGCAGCGTCGAATCAACCGAAAAGGACATCAACACGAAGTTAACGAAAGCATGGACAGCTATCAATAGGCTATCGATTATATGGAAATCAGACCTAACCGATAAAATGAAACGCACTTTCTTCCAGGCAGCAGTCACATTGATACTGCTGGAGAAGCAGGAATGAACTCATAAGAGATGTACTCTTATGGACCCCACACATGGCCGTGCAAAAGCAGGACGACCAGCACGAACGTACATTCAGCAGCTATGTGAGGATACGGGATGTTGTCCTGAAGACCTGCCTAGGGCGATGAACGATAGGGAGGAATGGCGAGAGAGGGTCAGGGATATCCGTGCTACCAGCGCGACATGGTGATGATGATGATGATGATATATATGAGTGTGTGTGTGTGTGTGTGTGTTGGTAAAAAATATATACATATATGTATGTGTGTGTGTGTCTGTGTGTGTTTGGGTGTGCGTGTTGGTGAGAAATATATATATATGTCTCTGTAAGTAAGAAATATATATATGAGTGTGTACGTGTATGTTGGTAAGAAATATATATATATATGTGTGTGTGTATTGGTAGGAAATATGTACATATGTGTGTTTGTGTGTTTGTGTGTGATGGTAAGAAATATACATATAAATGTTTGTGTGTTGGTAAGAAATATATATGTGTGTGTGTGTGTGTATTCTTAAAAATATGCATATATGTGTCTGTGTGTTGTTAAGAAATATATATATATATATATAAATATTTATTTATTTATTTATATATACGTGTGTGTGTGTATGTGTGTGTGTATCGGTAAGAAATATCTGTATATGTGTGTGTGTTGGTAAGATATGTATATATATATATATAAGTGTGTGTGTGTGTGTGTGTTGGGAAGAAATATATACATATATGTATGTGTGTGTGTGTGAGTGTGTGTGTGTGGGTGTGTTTGTGTGTGCGTGTTGGTGAGAAATATATATATATGTGTCTGTGTGTAAGTAAGAAATATATATATGAGTGTGTACGTGTGTGTTGGTAAGAAATATATGTATATGTGTGTGCGTGTATTGGTAGGAAATATGTACATATGTGAGTGTGCGTGTTTATTAAGAAATATACATATATATATATATATATATATATATATATATAATCATCCACAGACAGACTGTTTCGTTCTATCAGAACTCTTTTAGAATGTGTCCGTGGTGTAATGGTTATCGTCACAGGATATGGACACGGCGATACGAGTTCAATTCCTGTACAAGGCTGATTGCATTTCACATAGCACTAATACCCTTGGGAAAGGTATCAATCCAATTATTCTCCCTCCAGCTATGGGTAATAGTAGGGCACACTTGGTTCTTCAGCCCTTGGTAAGGCAACTAGTCTAGGAGAAGGAAAACTCTGAATTCAAACCTGTTAAACTCCGCTTAAAAAATTGACCTTGTGTCATATCCTACCCGAGCGGAGGGGTTGGGTAAATAGGATCAGAACTCTTCAGTGTGGCTAGACATATGTGTGTGTGTGTGTGTGTGTGTGTGAGTCAGTGACTCTACATGTTCTCGTTATTTAGGTTTAGTTTGGTTTGTTTTCTTTGTATAATGACATATCAATCTTTGTGGAGTATTTAATGTTAAAGTCAGTAGTGATACAGTTTAGCCTGTAGCTGGTGAGAAGAATAGGTGCTTTATAACTTTTCCGAAAGTGAACATTATAGGGCCTCTGGAGTTCGATCTCTCTTGATGGTTTTATAGTAGTTTTAAAACTATAATATTAAGATTCTAGGTGTTTCCATTATTTTGTCCATCCCCAGCACACACACACACACACACATATATATATATGAAGAAAATAGAAAAACCAAGTATTCCAAATGAGATGAATTGATAATGACGGTAAAGTCAACGTTAGAACGTTTCAGCTTTATTAAACCTTCATCAGGAATTTATGATGGAGAAAATTGTTACTTGAACAACGATAAATATTTTTAATAGATTCATCACATTTGGAATACTTCGTTTTTCTATTTTCTTCATACTGTTGAATTTATTTCCATAATCTATTTCCAGACATACATATATAGATATATACATATATATTATATATACATTAAAAAATGAATAGATTCGACAGTGAATATGGTTTTTTAGATTTTATTTTATACAACAATGCATTACACGTGTTTCAGACTTTATAATGGTCTTCAGGAAGCTAATAATGGTCAGGGCAGTCTTTTTAGCAAGCCTAATGTGTAGCATTGTTATATATAATAAAAATCTAAAAATCAAATTCACTTGCGGACCTGTTCATTTTTAAACTTCGACTTTTCTCAAGTTGGATCAACAAAAAGAAAAAATTATATAATTTATATGAATACACTCTCTGTCTGTCTTTGTTTCCCCGTCTCTCTTTCTTTACACACACACACACACACACACACATATATATATATATATATATATATATATATATATATATATATATATATATATATATCAGTCTGTTCATTTCTTTCTTTCTTTTATTTTATTATATATTTGGTCAGAAGTCACGATTTCTGAAGCAAGCTGGAAATCCCGTGGGTGTTTGTTCATTGGCTAGAGGCAGACCCGTGGGATTTGAGAGATAAGAGTTCCACTCTTCTGAGTCCGAGAACTCGAAAGAAAAGTCGAGTCATTTGGGACTTATGTGAAACCGCCTTTTATTAGGTGGCGGACGATTATGGTTTATCCATAAAAGGATGTCTCCTGCCCTCCACGTCATCTTTTTTGTGACCCAAAAAAGGAAAAATGCAATATCGATAAACCTGTTCTGGGTATGACACAAAACTGCATCTGATGGTGAGGCTCCAGTTCTGGAGCTCTGGCGCATCATTTCTTTATGATAACTCCGTGGTCCACTCTGACACAGTTAGGGTCCCATCTATGGGTCGAATAAAATTTGTTTTCAAAATTTGTTTTTGAAAATTTTTACTATTAGATAGAAATACTTTATACCCTCTAATTGTAATTTTTTTTATTCAAAATAGTTTCTTTAAGCTATAATCGTTTATTCAACATTACTAATGACCATTACCAAAAAAAAAAAAAATGTGTTTCAAGTATTCCTATCTAATAATAATAATTATACTTTGTAATTATTTTTTCTATTCGATTAAAGTCGATTTCTTACGCTCAGAATATTGAATGGAAAAATTACTATAAACTATACAATTATTAATATTAGATAGGAATACTTGAAACGGTTTGGTTTGGTTTTATGACATATCGGCCGTAAATTATTTCATGGCAAATCCTGTTTTTACATATATATATATAAAATATATATGATTTGTAAACTCATTTTGTAGAGACAGACAGTTAAATGATCAAACACTTCAATTTCTAACAATTCAGTTTTGCATAAGTCATTTGTTTGCAGTCGGTTTAAATGTCAAAGAGTTCTATTTGACCCATAGGTAATACCACTCCGGGCCTAAGTAAAACTGGGAGCGATGGCAATGAAGGAGTACTCCGCATTTCTCAAAGCTCCAGCATTACTGGAGCCTCGCCATCAGATTGTTTAGAGTCATATCAAAGACACTTATTTGAAAAGGTGGGGGGTCTTACTCTGCAGCAGAGATGGAATCAGTGTATTCTACTGCCCCACCCGACTGAGCTTGGAATACTTGAAACCTTAAAACTGGATGTGAGCAAATGATTATCATGAAATGCAAAAATCTCTATAAATTAAATAATTATTAATATTAGATAGGAATACTTGAAACTTTAAACCGTAAATAATTGGTATTGAGAAGTTATAATTGTTTATTTCAAAATGTTCGAAACTAATTGTTTGTCCTCACTTTCGTTTTCTGTGCGGTGGGGGGGGGGTAATTTTGGCCGATACTTAAAAAAAAATCTCTTCACTCTTGTACAATGCCAAATTCTGAGTATGGAATGGTAAACAATACGAACTTGCAATGTTACATTTTACATCTATTTTGCATACGTTCATGTCTCAGTGTTTGTCGTACGTCCCCCGACCGGACGAATGTGGCACAAGGCCTTTTTTAGGTGTGTCCAAGCGCAGAGCCTAAGTCCAGACACGTCTGGCGAGCACAAAAATGCCCCCGGCCCCATTGGTTTTCCCCTAAAAAGTGTCACCTCAGGCGTCAGGGGATATAACTAGCTCCTCCAAGGAGGGTTAGAGCCTAGGAGGACGGACCCCTGAGGTTTGTGGAGAGCCAGTCTTAGCTCACGTGACATGAATGTTGGCTTCCCGAAATCCATTTGCCCAGTCGGCTGGGGCTGTAGAATACACCGACTGCTTCTCTGCAGAGGGGTAAGACCCCCCCACAACGAGTGTCCTGAATATGACACTAAACAATCTGATGGTGAGGTCCCAGCAATGCTGGAGTCTTGGGGAATGCGGAGTATCCCTTCATTGCCATCGCTCCCAGGTCCACTCTGGCCCGGAGTGGTAGCACCTGATAAGGGTCCTATCTATGGGTTAAATAGAACAAAACCGTGCTTCTTTCACTATACTGATTTTTGCATTTAAACGGCGTATTTATGCTAAAATGAATTGTTTAAAATGGAACTGTTTTGACATTGGAACTGCTTACTAGTGCTGAACTGAATTGATCGAAATAGAACTGTTTTTGACGTCTAAACTGTGTACTTATGCTGAACTGAATTATCTGAAATAAAACTGTCTGACATTTAAATCTGTGTATTGCCCAGTCAGTTGGGGCTGTAGAATACACTGACTGCACCTCTGCAGGATATGACACTAAACAATCTGATGGTGAGGTTCCAGCAGGGCTGGAGCTTTGGGGAATGCGGAGTACCCCTTCATTGCCATTGCTCCCAGGTCCACTCTGGCCCGGAGTGGTAGCACCTGATAGGGCCCTATCAATGGGTTAAATAGAACTAACAGCATACTTATGCTAAAATGAATTGAGTAAACTGAATAGCTTGAAATAGAAACGTTTTTGACAATTAAACCATACTTACACTTAAACTGCGTGCTGATGCTTAACTGAATTATTTCAAATAGAACAGTTTTTCGACATTAAAACTGTATTTACACTTAACTGAATTATTACATATAACTGCTTGAATAGTTAGAAATGGAAATATTTTTGACAACTAAACTGTGTACTTATGCTAAACTGAACTGTTTTCAATAGAACAGATTATTTACATAAAAATGGATTTGGTGTTAAATAACCTACAAAGGTTGATATGCCATAAAACCAAACAAACCAAACCAAACGGCTTCGACAGACTGCCACCGGAACCAGGATGATCCGTGTACCGAGCAACACGGCCGACCAAAGTGTGTCCCAGCCCAGTGACACTCAAAGAATGTGCATACGCACGTGTCTCGGTATTTGTCGTACGTCCCACCGACCGGATGAGTGTGGCACAAGGCCTTGTTTTAGGTTGGTCCAAGCGCAGGGCCATAACCCAGACACACCTGGCAAGCACAAAAATGCCTTGGGCCCTGTCGACATTCCCCTAAAAAAAGGGGCGCCTCGGGCGCCAGGCAATAAACCTAGCCCCTTCGACGAGGGTTAGAGCCTGGGAGGACAGCTCCCTGTGGCTCGAGGATGCCAGTTTAGGCGCGCCCGACATGAATGCCGACTTCTCAGAATCCATGTCAAATGGCATCGACCGACTGCCACCAGAACCAGGACATACCCAGACTGATCCATATACCGAGCAACACGGCCGATCGACGAGTGTCCCAGCGACGCTCAGAGACAAAGAATATGAACATGTCTCTCCCGTCAGACCTCTGTCTGACCCATTTATATATCCTCTATTTCTAGTCACCTGAACTTCAATAGCACAATCCATTATAACACTTGTCTTTGTTAGCCAGAGATCCGTGTTCGAACTACGAGTCGGTATCGGTATATTCTTTTATATAACAATTTACTTAGCATTATAGATATTAATTAAACTGAGCGTAAGAAATTGACTTTAATCGAATAGAAAAATAATTACAAAGTATAATTATTATTATTAGATAGGAATACTTGAAACCATAAAACGGTGCGTAAACAAATGACTTTTATTAAATGGAAAAAATACTTAAAAAGTATAATTATTCGTATTAGATTGGTATACTTGAAAATATAAAACGGTGGGCAAATTACTAGAATAAAGTAGTTGATATCATAGAACTATTAGTATTAAACGTTTGATATCATATAACTAGTCGTATTAAACACGAGATATCATATAAGTATGCCAAAAACAATGTTAAGAAAGAAAAAAACTATAGATAAATCTACCATAATCCAAATTCACAAACCTTTTGGCATCAAATAAACCTAGATGGGTTGACATGCCTTTTTAATCAATCAACCAATCAAGAACTAAACGTAGATTCACTCAAGCTCAATCAATCCCGACACTCAAGTTAAATATACCTTTGCATTTAAACTTCGCCTCTCCTTACACTCAAGCTGAATTCATTCTAGCACACAAACCCAATCGCTCCTGACATTCAAGCTTTACCAATTTGAATATTCAAGCTTTACCTATTTTAGTACCAAACTCTAATTATCCTGACGCCCAATCTTAACCATATTTACCAACCCCTCCGTCACGGATATAAAAAATAAACCTCTCCTTACTCATATTTACCAACCCCTCCGCTCGGGCAGGATATGACACAAGGTCAATTTTTAAGCGGAGTTTAATAGGTTTGAATTAAGAGTTTTCCTTCTCCTAGACTAGTTGCCTTACCAAGCTTGAAGAACCTAGTTTGCCCTGCTATTTACCCATTGCTGAGAATTATTGGATTCATACCTTTCACAAGGGTATTAGTGCTATGTGAAATGCAACCAGTCTCGTCCAAGATTTGAACTCGTGTGTCCATTTCCTACGACGATAACCATTACATCACGGGCACCTCCAGTCTTAACCTATGGTAGTACTCAAGTTTAAAACACTTCTAGTACCCAAGTATAACCATTTGTAATACCCAAGCTGAACCTATTCTAGCACTTAAGCTTAAACTATCCTAACACCCTGGCTTGACTTATTCTGTTACCCAAATTTTAGAGCTCAATCTTTACTTATTTTAGCATTTATGCTAAACTTATACTTATACTCAAGCTTAGACTATCTTGACATCCAAGCTTAAACTTTTCTAGCTCAAGTTGAACTTATTTTAGCTCTACAGCTTAAATTATTCCAGCACCCAAGCTTAGGCTATTCTGACACTCGAGCTTAACTTATTCTGATACCCAAACTAAACCTATTCTGGTCTCAACGTTTAATATATTCTGATATTTAGACACTAGTGATGAGTTTCAAGACTATATTTATACAAACTCTTATCTTTTTTTGATAACTTTGGGTAACATACAAGCCCAAAGTACGTATATACGCAAACCCTCTACCATGGGCAGGATGTGGTACGAGGTCAATTTTTTAGGCGGAATAAAGCTGACTGAGATATCCTTCTCCTTAGCTTCTTGCCTGACCATAGCTAAAGAACCCCTTCTACCCTACTTATTTACTCATAGCTGAGAAGAGATCGTGGTTTTAACGCAAAGAGAGATGTAAACAGCTTCGTCGGAGATTTTAACTCGGGTCGTCGATTTAATTTTCAACGTCGAAAATCGTTACGCTAGTTGCGCCCTTGGTATAAGTTACCAAGTGAGGATCAAACTCACGACTCAGTGGCTATTTATCGACATAACCAGATCGTCATCCCATTACACCATACCGGGATATCGTTTACCACACTGTTCCGTGGGGGTAGGTGTAATTTCCAGGTAATACCTGCTTAGCAGGGCTGAGTTTATTTTCTCGGCGCCTCAAAATGAGGACCATACTTGTTTTTTTTTTTTTAAATGGACACGCGTGCGTGGCACGCCATTATAAAATGACTTGGCGTCAAATCGGACAATCATCAACCACGCTGAGACTGCTGTAGACACAGCAAACGAGCACGTCCTAAATACGAACAACAACAACAACAACAACAACAACAAACTGTTACCCACATTATTCATTGTGGCACTTACCTTGACCTACTTCGTGAAAGATATTTCCTACCAGTCAGTCAATAAGCAGAGAATGGTACAACGCGAAAGAACGAAATGCAAGATGAAAAGAGATATTCCCGTGTTTGAGTATGTGACGGTGCTGGGATGTAGCGGGAATTAGCAATGAGACTGTTTTCTGTTTTTACTCTTTTTTTTTTAATGGTCATTATTATTATTATTATTATTATTATTATTATTATTATTATTATTATTATCAAACCAGCCTGTTAGTATATGAATTATATATTAGGCTTTGGAACTGATTTGATCGTATTAGTAGATATCGGATAAAAATAATGAATATTAAAAAGTAATGTCAATTAATCTCTTTCTTTCTTTCTTTCTTTCTTTCTTTCTTTCTTTCTTTCTTTCTTTCTATTTCAGTTTGTTGCTATTGCATTTATTTATTCATTCATTTTTTCTATCTATCTATCTATCTATCTATCTATCTATCTATCTCAGTCTGTTCTTATGTTCCTATTTTGTTCTTTCTTTCTCTCTTTCTTTGTTTGTTTGTTTGTTTGTTTCTTTCTTTCTTTGTATTTCGGTTTGTTTCTATTCCTCTCTCTTTTTCGGTCTGTCTATCTGACTGTCTGTTTCCATTTTCACTATTCTTTCTTTCTTTGTTTCTTTGTTTCTTTGTTTGTTTCTTTGTTTCTTTCTTTCTTTCTTTCTTTGTATTTCGGTTTGTTTCTATTCCTCTCTCTTTTTCGGTCTGTCTATCTGACTGTCTGTTTCCATTTTCACTATTCTTTCTTTCTTTCTTTCTTTCTTTCTTTCTTTCTTTCTTTGTATTTCGGTTTGTTTCTATTCCTCTCTCTTTTTCGGTCTGTCTATCTAACTGTCTGTTTCCATTTTCTCTATTCTTTCTTTCTTTCTTTCTTTCTTTCTTTCTTTCTTTCTTTCTTTCTTTCTTTCTTTCTTTCTTTCTATGAGATATTTGATCTATAAGATATGAGATAGTGGATCTATAAATTCGTAGAATGATACAGTCATTAACTGAATATTGATTTGAAGCGTCGTGAATTGTTTTTTTTTAATATCTTAATAATTTGTTACATTACCTTTGCACTTTTGTTAAAATTCAAACTTTACAGCAAAAAATTTGGGTTTTAACAGCCATTTTAGATTTTACTCAAACGGTCAGTTTAGAAATCTTCTTCGAAGATGATTTTACAACATAAAACAAACAAAAGAAAAAAAGAAATAAAACATCACAAAACACCGAAACGTCGTCATTTATCGTATGAATCGTCTGAATTTATTATTTTCCTCATATTTTATACGCAGACTTACATCTCTGGAGAAAAATATAAGACCACCCTTTAAAATGAAGATAAAAATATTGTTTACAATTTTTAAATTATAAAAATCAGATATATGAAAGATAAGGTTAAGATACATTTTAATTCAAAATAAAAAAAAATTCAATTCATTTTTTATATGTATATTAGCATTTATGCTAAATTTTTAAATTTGTTTTTGACACAGATACAAGACTACCAATAAAAACTAAAGAAAAAGGACTTCATTTATTTGAAATATTTATTATACATACTCTACCTAATAAAATAGCTATTAAAACAAATATTTAAAATACTAAAAACTTAAATGGCTAAAAGAACTGAATTATCTGAATTTGAGAAAGGTGAGATGACAGCTCTGGAAAGAGACAGAAAATCTCAGAGAGAAATTTAAAAGGCCTTAGGACGCAGTAAAACCGTTATTTGCCATTACTTGAAAAGTCCAAATAAGAAAACCAACGGACAGGCCAGAAAAATTATCACCGCAAGTCAAGAGAATATTTATTCGCGAAGTAAAAAAGAAAACTTTGTCAACATCAAAAATATTGAAATCTCCAGTGGATGCTGCTTGTAGTACAATTAGAACAATTAGAAGGCATTTAAACAATGAAAAAATTAAGTATAAGAGAAGAATTCATCGTCTAAGGTTAATTATGAAGCACAAAGAGAAACGACTGGAATATGCTCGTCAATATCAAACCATGATGAAAACCGGATGAAAAGAAATTCAATTTAGACGGTCCAGATAGCTCTCAGAAGTACTGACACACAAACATTTTCCAGAAGAGAATTACTCAACTAGGCATAGTTATGATCTGGGGGGCCTCTCATCATCAAAAAAACTTAAACTACAATTTGTCAGTAGTCGACAAAAATCAGCAAATTATGTGAAGATGCTAAGTGATTTATCTATCGCACAAGAAGGGCGCCATCTATGTGGAGAAGAATGGATTTTTTCTGCAAGTTTATGCAGCTTTCCACAGTGCATCAATAACAAAGAAGTACTAGCTTGAACAAAAGTAAAACTTGTTGACCATTCAGCGTGCTCTCCAGACTTCAATCCTATAGAAAATTTGCGGGGATTGATTGTTGCAAAAGTTTATGAAGGAGGTTGACAGTACTCTGTAATTTCTAAACTCAAAAACGCAATCTTAGATGCACGGAAAAATACCTTCAGTTAAACTTCAGAAACTAGTTGATAGTATGCCTAGCCAAATTTTTGAGGTTATCAGAGCTAACGGCGGATCTACAAAATATTAAATAAAAAATCTTCCTTTATATTCTATACTTCTGCTCATTGGTCTTATATTTATGTCAAAACAAAATGCTAAAATTAAGCATAAATGCTAATATCCATATAAAAATGAATTTAAATTTCTTCATATTCTAAATTTCGTTGTCTTTATACCTTATTTTTCATATATGAGATTTTCATAATTCAAAAATTGTAAACAATATCTTTTTCTTCATTTTTGAGGGTGGTTTTTCGTCCAGGGGTGTATTTACGTTTTTGCGATATCTGATAATCATATGCCCAGTCGGCTGGGGCCGTAGAATACAATGACTGCTTCTCTGCTTAGGGGTAAGGACCCACCGCCAACGAGTGTTCTGATATGGCCCTATATAATCTGATGATGGCGTTCCAGTAATGCTGATGGTTTGGGGAATGCGCAGTACCCCTTCATTGCCCTTGCTACAAGGTCCACTCTAGTCCGGATTGGTAGCAACTAATAGGGTCCTATCTATGGGTCAAATAGAACAAAACTGTGTTGTTTGAGATAGGACTGTTTTGACATTTAAACTGCATACTCATGCCAAACTGAATTGTTTGACATTGAACGGTTTTTGACATTGAAACTGTACTTACGCAAAACTGAATTGTTTGAAATAGAACTGTTACACTGAATTGAATAGCTTGAAATATGAATGTTTTTGACAATTAAACTGTGTACTTATACTAAAGTGAAGCCTTTGAAATAGATCTGTCTATTTGTATAAAAATGGATTTGACATTAAATAACCTATAATGGTTGATATGCCATAAAACCCAAACAAAAAAAAAATGGTAATAATGAAAGCTCATTTTTTTGTTGTTGTTTCGTTCGTGTTCTATGGTTTATCAACCCTCTTGGGTTATTTGATACCAAATTTGGGAATTATAAGGCATTATGTATTAGCTATCGTTTGATTACATTTTGCCTTACTGGATACCAGAGTGCTCTATTCATAAGAAGAGCTTTGAATTACGTGAGTGATAGCCGTTAATTACTTCGCCAGAGTGCTCAACCCCCGGGAGAGTAGCGTATATATATATATATATATATATATAACGAAACAAAAATACATAAAATAAACAGGAAAAGCAATCAGGATGTAGTAAGAAGTCTTTTACATTTTCTTGTATATATACGTATATATATATATATATATATATATATATATACCTAAATTGAATAATTATTTCATCTCCTCATGTCAGCTTCATTGCTAAAAGTTTCATGCGTGAGGGTATATATTATCTTGATGTCTCACCTTTCAACTCTTCTTTCAAAATAGGGGTGTCCTCGTGGGGAAATGGTTAAAACGCTGGATTGCAGAATCGTAGTAAGCGAGTTCGAGCTCCAGTCACGGTTTTACGTTCACTTTTGGACAAATGCTCTCAGCAAAGGTATAAATCCCTTTATCCTCCCAGCTACAGGTTAGATAGTACCATTACAATTCTTCTAGAAAGATAGATTTGGCATTAAATACCCTAAGTAGGTTGATAATCCTTTAAACGACCATATTCTATCAAAATGCGATCAGAAATCATCTCGGCAAGCGTGTACCACTTGAAAATCCAATGGGCTCAATTCCTCAGGATAACGCCCGGATATTACACAAGATCAACAACAAAAAAAAAATACTTAAAATATTTGATCCCTTAACAATAAATTAAAAAAAAAACAGAAAGAAAAAACAATCCTCAATTACAGTTTAACTGTTAGAATTAGATTATTTTTTCATCATAACTGTTTCGTGACGTCATCCAGGCCAACACCATTCCCATCCTAATCGTAACTGCGGCACGATATCAATGCCAACTTTGTTTTAAAACAAATATGTTAGAAAGTCAGTTCACACTATTCTTTAAATTAAAATCAACCTCCCAGCTATGGGTTAAATAGTACCACTACTGTTCTTCTAGAAGAACGGGTTTGGCATTAAATAACCCAAGAATGTTGATATGTCTCTAAAACGTGGAAACAGGAACCAGGAAACAGAAAATTAACCTTTACATCTTTAATGGCAAGACACAGACTAAAGAGATCAAAACACTGAACCCTTCGGGTGATTTTTACTCTCATTCGTGTCTTACATTATTCCTTGTCTCTTTTTTTAAAACCCGACATTGACGATAAACTGTTTTGTGGCGTAGTCATTATCGTCGTTGGAAATGGATGCGGCAAGCAGAGTTAAAATCCTAGACGAGGCTGTTTCCATTTTACATTGTCCTAATACTCTTGGGAAAGGTATGCATCTAACTATCCTCCCACCTATGGTCAAATAGCAGGACAGACTGAGCTCTGTTACCTTGGTATATAAACCAGTCTTGGAGAAAGAAAACACTGTATTAAACCTGTTAAACTCTGCTTAAAAACTTGACTTTGTGTCACATCCTTGCCATGTGAAGGAGTCGGTAAATACATACATTGACGAAAAACTACTGCCCAAACACACACACACACACACACATATATATATATATATATATATATATATATATATATATATATACGTGTGTGTGAGTGTGTGTATGCACATTATGTGTAAACGATCCGAACATATGAAGAGAAAAGGCATGAACTGCTATCAGCAAGTTATCGATCGTATGAAAAGTCATCTAAGGTGAAGCCGTATCAGAACTATTGTGTCGGTGCAACAGTTTGGTTATAACAAAACGCTCGAAGAAAAAGCTAGATGAAACCACGCAAGAATGCTTCCAGCTATTTCAAACAAATCCTGGATGCAGCACCCCAAAATATAGCACCTGTATGGCCATTTGTCATCCATCTCTCAAGCCATCAAAGAAAGACGAACAAGATATGTAGGGCAACGCTGGTGAAGCAGGACGAATTTATACGTAACATCTCTTATAGACTACTACACATGGACACACCAGTGTTAGTCAGCCAGCAAGGACACACATACATCATTTCTGTGTGGACATTGGGTGCTGTCTAGAGGACCTACCTTGAGAAACGGCCGATAGGGATGAATGGAGAGAGAGAGAGAGAGAGAGAGAGAGAGAGAGAAACTCAACGCAATTGTGATATCAACACGACTTTATGATAATAATGATGATCTATACATCTATGTGTACATGCATATATAAGTTGATGATATATATACGTGGAAGATAAATTGAAAAAAAAGAAAACTTTCATTACGGCCCGATGATCGTGAAAGCGTGAAACTGACAGTAGCAATTGATTTGTCTGCATTTAAAATTTTCTCTCTTTCTTTCTTTATATATATATATAAAATTAAAATCGGAACCACAACGTTGTAGACACAAAAGTTTGAAATACAAATGCAGGGCTAATATTGCAATAATTCTATAACAAACAATTTTAAGATATAAAAACCACTCCCAACCAGGTGTTTCACGAAGTCGATCGTCAGTGAAAAAAAAAAAAATATATATATATATATATATATATAAGTTGTAATGGTTTCCGTCGTAGGAAAAGGACATGGCATGCTGAGTTCAAATCCTGCACGAAGTTATTTGTATTTCACATTTCGCTACAAGCCATTGAAAAATGTAGAGATTCGTCTGTTCTCCCTCCAGCTATAAACAAATAGTGGAGAAAACTAGGCAATCGGTCTATGAGATGGAAAACTAAGTTCAAGTCTTAGATTCCGTTTAAGATATAGAGTTTGAGTCACATCGTGCTCGTGCAGAGGAGTTACTAAATACTCACAGAGGGCCCAGTCGGATGGGTCTGCTGCTCTGCAGAGGTGTAAGACTCCCTTAACGAATATCCTGCACATGACACTAAACAATCAGATGGTGAGGCTTCGGTAATGCTTTAGGGAATGTCGAGTACCAGTTTATTGCCTTTGATTCCAGGTCCACTCTGACCTGGAATGGTAGTACCTGAAAGGGTCCTATCTATAGGTCAAATAGGACTAAACTGTGTATTTATGCTAAATTGAATTGCTTGAAATAGGACTGTTTTTACATTTAACTGTACATAAACAACAAAAAAAACTGCACATATGCCAAACTGAATTGTTTAAGATAAAACTGTTTTTGACATTTAAACTATGTACTTACGTGAAACTGAATTGTTTGAAATAGAACTGCTTATATCTGGAAAAAAATAGCGTTAAATAACCTAAAATGCTTGATGTGCCATTAAACCAAACCAAACCAAATAGACACAGACACAGACACACATCTATCTATCCATCTCTCTCTCTCTCTCTCTATATATATATATATATATATAGAGAGAGAGAGAGAGAGAGTAATACTAATACTCAGGACTTAACAAAATATGATACGTAGACATTTTTGACGTCACGCATACACGAGTAATAATATTGAATTCAGAACACTAGTTTTGAAGTCATTCTATTCTGTACGAACTTCACTAGACGCCAGCATATTTGATGGTCACGTAACATGAGCCGCCAATTTTCTTTTGAAATCCGTATGTCGGTAGCCAGTAGCATAAACATCAGACAGCCCGATTCCTTTTATTGTCAACATTTAACATTATAGACCTTCGTACAACTAAGAGGGGAAATTTATCCCTCAGTCCATTAGGATTGTGAATTCAATTATCTGAAAATATACTATCGAAAATGTTTGTGCTTCGCTGATAGGTTTCCGGGGTAAATAATTTTCTTTTTGCTAAGTTTTAAATGTTCAGTCAGGGTCTATACTTGGATTTTTTCAGCTCTTAGAATTTTGCACTGAAAGAAGCTATATTTCATTTATGTTTCAGGTTAGCAACCCTTCTTGAAGATCATATGATTTGAGAAAAAATCAATTTTTACTTTTTTAATTAAAATTTTTCAAACATTCAGGTCGATAACCCGTGTTGAAAATCTATTGATCGGAGAAATATCCTGTTTTTTTTTGGGGGGGGGGTTTGTTTACGTTTTAAGTAAAGTTTACAAAAAAGATTTCAGGTTGACAACCCGTATTGAAGATCGTATGGTCAGAGAAAGATGATGTTTTTACTTTTTTAAGTAATGATTTTAAGAATTTCTGGTCAGCAACCCTTATTGAAAAGCATACGATCAGAGAAAGAAGCTGTTTTTTGTTTTCTTAAGTAATGGTTACAAAAACGGTTTCAGGTTGACAACCTTTGTTGAAAAATAGACGATCAAGAAGCTATTCTTAAATTTCTAA
>OY757922.1:34358405-34425905 GCA_963585895.1 Sepioteuthis lessoniana | reverse complement strand
TATGCCCTTACTTTTTCATCCATAATTGGTCCGTAGGTGTTTAGGTAGATACATTCCCTATAGTGGCAGTAGATAGAGTCGAATAGTTGGTGGGGAAGGTCGTAAGGTTTGTGTTTGGTTTTTCTTTCCTTTTCTTTCTTCTTTTAAGGATATACCAATTTTATTCTCTTCTCTTCCCTTGATGCACATCTCATACTTCTGGGCAGGTTGATAGGTAAGTAAGTAAACCGTGCGCTTATAAAACGAACTCAGGAAATAATGCCTCTGATTTCTTTTCACGCCAACTACAATAGATATCGGGATCATAATTGCACAGTTGGATAGAGCAAGTTTTCTGCAAAAAAAAAAAAACCAAAAAAAAAAACAACAACTTGACTGTGATGTATTTATTTATGTGTACCTTTCAAAGAAAATGATAGCGTCGCAAAGATAGAAAAAATCTTTTTTATATTCTGGATATAAAAAAAACCCCAGGAACCTTTTCTAATGGAGAAGGGTGTAAATGATTCTTAAATTGGTTTAAATTAAGAATTATCCTTCTTCAAAAGGCTAAGGGGTCCTGCATGTTAGAATGAGGGCTATTAGATGGATTAATGCCTCTCCAAGGGGCATTACCACGAAGTAAAGTGCAAACAAATTTCTGTAGATTTTGAACTTGGCTAGTCAAAGCCATAATCATTACGCTACATAGTCTTCCTTTTTATGGTGAAAATGAATGTAGGATGCGACATTAAGTCAATTCTTAAGCTGAGTGCAGCCGGTTTAAATTCACAGTTGTCCTTCAAGATTGGTTGCTAAAGATTCCAAAGTATTGCAAACACTAATAATTCTATTATATATTAATCATTTCTTTGTACACAGATAAATGGTTTTAAGTATTGCAAACACTAATAATTCTTTTTAATATTAATCATTTCTTTGCGCACAGTTAAATGGTTTTAAGTATTGCAAACACTAATAATTCTATTTAATATTAATCATTTCTTTGCGTGCACTTAAATGTTATACTATTTACTCATAGGCGAGGAAGGGATAGACAGATTCATGCTTTTCTTAAAGTGAAGCGCAAATGGTTTTGTCCAGGAATTGAACGTGGCTCGCAATGGCCATGTTCTTACGATGGTAACTATTAAGCCACGCAATCTTCCCATTTTGGTTAAGAATGAATTGTGTTTTGGAGATCTTACTCTTGAACACTAATTTCAATGTAAACATTATCCCTCTCGTTTTAGTCAGAAAAAAATGTAATTATGATCCTAAATTGACTGGCGGTGACCTCATGACCTCTGATGTCAGCAGCATGTATCTTATTTAGTAAAACTTTGAAAGAAAATTTATATCTTGATATTGGGCCATGATTAATCCTAGGGATAAGTTCGAACAAGAATTTTTTTTTTCTGAAGTACGGTTAGATTAAACAAAAATAAATTTAGACTAGAGTATTTTCCTAGGGTTTGTCAAAGTATTGCAACGTTTTGGTACAGGCTTTACTACGTGATAAAATCAGTTCAAGTCGTAGAAAGGTAGCTGCTGTTGTTTTTATTGATTGGTTAGTTGTTTAATTTTACGGCGTATCAACGCTTTTCGGGTCATTTAACGCCGAATTAAATTTCTAAGAATTTAGTTTAGTATAAGTATAGTTTTTGTTTAAAAACAGTTTAGTTAAATGCAAAAACAGTTCTATTTCAAGATATTCATTTTAGCATAAGTACACAGTTTAGTTCTATTTGACCCATTGATAGGACCCTATCGGGTGCTATCACTTCAGGCTTGAGTGGAGCTGAGAGCAATAGCAATGAAAGGATACTCTGCATTCCCCAAAGCTCCTGCATTACTGGAGCCTCACCACCAGATTTTGTGTCCTATCCAGAACATTTGTTAGAAGGGGTCTTACCTCTCTGCAAAGATGTAATCGATGTATTCTACAGCCCCAGCCGACTGGGCCACTGGACACTTGTTGGGGAAGTCTTACTCCTCTGCAGAGATGTAGTCGGTGTATTATACAGCCTCAGCCGATTGGCCAATGTGGTTTTAATTCGGGAACTTATGCCTAACGAGTTCCAACTGGGTTATTTCAATAACATCAACAATCAAACAAGGTGGATTAGGGCTAAAACCGTGGATTTAAAGGCTGTGCTCAAAACCATCGAGCTAAATGTTTCGATTAACTCTCGGAGAGTATGAAACGAGCTCGGCATCTTATAGTCCAGTGTCGTCGGTCTTTGACGAGATCTCGGCAAAACAATTCGATGCTGATGAATTGAGTCCGACGTTACCAAAATATTGCAAAACTTTTGACTCAGCATAGTATGAAACTATTTGAGGTTTTATTAAAGCCTTTTATTTAGTATGCTTTATAAATGATTTAATAGAATCTCATTCCATTATAATTTACAATACTAAATGTAAAGTATCGTTCTCTTAGAAAGATTTTAATGTAAATTTAACAGTTCCGATAGAACTGTACAAAAGTCTACAACCTTTTAAAACGATAGTAAATTTCTACTGATTGCCATCTTATAAAGTGAATGTTTCGCCTTGCGTTTTTTACAGATGAAACACATGCCCCGTTGGAGTCATTTCCATAACTTATCATATTTTATAAAAAGGGGTTCTGAATGCAAGGGAAAGATTCGGGACCACATCTCAAAATGGTGCAAAATGTTTTCAGCCACTTCATATAAACTCATCAAGATACTTAAACAGAAAAATGTTCCACTAGTAATATGGAATTATTTTTCAACATCAGTACTGATTTTTTTCGAAAATATAGTGAAAATTTGTACATCTAAAATCGTGACGAACATTTTGATTTGATAACACAGGCTTGAACCGCTCTTAGTTTTCTGTGTGTGTGTGTGTGTGTGGGTGGGTGGGGGTCAGTCTGGCGTTCGTTCCTGCTGGATGTTATTTAGCTGAATCTTTTATGTAATACGATGGACCAAGTTGAATATTATAATTCCACAAAATTTTTTTTAATCAGACGGTCCACAATATTAGCTGTCCGACGCAACCACAAGGAGAGAAGAAGACGTTGTAAAGGTATATGAATGTATCTCGCTTCCAGCTATAAAGAGGCATCCACTCCACGACTTGACCAATTCGCACCAACGTCTAACCCAATTTCCCGCTTTAGGTTTCGAACTCAATTGTTCTTAAAGCACCAAATTATCTTTCATTATATAATATCTTCTTAGTTATTGCATCAGCAAGTCATATTAGAACACGTGTCGTTAACTTTTATTTCCCCACGTCGGTCAACAAGCCTTGATTATTTTATTATCCATATGCTGTCTTCCCCAACGTAATTTTGACGAGAGGAGTTTAAACCTGGTCACCACCTGTGCACGCGTTTGACCTTGGCAAGGAACTACACCTAAATTCAAAGATTTGTAAGCAGTCCACAACCTCACCAAACTAAATAATAAAATAGTTAATATAATCAATTATCATTAAAATGATTTATATAATTCATTACCACCCTAATTATTTTACAACTTGTTGAAGGAGGCCTTCCCCGTGGAAATACTTGCTTTGTAGGGCTGATTTCATGGCTTGACTCAATAGGGTAACGCCGAAGAGACCAAGTAGTTTTTGGTCTAGCCGTGCATGAGTCTCGATTTGTGCATAGATCCTCACTATAAAATGACCTTGTGTCATAAATCGGTTTGTTAAGAAGTTGGTTAGATTATAGCGAAAATTTCCAAAAAAAATAAAGATAGCCAAGAATATAAACGATAGCCAAGAATATAAACCAGGAATCTATAGTTAAGGAACTCGAAATTTCAAGAAGTGGCATCTCAGAAATCCTCTTGAAATTTCAATGTGCTGGATGTATTTCGGATGTTCTAAGATGTGGTCACTCTCGAAAGCTCCTGCACAGGATGATACGAAAACTAATCAGGACAGTAAAAACTCAACCAAAGAAGACAGCAAGACAAATGAGAGATGAGTGCGACTTGTCCATTTTGGTGTCAGTAGATACGACTAAAGTGCATCGAAACAAATTTTGACTAAAAAGCATTTGAAAGAAAGATTAAGTTGGTTAAAGAGGTATACACTATTGGTGCAGATGATTGGAATAAGATCATATTCAGCCATGAAACTAGGACGGAGCTACATTTTAATTAGCAAGAATTTGTCAGAAGGTTTCCAGGAAAGCGAAACGACCCACGTCACACGACAAAAGTAGATTTCTAGTTCTATGGCATCAAGTATTCCCATTAAATACAAATAATTTTTAAACTAATCTATTCGATCCATCGATGGGACCCTAACAGGTACAACCATTTCAGGTCAGAGTGAACTTAGGAGTAATTCTAGTGAATGGGTACTCGACACTCACCAGATCTCCATAACAGGAGCCTCACCATCTGATGCAGTTTAGATTTGGTTCAGTTTGGTGTGGTTTTATGCTATATCAACCATTGTGGGTTATATAATGCCAAATCCGGTTTATTCATATCTATTAGATACGTTATTAAATAAGTTTCCAGAATTTTTTTCGTATGGGCACTTTTATTGATTTGGCATTAAATAACGCAAGAAGGTTGATATACAATTAAACAACCAAACCACAGTCAAACAATTTGTTTTGATGTATTGGTGTTTTATGATATATCAACCCTTGTGGGTTATTTAATGCTAACTTCTGTTTATGTACTCAGATATATGATTTGTAAGCGAATAATTCATATATAACTTTAAAGCGCGTTAGAGCTCATTTGTTTGCAGAAAAATGATTTCAAGTATTTCTAATAATAACATTTCTTTTTAACGTTAATCATTTCTTTGCGAACAGTTAAATGGTTTTAAGTATTGCAAACACTAATAATTCTATTTAATATTAATCATTTCTTTGCGTGCACTTAGATGGCTTCAAGTATAGCAAACATTAATAATTCTATTTAATATTAATCATTTCTTTGCGCACAGTTAAATGGTTTTAAGTCTTGCAAACACTAATAATTCTATTTAATATTAATCATTTCTTTGCGTGCACTTAAATGGTTTCAAGTATAGCAAACATTAATAATTCTATTATATATTAATCATTTCTTTGTACACAGATAAATGGTTTTAAGTCTTGCAAACACTAATAATTCTATTTAATATTAATCATTTCTTTGCGTGCACTTAGATGGCTTCAAGTATTGCAAACATTAATAATTCTATTTAATATTAATCATTTCTTTGCGTGCACTTAAATGGTTTCAAGTATAGCAAACATTAATAATTCTATTATATATTAATCATTTCTTTGTACACAGATAAATGGTTTTAAGTCTTGCAAACACTAATAATTCTATTTAATATTAATCATTTCTTTGCGTGCACTTAGATGGCTTCAAGTATTGCAAACATTAATAATTCTATTTAATATTAATCATTTCTTTGCGTGCACTTAAATGGTTTCAAGTATAGCAAACATTAATAATTCTATTATATATTAATCATTTCTTTGTACACAGATAAATGGTTTTAAGTCTTGCAAACACTAATAATTCTATTTAATATTAATCATTTCTTTGCGTGCACTTAGATGGCTTCAAGTATTGCAAACACTAATAATTCTATTTATTATTAATCATTTCTTTGCATACAATTAAAGGGTTTAAAGTATTGTCATCCAACTCAAATTATTCTATTTAACATTAATCATTTCTTTGCACACTGCTTCTTGATTTCAAGTATTGCTATCGAACATTAATAATTCTGTTTAATATTAATGACTTAATTGCACGCAGTTAGCTGATTTCAAGTATTGCTATTTATGACAAGATATTCTTTTTAATATTAATTATCTGTTGGTACACTGTTAAAGGGTTTTAAGTGTTGTTTAACATTAGTAATTCTATTTATTAAGTATGGACGAGGTGCATACTGTAAGTTTCCAGACTTTTTTTGTATGAGCACTTTTATTGATAGTACACACATGAAACTCGAGTCTTCTTCGAAGTAATCTCCTCCGGCTGAAATGCACTTGTTGTACCGTTTCAACAACTTCTGGAACGCACCATGGAAGTCCTCTTGTGTGGGCGTGTCAATGACCTTCGTCACAGCCTCTTTCATCTCCTCAATTGTCTCATAACAACAGCCTCTAATCTTAGGGAATAACCAAAAGTCACAGAGAGCATGGTCTGGACTATAGGGAGGCTGAGCAACTGTCTTGATGCCCATCTTGGTCAAATAGTCTGTGACACTGATGGCACTGATGGAGTTGTGGACTGGTGCATTGACCAGGTAGAAAAATTAAAATTTAAATGTTAAATATGTGAAGACAAAAACTATACTTATACTAAACTGAATTGTGCGAATTAGAACTTTTTCACTAAACTGGATAGTTTGAAATAGAAATAATTTTGACATTGAAACTGTGCTTACGTTAAACTGAATTTTTTGAAATAGAAATGTTTTGACATTTAACTGTAGGTAGACAATTTATGCACTTATACTAAACTGAATTGTTTGAAGTAGAACTGTTCGACTAAACTGAATAGTTTGAAATATAAATGATTTTGACAATTAAACTGTGTACTCATGCTAAACCGAATTATTTGAAATAGAACTGATTATTTGTATAAAAATGGATTTGGCATTAAATAACCTATAAAGGTTGATATGCTATAAAAACCAACCAAACAACCAACCTTGTAAATGATTAAATAGTTATATCTGACCCATAGATCGGACCCTATCGTTGCGAGTCAATATAAACCTGTGGGTAATATTAATGAAGGAATATTCCGCCTCCATCTCTTAGACTTGAGCCTCACCATCCAACGCAGTTTAATGTCATACCCCAGACAACCCAGACATTATAACATATAAATGAAAACTAAGTAATTGTATTTAAAGAAATATAACAATGAGCTTTCAAAGCAGATACATAATTCGTTTCATTCATTCGGAGAATTATTCGAAAATAGACTTTAACGGATGGGCTGGTAATTATCTGTATTTTTTTCATGAAAAGGAATGCGCATATCGTAGTTTGGTTATGTAATGTGAAAGCCATCCATGTAGGACGGTAGTGGTACTATTTAACCCATAGCTGGAGGGATAAGGTTTAGTTTGGTAGTGTTTCTTTGTTTAATGGCATATTAACCTTCGTGCGTTATTAAAAGCCAAAGCCATCCATGTGGGACAGTAGTGGTACTATCTAACCCATAGCTGGAGGGATAAGGTTTAGTTTGGTAGTGTTTCTTTGTTTAATGGCATATTAACCTTCGTGCGTTATTAAAAGCCAAAGCCATCCACGTGGGACAGTAGTGGTACTATTTAACCCATAGCTGGAAGGATAAGGTTTAGTTTGGTAGTGTTTCTTTGTTTAATGGCATATTAACCCTCGTGCGTTATTAAAAGCCAAAGCCATCCATGTGGGACAGTAGTGGTACTATTTAACCCATAGCTGGAGGGATAAGGTTTAGTTTGGTAGTGTTTCTTTGTTTAATGGCATATTAACCTTCGTGCGTTATTAAAAGCCAAAGCCATGCATGTGGGACAGTAGTGGTACTATTTAACCCATAGCTGGAGGAATAAGGTTTAGTTTGGTAGTGTTTCTTTGTTTAATGGCATATTAACCTTCGTACGTTATTAAAAGCCAAAGCCATCCATGTGGGACAGTAGTGGTACTATTTAACCCATAGCTGGGGAAATAAGGTTTAGTTTGGTAGTGTTTCTTTGTTTAATGGCATATTAACCTTCGTGCGTTATTAAAAGCCAAAGCCATCCATGTGGGACAGTAGTGGTACTATTTAACCCATAGCTGGAGGAATAAGGTTTAGTTTGGTAGTGTTTCTTTGTTTAATGGCGTATTAACCTTCGTGCGTTATTAAAAGCCAAAGCCATCCATGTGGGACAGTAGTGGTACTATTTAACCCATAGCTGGAAGGATAAGGTTTAGTTTGGTAGTGTTTCTTTGTTTAATGGCATATTAACCTTCGTGCGTTATTAAAAGCCAAAGCCATCCACGTGGGACAGTAGTGGTACTATTTAACCCATAGCTGGAAGGATAAGGTTTAGTTTGGTAGTGTTTCTTTGTTTAATGGCATATTAACCCTCGTGCGTTATTAAAAGCCAAAGCCATCCATGTGGGACAGTAGTGGTACTATTTAACCCATAGCTGGAGGGATAAGGTTTAGTTTGGTAGTGTTTCTTTGTTTAATGGCATATTAACCTTCGTGCGTTATTAAAAGCCAAAGCCATGCATGTGGGACAGTAGTGGTACTATTTAACCCATAGCTGGAGGAATAAGGTTTAGTTTGGTAGTGTTTCTTTGTTTAATGGCATATTAACCTTCGTACGTTATTAAAAGCCAAAGCCATCCATGTGGGACAGTAGTGGTACTATTTAACCCATAGCTGGGGAAATAAGGTTTAGTTTGGTAGTGTTTCTTTGTTTAATGGCATATTAACCTTCGTGCGTTATTAAAAGCCAAAGCCATCCATGTGGGACAGTAGTGGTACTATTTAACCCATAGCTGGAGGAATAAGGTTTAGTTTGGTAGTGTTTCTTTGTTTAATGGCATATTAACCTTCGTGCGTTATTAAAAGCCAAAGCCATCCATGTGGGACAGTAGTGGTACTATTTAACCCATAGCTGGAAGGATAAGGTTTAGTTTGGTAGTGTTTCTTTGTTTAATGGCATATTAACCTTCGTGCGTTATTAAAAGCCAAAGCCATCCATGTGGGACAGTAGTGGTACTATTAAACCCATAGCTGGAGGGATAAGGTTTAGTTTGGTAGTGTTTCTTTGTTTAATGGCATATTAACCTTCGTACGTTATTAAAAGCCAAAGCCATCCATGTGGGACAGTAGTGGTACTATTTAACCCATAGCTGGAGGAATAAGGTTCAGTTTGGTAGTGTTTCTTTGTTTAATGGCATATTAACCTTCGTGCGTTATTAAAAGCCAAAGCCATCCATGTAGGACAGTAGTGGTACTATTTAACCCATAGCTGGAGGGATAAGGTTTAGTTTGGTAGTGTTTCTTTGTTTAATGGCATATTAACCTTTGTGCGTTATTAAAAGCCAAAGCCATCCATGTGGGACAGTAGTGGTACTATTTAACCCATAGCTGGAGGGATAAGGTTTAGTTTGGTAGTGTTTCTTTGTTTAATGGCATATTAACCTTCGTGCGTTATTAAAAGCCAAAGCCATCCATGTGGGATAGTAGTGGTACTATTTAACCCATAGCTGGAGGAATAAGGTTCAGTTTGGTAGTGTTTCTTTGTTTAATGGCATATTAACCTTCGTGCGTTATTAAAAGCCAAAGCCATCCATGCGGGACAGTAGTGGTACTATTTAACCCATAGCTGGAGGAATAAGGTTTAGTTTGGTAGTGTTTCTTTGTTTAATGGCATATTAACCTTCGTGCGTTATTAAAAGCCAAAGCCATCCATGTGGGACAGTAGTGGTACTATTTAACCCATAGCTGGAGGGATAAGGTTTAGTTTGGTAGTGTTTCTTTGTTTAATGGCATATCAACCTTCGTGCGTTATTAAAAGCCAAAGCCATCCATGTGGGACAGTAGTGGTACTATTTAACCCATAGCTGGAGGGATAAGGTTTAGTTTGGTAGTGTTTCTTTGTTTAATGGCATATCAACCTTCGTGCGTTATTCAAAGCCAAAGCCATCCATGTGGGACAGTAGTGGTACTATTTAACCCATAGCTGGAGGGATAAGGTTTAGTTTGGTAGTGTTTCTTTGTTTAATGGCATATCAACCTTCGTGCGTTATCAAAAGCCAAAGCCATCCATGTGGGACAGTAGTGGTACTATTTAACCCATAGCTGGAGGAATAAGGTTTAGTTTGGTAGTGTTTCTTTGTTCAATGGCATATCAACCTTGGTGGGTTATTCAATGTCAAATCCATCTGGGAAGATGTTTAACCAACAACTGAATGGATTAAAGAGTTTATACGTTCCTCAATGGTATTAGTCCGAAAGTGAGCATTATAGAAAAAGGTTGAAGTTCAAACTTACTACGATGTCGCAGTCCAGCTCGTCATCCACTACCTCATGGAGAATCCCCTACATCTGATAATAATTGGGATATGAGAATTAGTACAATAAGGTACAGAGGCTAATTTTCTATTTAGAATTTTCCTGAATTCCATTTTTATTTTTTGTTAATTTCCTTTTTTCTGTTTTCACTTTTGATTATTTATCCCCCCCCATTTCATTGAATTTTATGGAAAAATTGAAATAAATTTTACAATACATATTATTGCAGAAACAAAAGCAAAATCCTAAGTTTTATCTCATCTAAAGAATTATCAATTATAATTTCTATTTATTCAACTGTCGCTCTCAGACATTTTTTTATGATTTCTACGATTTTTAGCCATCTCAGGAACCTCCTCGCTATGCTAATATAAAATGTCAAATCTCTTTCTTACGTTATGAAAACGTTTTCCTCATATTCTGTTGTGTGTATTAGTTGTCTGTCATCTTAAGTGTCCCCTCAATGACAATATGAATCATCAGATCTACGTTCGCTCATGTTCTGAAACAAAAACTAAATTCCAAATCTTGGCCGTTTGAAAGAAAAAATAGGAAGCAGCAAACATCAAAATGTCAGATAAAATGCATAAGTTAGACCAATTCGGAGTTCAAATTGCGATTTCTGTTACTCATGAAAAGTTAGCATACACGAGGAAAGCAGTGAAATTTGTTGGATGCATTTGTTGGAGATGCATATGTCAAACCAGCTCGGAGTTCAAATTGTTGTGGCTTTTGTTACTCAAGAAAAGTCTAAAAGAATTTGTTAGAAGATCACCAGGAAAGTGAAACGACCAACGTTCCACGAGGAAAGCAGTGAAATTTGTGGGTTAAGTGCTTTGGGGATGCATAAAAATGGTGGTTCAAAAAGTTGGTAAAAATTAAGGGTATCTTGAGTGGTAAATATAATCCTGTTACTGAAGGACAATTTAATACCAGGTGTTACTTTAGAAAAAATGTTCATTTATTCAAGAAAAGAAGAACCAACATCATGTATTTTGTATTATATTAAGTTTTGAAGATTAGAAAACTTTTAAAGATTTTATCAAAGGTTTTCATTTATAATATAATTATTTGGGTGAGTCAAAAGTTTTGCAATATTTTGTCGATATGAGGCTCAATTCAGCAACTCCAAATGCTTTTTCGGAAACTGTAAAGTTGATGAGCCATACTGAACTATTAGATGACAAACTTACTTGATACCCTCCGAGTATTACTCGCTGGATTTGTTTCTATGGCTGGAAGCCCTGCTTCGAAATCAACGGTTTTAAAACAACCTGACATTGCCTGATCGTCGATGTTTTTGAAACACGAGCAAAATTTCTTGAACCTTCTGATTACTTTACTGAGATCAACTTTGCTATTTCTTTTGCGCAAAAAGCGCTTTTGGCTGCTTCCACGGCGTTCCCAGTTTGAACTCGTAAAGCACAAGTTCTCGAATTCGACTAAGTTGCACGAACGATGGGACTTTTAAATCACACACGAAGTGAAGCAGCGCACCAACTATCACGATATTACCAACCACAGCACCTACGTACCATGTTCACGTGAAAGACGCAAACTAACAAGTACTAAAATTATTCTAAAAGTTTTGACTTACGCAAGTTTATTGTTAAACAAGATCGTTATTTTAGATATTCCGTGTTTTCAAAACCAAATCTTTATATATAATTGTCATCTGACAGAAAACTCACAAATTTCTAGAAACCAGATCGTAGAAAGTTAAAACTTTAAAAAATTCTGATTTGCTTTGAAATACAAGAAATTGCCTTTAGAGGGCTATAAATGTTATCCTCTCAACGATATTTATTAACTTAAAAGTGTTCACAAAAGTATAGTCAATTGCTATTTCTCTAAATACTTACCTGGATTAGGAACTTGCTCCGTGGGCACCCGGCCCCGGCTGGGCTGCCTAGTATACGTGCCTCGATGAGAATCAATGACAAGTATAGATTCCCATTGCACTAGACTTTCAGGCCGAGTGAATCTATGAACAGCAAGGTCACCTGGCTTCGTACCGGAGACAAAGCAAAGGACAGCATAGTTCACATTACACCTAGTGATCCTATCATCAGCAGCGTCCAGCAGGGCAGGAATTTTGGTTCGTGCTCGAACTCTCCGGCTTATAAAAATGACCTTGGGTCAAATCCTGCCTGGTGGGACGTACGGGTAGATAAACTATTGTTATTTGTTTAAAACCCTTCCTGTAGAGCGAGTTTATAGATAATCTATAAGATATATTAATCTTAAAATGACAAGATGTATTTAGATAAAAGGTTTTTAATTTTTCAGAAGAGCAAATGTAAAAATTTTTACAGTATATAGATATGATGAAACTCAACTGAGCTCTGGAGAATAAGTTTTCTTTTTAAAACTTACTTCTCACGTTCAAAGTTTTAATTATTTGATCCGACTATTAATAAAAAACAAGACAAATTCGTAGTTTTAAAACGTATTGTCGAGCCATTTCTGTAAACCATTTGAAATATAATATGGGGTCATTCGTTTCTATTCTATGGAATTGATATTAGGGATCAATCTTACAAACAGGGGCAAAAATGATCAGTGATGCCCACAAAGTCGATCGCTCGCCCAGTTGGCTGGGGCTGTAGAATAGACCGACTGCACCTCTGCAGATGGGTAAGACCACCCCTCCAAAGAGTGTCCTAGATATGACACTAAACAATCAGATGGTGAGGCTCCAGTGATGCTGGAACTTTGGGGAGTGCGGAGTACCCCTTCATTGCCATCGCTCCCAGGTTCTCTCTGGCCCGGAATGGTAGCACCTGATAGGGCCCTATCTATGGGTTAAATAGAACTAAACTGCGTACTCATGCTAAACTAAATCGTTTGAAATGGAACTGTTTTTGACAATGAAATTGTGTATAAAAAATATTTATACTTATAATAAACTGAATTGTTCGAATTAGAACTGTTTGATGAAATTGAATAGCTTGAAATAGAAATGTTTTTTGACAATTAAACTGTGTACTCATGCTAAACTGAATGGTTTAAATAGAACTGATTATTAGTATAAAAGTTGATTTGGCATTAAATGACCAACAAATTTGATATGCCATTAAACCCAACCAACCAACCAATCAACTAAGTCGATCGCAATCGAACGGTAGATTGCAATAGTAGTGTCGGTTGATAGTACGTGATTCCACCCACAGGAATGTTAGCCTATCATCTATCCTTATGGATCCTACCGTGTTACCCCTATTTTTCGAAGACCGTGAAGAATTCTCTGTCGACTGAGACTATTGTAATATCCGGCTGTATCTCTGCTAAGAAATAAGATCCCGCCGCCAATGGGTGTCCTGAAAATGACGCAAAAACATTTGATAGTTAGGCTCCAGTCCTGTGGCTTAAAGAAATATAAAAGATCCATTCATTGCCCTTACTCCCAGGTCTACTCTGACCTGGTGTGTTATCGCCTAATAGTCCCGTCTCTGGGTTGAACAGAACTATCTAATCATTTGCAATACTTGAAACCATTTAACTGTATGTAAACAAATTATTAATGTAAAACTGAACGTTTAACTGTGAGTAAATGAAAGAATAATATTGGATTGAAATAACTGTTCTATTGAATTACCATTGTTAGATAGCAATACTTGAAACCATTTAAATGTGTGTTAACAAAAGAGCCCTGGCTTGTTTGAAAATGGTTACCAACAAATTATTTGTTTACAAATCCTATATATATATATATATATATATATATATATATATATAAAGAGAATTGGGCATAAAATAATCTACAAGGGTTGATATGCCGTAAAACTACTTACCAACCAGCTTTCAGTTTAAAAACTTTGCAGCGTGGTCGTTCCTCTTGTCCCCATAGGCCTGTGATAAAATTAGCCCTTTCTCATTTCGTATGAGAAAAAAACCAAAAGTCTTCATGCACTACTTGCTTGATAAGAAACTCTCTTAGACTCCGTCATATCCTTGGCTATAGACCTGATTGACTTGGTAGGATTGTTGTCAATCATGACCTGAATCATGCCAACAAATTTGCGAATTTTCATCAGAATGATCAGGATGAGGCTTTCGAGTTGCTGTATCTTCATAATCCCCATCGAATTATCTTCATAATCAATAATCGATTAATCCAAATCTTTTCGAATCCTTTGTACTATCCTCAGACTGACACCAAAACACTCTGAAATCTTCGTATTGGCGCTTCTGCCGTGAATGCCATGCAGTAGAACCTGCCATTTCCAGTTTTCTGGAAGAGAGAATTGTGTCATGGTGATACTTTGCCCACAGACTGTGACTGACTCAAGTTTGCTGCACAGTAGACAAAATCTGAAAAAAAACAAAAAACAAACAATGCGCATGCGCGAAATTAATAACTTTAAAATGGCGAAAATTTACTCATCACACCCTGCTGCAAGTAGCTAAATCAATAATCCTTAGGAAGCAATTATAACTTCAATTACTGTTCCATTGTACTTGTCTGTTCGCACTTATCTGAATTTGCACTCATTTATATGGTTTCAAGTATTTCCATCTAATACAAATAATTAAAGACAAATGGTTTCTACTAACTATTTCTATGTAATAATAAACACTTCTTTACATACATTTATATGGTTTCAAGTATTTCCATCTAATACAAATAATTAAAGACAAATGGTTTCTACTAACTATTTCTATGTAATAATAAACACTTCTTTACACACATTTATATGGTTTCAAGTATTTCCATCTAATACAAATAATTAAAGACAAATGGTTTCTACTAACTATTTCTGTGTAATAATAAACACTTCTTTGCACACATTTATATGGTTTTACGTATTTTCATCAATACTAATCCTTTCAAGATAAGAGTTGACCTGGGAGTAATGGCGATGAAGGTGTACTCCTTTATCCCGAGAGTTAGAGAACTGAAGACCCACATGCGGTTTAGTGTCATACCCAGGCCACCTCTTTTTTATTGGTGGGAGTGTGTCTTACTCCTCTGCTGAAAAAAAGGCGTATTCTAAACCACTAATTAAAATACATTATCATGATCATCATCATGTCGTGCTGCTAGCACAGATTTCGTTAACTCCCTCTCTCTCGCCATCCATCTCTATCATCCATCGCTTCCGTCAGGTTTTCCAGGCTGCATCCTGTGTGCGTAAAGAGCTGTTGGAGATGACTGCTAGTAGGTCGTCCTACTCTTGCCCGTCCGTATGAAGGGGCTGAAAAATAGGGAATTATGATACCTAAGTCTTTAAAAGGGTAATTATTTTCCTTCTTTTTTCTTACTTGTTTCTTTCCTTTTCCTTCTTCCTTTTCTTTCTTTCCTTCTTTCTGTTTTCCTTCCTTTTTCTCACTTTTATCTTTCCTTTTTCTTCTCTATTTTCTTTGTTTCATTCTTGTTCCTTTTCCATACTCTTTCTTTCATTCTTTCTTTCTTTCTTTCTTTCTTTCTTTCTTTCTTTCTTTCTTCTGTGCTTTTTTCCTTCCTATTTTCGACTCTTTTTCTTTCTCTTTCCTAGTTTCTCTTTTCCTTCCGTATTACATTATCTTTTTCTTTACTATTTTCATTGTTTTTTTTTGCTTTTCCCTTCTTCCATATTTTACTTCATTTTTCTTTCTTTCTTTCTTTCTTTCTTTCTTTCTTCCTTTTTCTCACTTTTATCTTTCCTTTTCCTTCTACATTTTCTTTATCTCAATCTTGTTCATTTTCCATACTCTTTCTTTCTTTATTTCTATCTTTGTTTCTTTCTTTGTTTCTTTCTTTGTTTCTTCGTTTCTTTCTTCTGTCCTTTTTTCCTTCCTATTTTCCTCTCTTTTTCTTTCTCTTTCCTAGTTTTCTCTTTTCCTTCTGTATTACATTATTTCTTTCTTTACAATTTTCATTCATTTTACTTACCTTTCCCTTCTTCCATATTTTACTTCATTTTTCTTTCTTTCTTTCTTTCTTTCTTTCTTTCTTTCTTCCCGTTTATCTTTTTCCTTCGCTCTTTTTCATTCTCTCCTCTTCAATATAAAAACTAATTCCATTAAAGACGTACCAGAATTTTTAAAAAAAGTCAAAAGAATAATATGATAACATAAAAACAATGGATTATACTAATAACGATGATTTTCAATAATCAAACGAGGGAGGAGATACTCCATAGCATTGTGGCGACGTGCTGCACTGTCACATCATAGTACGCGAGTTCGAACTCCAGTCGCGCTATGACATTCACTTTCGAACAAATACCCTTTGGAAAGGTATGAAAACCTCTTCTCCTATCTATGGTTTAAATAGTACCACTACTCTCCTAAAAACGGATGGATTTGGCATTAAATAACACGAGAAGGTTGGTATGCCATTAGATAACAAATAAACAATATTACATTCACTTTCAGACTAATACCCATTAGTTTGGTACGAAATCCTCATATCATCCTCATCTATGCGTTAAATTGTACCACTACTGACCGTCTTCGAAGATAGCTTTGGCATCAAAGGTTGAGAAGCCATTAAACCAAGTAAGAAAATTAAACCAGTACTTAAATCCGTGCAGAATTGTTAGTTTTTTTTTTCTTAAAAAGATATTTTACAACGAAATTCACATTTTAACGTAAAAAAAACATTTTCGAAGAATGCACACCTTGATATTGGCTAAAGAATCACATGCAGATAACCGACTGATTTTAACGGCATGTCAACTTGTCTGAATCATTTTATGCTAAGAGGTTTGGGAATCGCGTCCATTGTACGTACATATTTACATTTTTGTGTAGCTGTTTCTTAAGAGATTTTCTCACACGAATACGAATAATTTTTAACAGATCTATTTTAACCATAGATGGGACCTCTAACAGGTACTTTTGCTTCGAGTCAGAGTGGACCTGGTAGTAAAGTCCATCCAGGTTTACTCCACTCCACTCAGATATCCAGAACTGTAGCCTCCCCATCGGATGTTTTAGTGTCATACTTAAGACGCAAGCTTAATGTTTTTTTTTCTTTGTTTAATGGTATATCAACCTGCATGGGTTATCTAATGCACCAAAACCATCCTTGAAGAACAACTGTGATATTATTCAACCTACAGCTGGGGAGATAAGGGTTTCATGCCTTTTCTTCGGGTATTAGTCTGAAATTGAACTAATATGTAAATGGCAATTTTTTTTATAGATTTAAAGGTTTTTTTTTCTAAATATTGTTATTTGGTACAGGTTAGTATTTTCTTTATTATAGAAAAAGAATAAAAAAAAAAAACGAACGAAATATTTCATTTTTTCCAATATTTTTCTACCTTCATAAACAGGTCTGAAATAAAGCATAGCTATTTTTATTTCATTTATTAAACACTGAGAACTTCGTGAATGAAGCAGTGGACTAAAAATGGTGATGCTAATTCAAATCGTATGAGGTACTGTTTATAACGCTCAACGCTGGCTCTTAGCCACCAGGAAATCTATTTTAAATCATCAAATATCGATTGGTTGCCATGTAACATGTAAACTGGTTGCAAAATCGCCAAAAGGATACGACACCCGTGAATATAACCAGTCAAAGGATGTAAATCCTGTTTACCAGTTACTGACATTATTTGATTATATGATTAAAAATATACATAAACGTAAATGACCTCAAAGAAAGTATATAAAGAGAAATTTCGTTTTGAATTTAAATGGAACTTTAGGTGAGACTCATGTCGGCTTTTCTATGATTATCAGTTGATTAACAATTGGTATCTTTTGATGATCCGAGTCATTTCAAAAGTTTTTGAAGCTTATGTATTGCTTTACATATGATATCTTTCAATGATTCAAACTCTTCTGAATGTTTTTGAAGCTTAGGTAATGCTCAACATATGGTATTTTTTGATGATTCAAGCTTTTTAGAATGTTTTAAGGCTTATGAAATTCTTTACGTAGAGTATCTTTCGACGATTCTTGCTCTTACGAAACTTTTTGAAGCTTATGTGATGTTCTACATATGGTATCTTTTATGATCCAATTTTTTCTGAATGTTTTTAAAGCTTATTAATTGCTTTACACACGTTATCTTTCGATGATCCTAGCTTATCTGAAACTTTTTGAAACTTATGTAATGTTCTATATATGGTTTCTTTCAATGATTCAAGTTCTTCCGAATATTTATAAAGCTTTTGTAATAATCTACATATGGTATCTTTAAGTGATCCTTTTTGAAGCTTATACAATGCTGTATGCATGTTACTTCTTTTTTTTTATGTATCAGTCTGTTTTAAAGTATCCTATTCAATGGCTAATTGCTCATTTTTTAGACTTACATCAAGTGACAAGTCACCTCCGTCTAAAATGTTTAAACAGAAGTAAATTGACTAAATACACATGCGCTAACACACACACACACACACACACACATTCACATTGTCTGTGTGTGTGTGTGTGTGTGTGTGTGTGTGCTTGTTTTGCTATTCACTGATGAAATGGTTCTTGCTCGGTCTGTTTACAAGCAATTATACATATTTACCAACCCCACCGCTCGGGCAGGATATGACACAAGGTCAATTTTTAAGCGGAGTTTAACAGGTTTGAATACAGGGTATTCCTTCTCCTAGACTAGTTATCTCACCAAGGCTGAAGAACCCAGTCTGTCCTACTATTTACCCATAGCTGGAGAGAGAATAATTGGATTCATATCTTTCCAAAGGGTATTAGTGCTATGTAAAATGCAATCAGTCTCGTCCAGGATTTGAACTCGTGTCGCCGAGTCCATTTCCTCGGACGATAACCATTCCACCACGGGCACCTCCTAAGCAATTATATGGTGTAAAGTAACTAATGACTAAAAATTATAGCTTCAAGTAACTGAGGGAGTATTAGCTAAGGTACTCGACTATGACATGTTAGTAAGCGAGTTCGAACTTTTTTTTTGCAGATTCTCTTTTTTTTTTGTTGTTGATTATTATGAGGTCTGGTCTTCTGGCCGGGATTAGGTGATCCGTTTGTATGTTGAAGTCCCATAGGAGTTTATGCGAGTCATTTGTAGGATAGGTGCTGGGTTGTGCATATACCATTTGTTTGTATGGTCGAATTGAAATTTCCTGCACATTTCCCAGTGGATCACCTTGCCGACCCAGTCATGTCTCGCCCTGTACTCCTTCTGTGCTAATTTGCTGCACTCGCTTATTATGTGATTGATCGTTTCGTCTCTGTCACCGCATAGCCTATATTTACTGTTTTGTTGCATTGAAATTTCCTGCACATTTCCCAGTCACGCGACTACGTTCACTTTCGAACGAATACTCTTTGGAAATATATGAACCCCCTTATCTCCCACCACCAGCTATATGTTAAAATGTATCGTTGCTGTTCTTCTACAAGGATGACTTTGGTATTAAATAACTCAGGAAGGTTGATATGCCATTAAACAAAGAAACCAGACCAAAATTTATCCCCCCCCATTAATGGGTTGAAAGGTCACACTGCTGTTCTTCTACAAGGATGACTTTGGTATTAAATAACTCAGGAAGGTTGATATGCCATTAAGCAATGAAATCAGACAAAAATTTATCCCCCCCATTAATGGGTTGAAAGGTCACACTGTTGTTCTTCTACAAGGATGACTTTGGTATTAAATAACTCGGGAAGGTTGATATGCCATTAAACAAAGAAACCAGACCAAAATTTATCCCCCCCCCCATTAATGGGTTGAATAGTCACACTGTTATTCTTCCACAAGAATGGCTTTGGTATTAAATAACTCCGGAAGGTTGATATGCCATTAAAAGAAGAAACCAAACTAATTAAATCAAACTAATTAAACCAATACCGGACATTGGCATGATGGTTAGAGTGTTCGCCAATGACCCAGGAGACCTGGGTTCAATCCCAGGTCGAGTCATAACAAAGACTCAAAAAATGGTACTTGATGCTTCCTTGCTTAACACTCAACAATATAAGGTAAGGATCAAGGATCAAGGGTAAGGTAGAGCTATCCAGGGAAATGAGTTGCGCCCTCCCCTATAATTCGGTGTGGTAGCAATTGAAAAGGGAGCCTTCGAGTCACCCTAGTCTAAAGTCGCCAACTTTACTTGATTAAATCAAACAACTAGTCTAAATACAAATAATATATACTCAATTATATATAATTGAGATCATATTATTTGCATTTAGAAATAAATTTGAAATAACTATTCCTATTTAATGATAATACTCATTTATCTGCACACAACTATTTATTTTCAAGTATTCTTATCTACTAATATTTTATACACAATACGGTTTCAGTAATTGCTATCTAACATAAATAATTTGTGCACTATTATATAGTTTTAAGTAACTATTTCCGCTTAACAACAACAGCAACAATAACAACAAAAACAACAACAATATCAAAGCGAGAATAGATAAGATGCAACAAAACAGTAAATATAGGCTATGCGGTGACAGAGACGAAACGATCAATCACATAATAAGCGAGTGCAGCAAATTGGCACAGAAGGAGTACATGGCGAGACACGACTGGGTCGGCAAGGTGATCCACTGGGAAATGTGCAGGAAATTTCAATTCGACTATACAAACAAATGGTATATGCACAACCCGGCACCTATCCTAGAAAATGACTCGCATAAACTCCTATGGGACTTCAACATACAAACGGATCACCTAATCCCGGCCAGAAGACCAGACCACATAATAATCAACAACAAAAAAAAAGAGAATCTGCAAAATTGTCGACTTTGGTGTCCCGGCGGACCACGGAATAAATCTGAAGGAAAGTGAAAAGAAGGATATGTACCTCGACCTTGCTAGAGAATTAAAAAAAGCTATGGAACATGAATGTAACGATTGTGCCAATTGTGATTGGTGCGTTAGGCACAGTAACTAAAGGATTATTAAAAGGCCTGGAGGACTTGGAAGTTGGCAGACGGGTAGAGACTATCCAAACGACAGCATTGCTGAGGACGGCCAGAATACTGAGACGAGTCCTGGAGACTTGAGGAGACTTGCTGTCACTCAAACTCCAGTTAAAAACCATCAGCTAATACTGATATGAAAAACTCTAGAGGAGTAAATAATAATGATGATATGGCAGCACAAAACCAGTTCATACGGACCGACTATGTTAAAGCAAAAATAGATCAGACGCAACAGAATAGCAAGTGTAGATTATGTGGTGATAGAGACGAAACAATTAAGTGCATAATAAGCGAATGCAGAAAACTAGCGCAAAAGGAGTACAAGACGAGACACGACTGGGTTGGGAAGGTGATCCCCATGGAACTGTTCAAGAAATTGAAATTTGGCCATACTGCCAAATGGCATATGCACAAACCAGAATCCGTCTTGAAGAAAAGGACGCATAAAATTCTCTGGGATTTTGAGATGCAAACAGATCACCTAATCGCGGCCAGAAAACCAAACATGGTAATAATCAACCAAAAAAAAAAAAAAAAAAAAAAAAAAAAGAAAAAGAAGGTAACCTGCCAACTAGTGAACTTTGCCATCCCGTTGGACACTAGAGTAAAAATCAAAGAAACCGAAAAGAGAGACAATTACTTTAGTGTTGCCTGAGAACTGGAAAAAAAAGTATGGAACATGAACATGACGGTTATACCAATTGCAATAGGTGCACTCGTAGCAATCTCTAAAGGCTTGGTAAGGGAACTGGAGGACTTGGAAATCAGAGGCGAAGTGGATACCATTTCGACAATAGCATTATCAAGATCGGTCAGAATGCTGAGAAGAATCCTGGAGACTTTAGGAGACTCGCGGTCATTCTGACTCCCGTGAAAACCATCATTTAACGTTGGTGTGAAAAACCCGCAAAGAATAATTGCAAGAAGAATTTTTTTGCATACGGTTAAATGATTTTAACTATTAGTATCTATTAAACTTAATTTCCAAATGGATTTGAGCTATAGATGGGACCCCTAACAGTTACAATTACTCCGGGTCAGAGTGGACCTGGAAGTAATAGCAATGAAGTGGTAATTCCACTCTCCCCAGAGCATCAAAACTTGAGCATTCCCATCACAATTATATGTTTTCAAGTATTCTGATGCAATTCTAATAATTTATATATAATTATATGGTTGCCAAGTCGGCTGGGGCTGTAGAATATATCGACTGCTTCTCCGCAGAGGGGTAAACCCACTCCCAATGAGAGTCCGGGATATGACAAAAAACAATCTGATGGTGTCGCTTCAGTAATGCTGGAGCTTTGGAGAATGCGGAGTACCCCATCATTGCCATCGTTTCCAGGCCCACTCTGATGCAGTGTGATAGCACCTGACGTGGTCCTATCAATAGGTCAAATAGAACTACACTGCGTACTTATGCAAAACTGAATTGGTTGAAATAGTACTATTTCCGTATTTAAACTGCGTTCTTATGCTAAACTGAATTGTTTGAAACGGAACTGTTTCGTATGATAAACTGAATTGTTTGAAATAGAACTGTTTTTTGAAACTGAAACTGTACTTACGCTAAACTGAATTGTTTGAAAAGAAAAAAAGTTTTGACATTTAACTGTGTGTAAATAAAAATATATACTCATACAAAACTGAATTGTTTGAAATAAAACTGTTTGACTAAACTGAATAACTTGAAATAGAAATGTTTTTGACAATTAAACTGCGTACTTATGCCAGACTGAATTGTTTGAAATAGAACTGTTTATTTGTATAACAACGGATTTGGCATTAAATAACCAACAAAGGTCGATATGACATAAAACCCAAACAAACAAACAAACAAACAAATAATTATATTGTTTCATGTAACAATTACAATTAAATAATAACCGATGTTTGCATAAAGTAATATGGCTTCAAGTATTCCTATCTATTACTAACAATTTATTCACAGTTGTATAGTTTGAAGCAACTATTTTAATTTTATAATAATAATAATTATCATTATTTATTTGCACACAATCGGCTGGGACTTTAGAAGACACTGACTGCATCTCTGCAGAGGAGTAAGACCCCAAAACGATTATCCTGGATATGACACTAAAACATACGAGGGTAGGGTTCCAGAAGCATTCGGGACATGGAGCTTTAGGAAATGTACTTCTTCATTGCCATTACTCCCAGGTCCACTCTGACCCAGAATAGGAGTACCTGTTAGGGTCCTTTTTATGGATCAAATAGAACTGTTTATCCATTTAATTGTGTGTAAACAAATTAGTTAAGTAGATAATTAATGCAACATAGCAATAGTTGAAAATATTTTACTGAGTTCAAATAAAAATACTAGTGTTAGATAGGAAAACTTAAAGCCATTTACTTGTATGCAGACAAATGCTTAATATTGAAGAGAATTATAAGTGCTAGATAATAAGACTTGAAACCATTTAACCCTACGCAAAAAATGAGCTCTGTCACCTCAGATTTTTTAAAATGATATATCCAGGACACTAATTGGAGGAGTCTACCCTTCAGTTGAGATGCAGTTGGTGTATTCTACAGCCCTAGCTGACTGGGGCGCGTCTTGTTGCCTGACCTGAACAAAGCTAAAGAATTTGACGGTGTGAAAATTATTCGTATTAAGAACAGTTTGTTTTAGTTTTGGTTTGGTTTGGTTTCAAAGCACATCAACCATTGTAGTTTATTTAATGCCAAATTCATTTTCATACATATCATCATCATCATCATCATGTCGTGCCGCTTGCACAGATATCCCTGACCCTCTCTCGCTACTTCACCCTATCGTTCATCGCCTCTGGCAGGTCTTCCGGGCTACATCTCGTATCCTCACCTAGCTGCTGTATGTATGTTCGAGTTTTTTCTCGGCCTTATGTGGGGGTCCATAGAAGTACATCACTTATGAGCTCGTCCTTGCTTCTCCAGCAGTGTTCTGCATGTCTGGTTCGTCTAGCTTGGATAGTTTTCGTGATGGGAGAGGTGGCCGTATAGTTGGTGCCTTGTGGGGTGTTGCCGCCAGGACTTGTTCTATATTGCTCGCAACATTCTTGTGTAATTGCCGTCTAGCTTCTTCTCCAGCTGTTTTGTTAGCGTCCAAGTAGTGCATCCATACTGTAGTATCGACACTACCGCTGCGTGGAAGAAACTGTGTTTTATTTTATCGGTCAGGTCTGATTTCGATATGATCGATAGCTTATCGATAGCTGTCCATGCCTTCGTTAGCCGTGTGTCGATGTCTTTTTCGGTTGATGAGATACTGCTTCCTAGGTAGGTGAATTTGTCTACTAGTTTCATAGAGGTTCCGTCTTGTGTGGAGATGTCGCTTGTTTGATTATAGCACATATATTCTGTTCTGTGTGCATTGACATAGCGTCAGCACATTTTTTTTTTATTTACACACAGTTAAATGTAAAAACAGTTCAGTTTAGCATAAGTACACAGTTTAGTTCTCTTTAACCCAGTGATAGGACCCTCTCAGATACTACCTCTCCGAGCCTAAGTGGAGCTTGGAGTGATTGCAACGAAGGGGTACTCTGCTTTATTAAAAGTATTACTGGAACCTCAATATCAGATTGTTCATTGCCATAATCAGGACACTCGTTGGGAGTGGTCATATCCCTCTGCAGAGATGCAATCGGTGTATTCTGCAGTCCCAGTCGAATGGGCCATAATCATATTTACCAGCTTCTCCGCTCGGGCAGGATATGACGCAAGGTCAATTTTTAAGCGGAGTTTAACAGGTTTGAATTCAGAGTTTTCCTTCTCTTAGACTAGTTGCCTCACCAAGGCTGAAGAACCCAGTCTGCCCTAATATTTACCCATAGCTGGAGGGAGAATAATTGGATTCATACCTTTCCCAAGGGTATTAGTGCTATGTGAAATGCCGAATGGGCCGTAATAATAGTTACTTGAAGCTATACTAGTTAACTAAGAATAGTTATAATTAGTTGAAACTACCATCCATATTATATATAGACACACACACACACACATATATATATATATATACACACGCACACATATATATACATGTGTGTGTGTGTGAGTGCGGGTGTGTGCGTAAATAAAGCGCAAAATGTAAACAAAAAAAAAAAGTTAATACAAAATGCGTATTAATTCCTAAGCTCATGTAGGAACCCGAAATGGCTAGACGGTAACATATTAAGTCTAGCGTAAAGTTAGATGGGTTTCGCTCCCAGCTTGAAGTGTCCTGCGTGTCTACTCACACTGAAGAGTGGTGATTCAAAGAAACGTTCTGTTTGTGAATGACTATATATATATATATATATATATATATTCGAGGGTTATTCAATAAATAACGGAGTTTGTTTTTGTTTTTTTAAGCAAAATAATTTATTTTTCAGAACTTTTTTCATAGATTGTTTGGATTTGATCTATTGTAAAAGCCGAGGTAATTCAAAATGTTGGCAAATCAGGGTGCTGCAGGCTTGAACAGAGGTCTGTCATCAAATTTTTGATGGCAGGAAAGTGCAAACCGTGTGAAATCTACAAAACGCTTGAAGTGTACAGTGAAGCATGCTTTAGTAAAAGGAATCTTTACGAATGGATAAAACATAAATTTGCCTCTTGGAATCAAAAAGACAATCGATGAATGGAAACACACTGACACCCCGGTATAAAAAATATTCCGGTCACGGCCGTAAAAAAAAGTCAGTAAAAAGGTGATGCTGATAGTCTTCTGGGGCATGAAAGGACCCCTCACTGTAAACAGCGCTTCCTATTGCTAAATCTTTACGCAATATTCATCTCATTTACTGAATGACGTCGTATATATATATATATATATTCAAGCAAGTTATGTTAAAGAAGATGGAACACTGTTATTATTATTATTATTCTGCCCAAGCACTTATGACCATACTTTTGTTATGTCAAGAAAACGCAACAAATAATTAAAACAATAAAAACTCAAGCTGTCAATTCAAAACAATACTACCCCTGATTACGACCAAAAAGCGTTTGGGCAAAAGACATGGAACAATTCCTTTACCACCTAGATCCTGACACAAGAAAACAGACTGGGGAACTTGAAAAAATAAAGAATTAAATATAAAATAAAAAAATTATAAACGGTGTTCCATCGTCTTCAACAAAACTTGCTTGAATAATAACTTTCTGCCTTAATATACACTCTTCAATATATGAATACATATATATATATATATATATATATATATATATATATATATATATGTGTGTGTGTGTGTGTGTGCACGCGTGTGTGTACACACGCGTGTGTGTGTATGTGTCTGTGTTTGATATGTATGTATATATGTATGTATGTGTGTGGAAAGATACCGTATGTAGTAGTAATTTACGAAGCTTTTTGCCAAGATGTGGCACAAGGCCGTATGAATGGGGTACCGAGTATGTAATGGAGACTCTATACTACACAGAACTCGAGGATTGTAACTTCATCGCATGACGCAGTATTATGTTATCCCTAGGATACACGTATGAGTGTGTGTATGTGTATGTGTATGTGTGTGTGTGTGTGTGTGTGTGCAAATTGAAGACTTCTCTCCAAAAAACAAAACAAAAACCAAACAACAAAAGCGTTACCTCTCTTCTTTTGTCGTTTTCAGATTTCAAATAAAAAGACCAACGTAAATTAGATTTCAAAGGAATCAAGTGTAGAACCATCACAAGTTCCATTTCTTTTCCACACCGGGAATAAATCTTTCGAATCAGATTTATTTATCAATAGTTCAGTGATCGATGACGTCATTATCAGCCACCAATCTCAATGGCCGAACCGATAACGAGGCCTATAGACGAGAAATAATCTCTTTGCTTTTTAGTAAGGTGGAGGGGTAAGAGTAGGAGTATAGAAACAGGCAACAGTAAAAATATCTGGTCACATCACCACTTGGCTTGGCTACGAGCAACGAAATCGATGCTGTAGCGTAACTTATTGAACGAAATATATCGATTACGAATTCTTCTATTGTCGAGAACGATGTAAGCGGTGATGAAAACAATATAAATTAGTATACATATAAATATATGTTGCTTTTAATTCTCCCCAACCAAAAAAAAAAATTAGTATAAAAATTTGATCAAAAACATGATTAATATATACGTGTGTTTAATTAACCTCTCCGCACGAGTAGGGTTTGACATAAGGTCAATATTTAAGCGGACATTAACAGGCTTGAATTCAGACTTTTCCTTCTCCAATGTTAGTTACCGTATCAAAGTTAAAGAGACTAGTCAACCTTACTATTTTCCCAGAACTGGAGGGAGGATTGTTAGATTAATACCTTTTCCATATACGTAAAAGTTATGTGAAATGGCTCGTCAAAGATTTGAACTCAGATCACCGTGTCTGTTTTCTTACGATGGTAAACATTACACCACAAATACCTCCTTATTCACAAACGGGATTCAATATGAATTCAAGTAATCAACCTTTATTTTTATATCAAAAAAATTTCTTTCAAATATGTGTGTGTATGCTGGGCGCACACACACACACACACACACACACATATATATATATATATATATATATATATATATATACAGAGAGAGAGATCAAACTGACACACAGACAGATTTATACCTTTGCACTCATGTATACACATCTATATAGAGATATAAAGACAATTATATATATATATATATATATATATAGGGAGAGATAGAGGGGGGTGTTGATAGCTAGATAGATAGGAATGTTGATAGATAGATAGATAGATAGAGAGAGAGAGAGAGAGAGAGAGAGAGGGAGAGGGAGAGAGAGAGAGAGACGTAAAATGGGATAAAATATTAGAGAACTTTTAAAGATTTTTTACTTACTAAATTATATATATATATTTCTTCCAACATATATGTATTGATAAACCGACTTATACCTGTGCATATACATGTAGGTATATAAACAAACATGAATATCTACAGATTTAATTTAACAGATAAATAGAACAGAAATATAAATATATCTAGTCATCCACAGACCGACTGTTTCGTAGTATCACAACTCTTCAGTGTGGCTAGTCGCGCGAGATCCTCAAAGCTGGAATGGAAACTCAGCTGACCTACCGCACAGCTACGAAGAAACTAGCATAAGAGAAGGAATTTTAAATGCTTATGCGTCACTTTTTATTTTGTTTATATGAATCCGTGTAACGGCTACTGACAGCTCAATTCATTCGAAGAGCCTTGCCTTACACGAGCGGCAACCGTTACTTCGTTCGCTTGAAAGCTCAATCCAATTGGAGTTAGGGAGCATATATTGACATCCACAGACAGAATGTTTAGTTGTATCACAACCCTTCAGTGTGGCTAGATACGCGAAATCATCTAAGCTGGGATCGAAACCTGGCTTATTCATACGCCAACGTAAGATAGGATAAAATCTTAGAGGGATGGTTGAAAGCGATTGGGAAAAAAACATGGGTCAATTTTTACACCAACTTGACACTGAAATATGGAAAAAAAAAACAAGACAACTCGAGAAACTACAATCAAAACGTGTTCTATCATGTTGAGCAAAAAAAATGCCTTAGCAATAATTTGCTGCCAAACTATACAATATATATATATATATATATATATATATTCATCCACAGACAGATCTGTTTCGTTCTATCAGAACTCATCAGTGTGGCTGGACAGTATCTCCCCGTAGCTGGAATTGAAAGCCGGTTGACTCAAACGCCAAGCCAAAGTTTCTAACCATTTAGCTACGAGGAGATATTAGCTACGAAGTACATTTTAAACGGTTATGAATCACAATTACTATTGTTTACATACATCCGTTCAACGGCCGCCGAGATCTTATTCAAATACGAAGAGATTTGCAAAGGCGCTAATGGCAACACGATTACACGATTATTTATATATATATATAGGATGGAGCGATAAAATTGAAGCCCGAGAAAAGACAACATGATTCCATTTCCGTTACATGAAAACCGGTTTTCTTTTTTTGTTGCAGACCATCTACTAGTTGGTCAGTTGTGTACAAATCCCAAGAGTGATAGGAGCCTTCTATCATGTCTGAAAGTGACACAATGTTCAACGAGCGAGATCGGAGATGCGCCGTTGTACAACTCATGCTCTCTACCAATCCAAGTTATGACAACAGGACCACTGCCAGCACCCTCAAAATGCAAATCTGGATTGCCACGAATAACAGGGACGTGCCCAGGGTGATGAAAACAAAGTTTCCGGCTACGGTTATGGTCTTTGGTGTGGTTTCAAGTGAGGGCCACATCATGCCACCTCACATCTTCGAAGTCGGCTTGAAAGTCAACACCAAAGAGTACCTGGATGTGCTGAAGAGTGTGGTGATTCCGTGGAGCAATCAGGTGGCCGCTGGCAGACCCTGGGTGTGGTAGCAGAACTTGGCGCCGGCCCACAAGTCCAAAGAGACTCAGGCTTGGCTTCAGAAGTGCTACGACTTTGTACCCTTCTCTCACTGGCTCCCCTCCTCCCCCGACCTGAACCCGCTGGACTCCTTCGTTTGGTCATACATCGAGAACATCACCAACATGACCTCCCACAACACCAAAGCCTGATCGCCGCCATCCACCGAGCTCCTGCCGGCGCTGGTGAAAAAGGCATGCTCTCAGCTCCGCAACCGTATCGAGGCGGTGATTGAGGCTGAAGGCGACTACACTGAATAGATGTCAGCTCTGCTACATAATCAAGTTACCTGAATTGATTTTTTCAATAAGTTTTGAAATAAAGCTGTAGTGTTGTTTTCTTTAGGACGACAATTTTATCATTCCACCCTGTATATATGCGCGCGCGTATGTGTGTGTGTATGTCTATGTGAGTGCGTGTACTGAATGATTTGCAGAATTCTTAAAGAAGCGCTAAAATTTTCACTAGGTATTTCTTTTCATTACTATTTGAAATTAACATGTTTAAAATTCTGGTGGTTTTCTCAACAGAATAATAATAAAAACATTATATATATATATATATATAATCTAAAATAAAATTCTTTAGAAATTACTCATATTTTTGTAATATATATATATATATATATATATATTTATATATTAAAGATGGCAGATTAGGATTGATATTTGAGGTTTCCTTTTTTTATCAAAAAGCCTTTATCCCCAGTTGTGACATCTCGCTCGCGAACCTAAAAAATTTTTTTTTTAAATTCACACAAAATCCTTGAATGACATCTTTGATAAAAATATGCCAACAAGAAAATCTGCGATCTAAACGCACACACACACACACACACACACACACACACACACACACACACACACACACACACACACACACACACACTATATATATATATATATATGGAAAAAAATGAAAAACAATGTAATCCAAAGTGAAGAATCTAATATGAAAGAAAATCGACGTTATAACGTTTCAGTTTTAATAAACCATCATCAGGACTTAGAAAAGATCTTATCGAATATCATTAGATCATCGATGGATGTTTAATGAAATACAAAACAAGGAAGGAGAGTAAATATACAGTGAAATAGAGCGCTAACCGATTTATCTATAAATCAATAAATCAGCGTTCATATTTCAAAAAATATCAAATGACTGTGAAAGGCTATGATGTAAATGTATGGAACCATCAAGAGATATAACTAAGTAAAAGTAAAGTTGGCGACCTTTGGTGAGGGTGACCCAAAGGCTCCCTTTTCAATAGCTACTACACCAAATTGTTGGGTAGGGTGCTACTCCTTCCTTGGATTGTTCCATTTTACCCTTAATCCTTACCTTATAATGCTGAGTGTTAAGCAAGGCGGAATCAAATACCATTTTTTGAGTTTTTGGTATGACTCGACCTTGGATTGAACCACGTTCTCCCGGACCATTGGTGAACACTACTCATAAGGCCAATGGCTCGGTAAAGAGATATAATGGATTAAAAGAAGAAGAAGAAGAAGAAGAAGAAGAGGAGGGATAAGATAAAAGAGAGAAGAGAAAAAGAGAGAGACACACACACAGAGAAAGAAGGAAAGAAAGGAAAGAAGAGAAAAGAAGAGAGAGAGAGAAAGGAAGTGAAGAGAGGTCACCAAATGCAATTGGTATCACTGTCACATTCATATTCTATTATTTTTTCAGTTCTCTGGCAAGGTTTGAGTACTTGTCTCCGATTTTCACGGGACGACCAAGTCCATTATTCAACGAGTTCTCTTTTTTTTTCTTTTGGTTAATCATTACCAGTTCTGGCCTCCTGGCCGGTGTTATTATTATTATTATTATTCTGCTTGAGATTTTTTCACAGGAGTTTGAGTGAAACGAGTCTTCTCAAGTCTCCAGGACTCTTCTCAGTATTCTGGCCGATCTCAATAACGCTGTACTTTGTATGGTCTCCTCTCGTCCTCTTATTTTCAAGTCCTCCAGTCATTGTACCAATCCTTTGGTGACTGCACCGAGCGCGCCACTGACAATTGGTATTACTGTCACTTTCATGTTCGACAATTTTTCAATTCCCTGGCAAGATCCAGGTACTTATATTTCTTTTCGCTTTCTTTTAATTTTACTCTGTGGTCTATCGGCGGGTTCTCTGGCTGAGATTAGGTGATCTGTTTGTATCTCAAAATCCCAGAGGAGTTTGTGCGTCTCATTCTCCAGGACAGATTTTGGGTTGCGCATATACCGTTTGTTCGCATGGTCAAACTCCAATTTCTTGCGCAATTCACAGTGGATCACCTTGCCCACCCAGTCGTATCTAGTTTATTATTATTATTATTATTATTATTATTATTATTATTATTATTCTCTCCTGATATGGGGTGTCTTCGTGACGTAATGGTTAAAGCGCTGGACTCCTGAGTTCGAACTCCAGTCGCACTATTCCCTTTCGGACAAATATCCTTGGGAAAGGTATGAACCCCTTTAGTCTCCAAGCAATAGGTTAAATAGTATCTCTACTGTTCATCTAGAAAAATGGATTTGGCATTAAATAACCCCAAAAGGTTGATATGCCATTAAGCAAATAAACACTCTCCATCCAGAAGTGTTTCTTTACCACTAGATGCAGTTTAGTGTTAAAACCCAGACACCCTAATTTTGACGTGTGGGTGGAGTCTTACTCCAGTATAGAGAATACCGTCATCGTATTGTACGACCCACCGACTGAAAAAACGCATTTAGTGTTAAATTGTTTGACGGGATTTCTTCCAAGCAACGGTTGTGTCAGTACTACTATACAGATGCACTGACAAAACACACTGAGAAAAAGCTTAACGGGAACGAAACAAGAATGCCACGAGCTATTTTGAACAAATCATGGAAGATGCATGCCTCAAAACAACAGCTGTAGTGCCACTTACCTCCCATCACTAAAACAACCGAAAGAAGACGAGTAAGACATGGAGGACTCTGCTGGAGAAGCAAGGATGAAATCATAAGTTACCATCTCCAAACGATCCCTCCTCCTGGACGTGCCAGTGTTGGCCAACTAACAAGAACTTATCAATAAAACTCTATGTGGAAACAAGATGCAGTCTAGAGGTCCTGCCGGGAGAGATGGACAATAAGGGCGGATGGGGAGAGAGAGGGTCATGAAATCTGTGATAGCAGCGAGACTTGATTATGGTATACATATATATAATCCGAGGAGGAAATCCAAGAGATAGGACTATCCAATTTGAGTGCTCAATGTCAATAGCTATTGATGTATAATTAATTTCGGATTAAAAATACATCAACACTCAAGGTGCAGGAATAAAAGTTTTTATATAAAAGAAAAAAAAATTTCACTCTCAGTTTAAAGCGTCCTGCGTGTCTACCCACACTGAAGTGTTGTGATATAACGAAAGAGTCTGTCAGTTGATGATAATATATATATATATATATATATATATATATATATATATATATATATATATATATAACTTGATGCTTCGGGCGGTACTTATTCACTTATATTTGCTACTGATAACACAAATTAATTTAAATTTACCGAGCTTTTAGTTTCATTTCAGCAAACGGAAACAATGGAAATACAAAACTTCTTCGGAAAATTCTATTTCCGGTTAAATATTCACAATTAATCAGTTGAAGGAATAAGTTTGAAATTTTATATCATTTCTACTTTGAATATCGAGGTGCCTTTGCTTCAGAAAAATAGCTTTGTTAATTTCTAAAAATTGTAAGGAGTGTACAAATTTATGGGCGATATTTTAGATCAAGCGATGCATATTTGGCCTAATGACGAAAGTGTTGGATTGTGGTATCGAATTAAACGAGTTCGAACTCCAGTCGTTCTCGGAGTGATAAAAAAGTAAGAACCCACTTGCCTATCCAGTTTGGGTACAATACAATCGGAACAGTGATTCAACAAGGAAAACTTTGGTATCAAATAACCCGAAAAGTTTGATATGCAATTAAGCAAAGAAATCAAACCAAAAACCAATGCATATTTAAAAGTGAAGTCAAAGTTGACTTATATGCATCAAAACCAATTCCATTCGTTTAGAGAATTGATAGATTTTCCATTTCTTTATTTTTCAATCAATTGATTCATTACATATAAAAAAAGGAAGGTGCTCGTTCTGTTTGGAGAAGTGGGTTTTTTATCTTCTATTTTTAAACTGGTTAAAACAAATTAAAAATCAATCGCATTCGTATAAAACGTTAAATAGTATTGATTCTGATTTTACCATAATAGAATCGAATACTCGAAACTGAAAATAATGAAATTATAGATTTTTTTTTTACATTTTATGCTCATTTACTCATTATTGATTCTGATTGATGTGATATGGATTTAATAACAAATCATCGAGAATACCCAGTTGAATAAATGAAGAATACTCTTAGTGTAATAGCTAACGTATTGGATTGAGAATTTGTAGCTAGCAGGTTTGATACTATTTACCAACCCCTCCGCTCGGGCAGGATATGACACAAGGTCAATTTTTTTTAAAGCGGAGTTTAACAGGTTTGAATTCAGAGTTTTCCTTCTCCTAGACTAGTTGCCTAACCAAGGCTGAAGAACCTAGTCTGTCCTACTATTGACCCATAGCTGGAAGGAGAATAATTGGATTCATACCTTTCCCATGGGTATTAATGCTATGGGAAAAGCAATCAGTCACGTCCAGGATTTGAACTCGTATCGCCGTGTCCATTTCCTGCGAGGATAAAATTCTACAATGAATTTTTATGTTTATTATAAACGGAAATAAAAAGTAAAAGTAAAGTTGGCGACCGTAGTCGAGGGCGACCAGAAGGTGTAGGGGAGAGCGCTACTCCTTTCCCTAGATTGCTCCGCTTTACCCTTGATACGTACCTTATATTGCTGAGTGTTACGCAAGGCGGTATGAAGTACCATTTTTAAAGTCTTTGGTATGACTCGACCTGGAATTGAACCCAGGTTTCCCGGACCACTGGCGAACACTCTACCCACTTGGCCAATGAGCCTATATAATGAACGGAAATATTCGGGACTAATAACTTCAGATTTGGTTGATTGTTTTGTGTTTTATGGCATATCAACCCTTGTAAGTTAAATCCTCTTTATACAAATATATTGAATATATAAGATTTGATTGTGTTGTGTTGGGTCTTATGGCATTTCAACCCTTGTAGGTTATTTAAAGCCAAATTCTGTTTATACATATATATTAGATTTATGAGATTTGGTTTGGTTTTATGGTATAACAACCCTGGTAGGTTATTTAATGCCAAATCTAGTAGACACACACACGTATATATATATATATATATATATATGATTTGTAAATTAATAGTTTGCAGGCAACATTATTTAAAAAAAAACTAGAAATCATTTGATTTGCACACAGTTGAATAGTTTCAAGTATTGCAATTTACCTGGAAGTAATGGCAATGCAGCATATTGTACATCTCACAAAGCTCACGGACTAGAGACTCACTGTCAGATGGTTTATTCGTTGCGGAGTGGGGTGGGTGGGGTCTTAACCTTATGCAGAGATGCAGTCGGTGTATTCTAGAGTCTCAAACGACTGGGCTGAAAAAGTTCAGAAGTCAGTAGACTAGTTATTCTTTTTATGTCTGTAGTAATGGCGTTGTCAACCTTCCCGAAAGTCAAACCTCCATATATTCAGGAGAGCAGCTTAAGTGAGAGCAATTGGAGAAAGGTCAACAGTTAGTAGTTGACTGTCGGCTCATAGAAAAAGAGGGTGGCCTGGCCAAGCTGGGGTCCTATAGCAGTTCGAGGAAAATTTCCAACAGGATTAGCAACAAGTCACAACAAGTGAAGAAGGGATATGACCAGCACCTAGGTTTCAGCCACTGTCCATATCACTATAGTTAGAGTCAGCTCGGCTTAAACGGAAAAGTGCCACTGGTGATGCCTTCGCCCATCCCCCACCAAAATTATTTCAAAAAGAAATCGCCATAAATGATTTCTCATATTCGTATTGTTTCTTTTTTCCTTTGTGAACCTAAAACGGTGGCTAACTTCTTTTTTTTTTTCTTTTTTTTTTTTTTTTTTTGTAAACCAAACCCAGTGAGGTCAGTTAACCAGCGAGACGAGTTTGGTATCTTTGTTTAATTGAATGTCAACCATCGTGGGTTATTTAATGTCAAAGCCATCCTTATAGCAGTAATACTACTTAACCCATATCTTGTAGGGGGGGGATAAGGGGCTCATATCTTTCCGAAGAGTATCAATCCGAAAGTAAATGTAATGACCAGAGCAGAGCTCGAGGCCGCAGTTCAGCATTATAGCCACAAGTGCTTCCCGCCTGCCGAGCGTGAACGGCCTTAGGATCAGTATTGTCTCAACAGATACTGTGGCACTGTACCAGACAACGCCAAGTTTATCAAATATGTGTAATCACCAACGAAATACGAATAAAATGTATCTTCTAAACCCATCAGAATGTTTAAAGGGAAATCTTGTTGTTTGGTAAAACAATGCAAATTAGTATGAAGTGTCAGTCTGTTTAAAATGATAATAATCTACATTAACATAATTTTTAAAACATTGATATAACAACAAAGTATTAAGCGTTTCCCTGTTTAAAATGATTGAGAGCTATATCAACCCATTGGCTCTTATAACATTGATGTTAGAAATATGTATAAAGTATTTACCTATGTAAATAATTGTTTAAGTACGCAGCATTTAACTGTTTAAATGATCGTGAAGATACTTTTTAGGGATATTTCGGTAATAAGAATCAAATATATTTTAGAAACGTGGGAATGTTTGAAATATTAACATGTTCTTTGGTATTTGACTAATGATATTTCGGTATTTGCTTTTGTGTGGGAGTCCGGTTGTTTGATGTGTGTCTTCGTCTGTTGTGGGCGTGTAAGGCTCATGTTTAAAATTGAGAAACAAAGATTCCAGAGATATTATCGTAGGCAGGATACATGCGTGGGCATTCTGATAGAAGATAAAGAACAAAAAAAAAAAAAAGGAAAAAGAAAATCGAAAAAAAGAAAAGGTTCTCAATGCTGAAAGATGGCAACGAGTACCATATTAATTCAAATACAACACGATCACGAACACAATACGACACTCACTTTTTGCTGATTATAATCAGTAATGCATCATTATAGGCTGGATAGTTGGGTTTGGTAGGGTTTTATGGCATGTCAACCTTCTAGGTTATTTAATGCTAAATTCTGTTGATACATATAAATGAAATATATTTGGTTTGATTTGATTTATAGCATGTCGACCCTTGTAGGTTATTCAATGCTAAATTCTGTTTATACATATATATTAAATATTTATAATTTGGTGTGTTTGAGTTTTATGGCATATTAACCCTTGTGGGTGATTTAATGCTAAATTCTGTTTACACATATATATTAAATATATAACATTTGGTGCGGTTGAGTTATATGGCATATCAACCGTTGTAGGTAATTTAATGCCAAATCCTCTTTATACATATATGTTACATAGCCAGATATACGGATGTGTGGAATAGACATAAGGAATCTAAAAATATGAAACTTTACGAAATTGGTTCAGGTACGCAACTTTTATTCACCTTTTTCAGTTTAAAGATTTTTCGACATGAGGAGAGAGAGACACAATCTTTCTATGCTGACTGCTTCTACATCGTCAGCTCTCAACCCAACCAACGCGCGGCGCCTGTAGCGCACAAAGTCGTCTGGCCTCACCCAGCCCTGAAAGTCAACCTTCTTCTTCCGAGGCGGAAACTCTACTAACTGCTTTTTCTCAAATCTCAGCCCACGCTTCCGGTGCGTGACGTCACCCAAATACCCTGGTCCCAATTCCTATCTGGGATTTTCATTTTGACATCTCTGAATGACACATCCTCTCTGCATGCACGTGAACACCTGCGTTAATGTTGCACCTAACTAACCTATGCGCTAAGCGAAAAGTTCTCAGCCTAACTAAACTGAAAGGCAAGATATATAAAACGAAATCCTTCGGTAATTATATTTCATATATATTAGATATATAAGATTTGGTTTGATTTGGTTTGATTAGATATATAAGATTTGGTTTAATTTGGTTTGATTAGATATATAAGATTTGGTTTGATTTGGTTTTATGTTGGTTATTTTATGTAAAATCATGTTTATATATATATATATATTGGATATATGATTTGTAAACACATTTTGTAGATACAAACAGTTAAATGATCAAACTGTTATATTTCTAATAATTCAATTTAGCATGAATCAAAGTTAAATGGTTCCAAGTATTGCTCTGTATCATTAAAAATTTCATTAAACGTCAGTTATTTGTTTACACACAGTTAAATGTTCAAACAGTTCTATTTTAAACAATTCAATTTAGCATAAGTCATTTGTTTTCATATTTTAGATATCAAATATTTTACTCATAGATAGGACCCTATCAGGCGCTTCAACTTCGGGCCAGAGTGGACCCGGGAGCAATGGCAATGAAGGAGTACTCCGCTTCCAAAGCTCTAGCATTGCTGGAGCCGCACCATTTGATTGTTAAGCGTCAAAAAACAGGACATTCGTTGGAATGGGGGTCTTACCCATCTGCAGAGTTACAGTTGGTGTATTCTACAGCCCCAGCTGACAGGCTTTTGGGGCTGGATAGGTCGGTGGGTTGTTCGATGGAAGACAATAAATTTTTGAACTAGAATATGACATCATAATAAGAGAAATGGCCATCGAAGAAAGAAAGTGACGATGATAGCGATAATAGTTGGTGCCTTAGGAACGGTTGCCCAAGAGACACAAGGAAGTGAAGAGAAAGAATTTGAGATCATTCAAACCACAGCACCGTTAAAATCAACGAGCATGCTAAGAAGAATCCTGGAAATTTAAGGTGACTTGCTGTCACTTGCAAGGAGTAAAATAATAATAATGATAACAACAACACTGTCAAGATATGAAGCGAAATTTGGTAATATTGTTTGTTTCGTTTTGTCATTTAATGGCATATCAACCTTCTTGGGTTATTTAATGCCAAATCCATACTTCTAGAAAAACAGTAGTGGCACTATTTAGCCCATAGATAGGAGAATAAGGGGGGTTCATACCTTTTCCAAGAGTATTTGCCCGAAAGTGAACGTAATTGCGCGACTGGAGTTTGAACTTGCTTACTACGAGTCCGCTGTCTAGCGCTTTAATCATTACACCTCGAGGACTCCCCCGAGAATTGATTATAGGTAACAGAATAGTAATTGTAGATTATGAAGAGAGAGAGAGAGAGAGAGAGAGAGAGAGAGAGAGAGAGAGAGAGAGAGAGAGATGTGAGACAGTTAATCACTTAGTAAGCGAATGTAGTAAACAGACACAAAAAGAGCACCTGACCTGGTACGACTGAGTGGGGAAAAGGATCCACTAGAAATTGTTCAAGTGATTAAGATATGACAATACAACTCAATGATATATGCACAGACTCGCCTAAAGTTCTAGGGGACTTTGAGGTACAAGCGAATCATTCAATCCAGGCCAAAAGGCTAGACAGTGATAATGAACAAGAACTTGTCATCTGATGGATTTTCCCGTTCCGGCGGGCTGCAAAAGGAAAAAAAAAAAGAAAAGGAAAAGATTAACAAATAAGTGAGTTTTGTCAGACAGCTGAAAAATCTTTGGAACATGAAGATGATTGTAGTTTGCGCACTTGAAACAATTTCCAAAGGCATGGAAAAAGTGGGGGAAATGGAGATCAGTAGAAGGATTATGATTAAAAAGAACCACAACATTGTTAAGATCGGCTAGAATACCGAAAAGTGTTCAGGAGACATGAGGAGACTTGCTATCATCCAGACTCCAGTGAATGACCACATACTAACGTTGGTTTAAAAAAAAAAAAAAAACTCGCAGAGTGACTCCACAACGTGAACAGAAACGCTAAATACTAAAAACAAGAACCCCCAACCCGAATAAAATGGTAAAATGATAAAAACTGAAACACCAAGGACCCCCAACATCACAGAATAAACGTTAACAAAGAAAATGAATGTAGAGTTAATTAAGAAAACTATAAAGGAATAGACGATTACATTACCATCTCTCAGGAACCAGGACAGAAAAAACTCAAGTTGAAAACCGAAAAGATCAACAAATTATTACCAAATATCCCAACAGACAAGACCACTGAATTAAACGAGATGATCTATGCAGAAGCGAAGTTAGTCTGTGATAAAATCAGTATGCCCCAAAGGAACCAGAGCAAATACAAAACCTGGATGAGAAATAAAACTAGAAGGGTAGGTAACGAAATTACGACAACAAGCGAAGAGGCTGAAGAAGGGAAAAAGCACGAGAATATGTTGGGATGAAAAGCCGGCCCACCAAAAAAAAAAAAAAAAAAAAATTCTGATAAAACTAACAATGCAGCTTGAAGAGATAAACCAAAAGATTTTGGCAAAAAAGGAGACTTACAAGATACCAAGACAGGGTTAAGTAATGCTTTTAAAACCGGATATTCCAAAATAACGAAAGTAGGTGAAGAATGCACCGGGACATACCAGCAACCGGATGGAAAAAAGCAAAACAATTTTGGAGTTAAATATGGGAATAGAAAGAATATAACAGAATGGATGTGTAGATGAATAGCATTGAAGAAGAATTACAAGGATTCGACGAAGGCCCTGAGGCAGTAATACACCAAGAATCGCTCAGATCAACACTGAAAAAAGTACCGATTTGGAAAACGCTAAGCTATGATGGCATACATCTATTCTGGTTTTAAAATATTCACGTGTATCTGCAACAGACTGGCTCTTGATCTGAGTAGATGCTTAAAAGAAACAAATATACCCGAATGGATGACAAAAAAAAACTTCATTGATCTAAAACGACTCTAAAAATCTATCCCCAGCAACTAGAGACCGATAATGTAACTACCTATGATATGGAAAATTCTAACGACATCGATTTGGGAGGAGATCTATAACTCGCTAATAAGCCACAGACGGTTTCCCGAAGAACAAAAAAGATGCCACAAGGGAACAAGAGGAACTGGTAATCTTCTGTCGATGGATCAACACATCCTTAGGAAGAGCAAAAGAAAAATATAGCTATGGCATGGATTGACTACAAAAAGGCGCACGATATGGTCCCGCAAAGCTGAATAATAGACAGTCTCAAAATGTACAAAATACCCCAAAAATCACAAAGTTCATCACAGAGATTATGAAAAAATTGAAAGAGGGATTGACCACCAGAAGAAAAAATTCAGTTGTGGTAGGAAACCAGAGAGGTATCTTCCTGGGATATACAATTTCACTATTACTCTATGTTATCATATTTACCAACCCCTCCGTTCGGTCAGTTTTTAAGCGGAGTTTAACAGGTTTGAATTCAGAGTTTTCCTTCTCCTAGACTAGTTGCCTCACCAAGGCTGAAGAACCTAGTCTGTCCTATTATTAACCCATAGCTGAAGGGAGAATAATTGTATTCATACCATTCCCAAGGGTATTAGTGCTATGTGAAATGCAATCCGTCTCGTCTAGGATTTGAACTCGTGTCGCCGTGTCCATTTCCTACGACGATAACTATTACACCACGGGCACCTCCAAAAATAATATGCTTATTAGGCATAAATAAATGAAATATTTCAACACAAAATACTTTATGAACATCAATGACCACCTGAAAACCCGTTTGTAATACAATTCCCAACGAATTTCTCTAAATACATTTAGTATTTGCTATATATAATCACGGGACAGAAAAATCCACTGATGAATTCTATCAAAGCATCAACAGTTACATTAGCAGCAAGTGATGTATTAAGAAATGTTTGGTTCCTTTTTAAAAACAGCGAATCAAAAACGTATGTAAATACACATGCCTAAATGGGTGAATGTTAGCATGTATGAAAAACAGAAAGAAAGAAAGAAGAATGGAGAAAAGACTCTAAAGAGAGAAAGAAAAAAAGAAAGTGCATATGAGAAAAAACGTTAAAAAGCTTGTAAACAGAAAGAAAGAAAGAAAGAAAGAACGAAAGGATCTTCATATGCGAAAAACATTTAAATGCTTGTAAAAAGAAAACAAGAAAGAAAGAAGTATGAGGAGAACAATAGAGCAACGTTTGATTGCCAAAATATAAGAAACGTGATGAGGTCTTTTCAGGAAAACGACTCGACAAAGGTAGATAAAATGTGTCTATATACGCACGCGTGTGTATTGCATATACAGGCTAGGTGTGATGCCATTTTTTTTCGGTTTTAATTTGTAAAATAAATAAATAAATGAAGTCGAAAGTATCAATGAATAATAATAAGCGAGAACCACAAGTCTGAAAGAGGGGAAAATTTGATTCACGTGCTTCGTCCATTTTATTTCTTCTGCCAGGGAACGGGAAATTGCCTCGTTTTGAGAGGTTTCTCCACGAAAACATAAGATTAAAAGAAATAGGTTAGAATTCATTGATGACTCCTGTTCAAACAAAAGTAGTCATTATTGTGCCGTTGTTTATAAATATTATTGCGAACTTGAAGCAATGCATTATGTATTTTAAAGAGATGTATATATATATATATACACACACACACATATATATATATATATATATATAAGTTAGGATACCGTAGACAAAACATCAACGGTGCTTGGTATCTGTCACTTTCTCGCCTATGCGTTCATCAGGGCAAGTGAGTTGGGGTGGTAATTGGTGACTTTATACTTTGCGCGCTGAGTGTGGGAGGCTGGTCTTGGTCGTGGTTCATTCAGGGTAAAGTTGGCTTATCTATGCATATCTATTGTGTTACCCCAGTGATTCGTTAACTTATCTACTCTACTAAATTTTATTTACGGTTTTCTGGTTTTTATCATATTATTGATATTGTTATTCATTTTATTATTTCCCTACCTCTGCAATCATTTGCCTATTTTCCTAGATTTACCAACTGATCATTTATTCACTATACAATAAAAACTTAAGAACAAACAGTGGAAAAATCCTCATGAAACTTATGAACAAACACTTCCCCACAAATAAACCACACCAAATACTTAATCGATATTCACAAAACCTCAGCTACAGTTGCACTGAAAACGTAGAACAAGCTGTAAAAAAGCACAAAAAGAAAATCTTATAATACACTGCAAACGACAAAATCCCCTGCAGTTGCAAAATAAAACACGAATTCCCCTCGTGGAAATTTCCAACAAACAAATGTCGTATATCACACCACCGTTAAATCTAAAGAAAACGCAGAAAAAATTATAATATGTATAACAGAAGGCTCCTGGAAACAAAGCAGCAACGCTAAAAAAAACTTTATTTAGTAAGAAAAAATACGAACACTGCCCAACACTTTCTAGACACATTTGGGACCTCAAAGAAAATACGAAGAAAACCCAACAGTCTCTAGATACATTTGGGACCTCAAAGAAAACACGAACACAACCTAACACTTCTAGACAGATTTGGGACCTCAAAGAAAATACGAACACAACCCAACACTTTCCAAACATGTTTGGGACCTCAAAGAAAATACGAACACTGCCCAACACTTTGACACATTTGGGACCTTAAAAAATAGGAACACGACCTCACACTTTCTGGGCACATTTGGGACTTAAAAGAAAATACGAACACAATGCAACAATTTCTAGACTCATTTGGGACCTCAAAGGAAATACGAACACAACCCAACATTTTCTAGACACATTTGGGACCTCAAAAAATAGGAACACGACCTAACACTTTCTTGACACCTTGGTAACCACAAAAAAAAATCCAACTAAAATACCCCAGATTTAATTTGGAAAGGAAGAAAAATATAATTTATTTACAATAACAACTCAAAATGCAGCAATATTTGCCTAGAAGAAAAAATAATTATAATCGCCTTCACAGAACAAAACAAACTCCTAAATAAGCGTTTAGAACTCATATCCAAAAGCAGACACGAAAATAAATATCTACTTAGACATCTGAACACTTACAATTTCAAATACTAATATTGAAAAAAAAAAAAAAAAAAAACTAAGATAAACAAAATGAGAAAAGAAAGAACGAAAAATAAAAAGATAAAATAAATAAATATAAAAACCCAAAATTGAAGAAATTAAATGAATAAATGGATTGATTAATAAAATAAATACGAGCTAAAATAAATGAAAAGTACCAAATATTTAAATAAAATTGGAAATAAAAGCAATAAGCAAATTAAGGTTGGAAAGAAACAAGTAGATGGATTGATAAAACTACAAAAATAGGTAAATGAGAGCAAAGGTTAAAAAAAGAATAACAGTAAAAATAATATGATAAAAGCCAGAAAGTGGATTACATGTCTTCTAAGGTAAACATGATATAGCCACATAGAGGAGCAAGCTTTACGTGGAATGACCTCCAAATTAGTCTAGCCTTCCTATACTCAGGACGCAACATATAAAAAAAACACAAACTCTAACTCAAAAACACTTGGCCCGACAAACACATAGACAGTTGCCGAACCCCGTTGACTACGCTATCCTAATCTATATACCTACGATGTATCAGTGATTGGGCCAGTCGACTGGAGCTGCAGAATACACCTACTGCATCTCTGCAGAGGGGTAAGACTCCCCCATCGAGTGTCCTGCTTATGTCACTAAACAATCTGATGGCGAGGTTCCAGTGATGCTGAAGCTTTTGGAAATGTGGAGCATCCCTTCATTGTCATTGCTCCCAGGTCCACTTTGGCCCGGAATGGTAGCACCTAATAGGGCCCTATCTATGTGTTAAATAGAACTAAATGCATACTTATGCTAAATTGAATTGTTTGAATTAGAAATGTTTGACTAAACTGAATAGCTTGAAATAGAAATGTTTTTGACAATTAAACTGTGCATTCATGCTAAACTGAATTGTTTGAAATTGAACTGATTATTTGTATTAGAATGGATTTGGAATTAAATAACCTGCAAGGGTTGATATACTATAAAACCCCAACAACCAACCAACCAACCAACCAACCCATAGATGACACCGTTACAAGTACGACCAATCCGGGCCCGAGAAAAGTAATAACAATGAAGGGATAGTTCACATTCCCTAAAGCTCCAGGACTGGAGCCTCACCATCAGACACAGTTTAGTGTCATACGTGAGGAGCAAGTTCTATTCTATCCATAGATGGAACCCTAACAGGTATTAACAATCCGGGTCAGAGTGCTAAGCAAGGTGGCCTTAAGTACTATTTTGAGTCTTTGGTATGACTCGACCTAAGATTGAACCTCGGTGTCCCGGCCCATTGGAAAACATTCTACTCATTAGACCGATGGCCTGGTCTTTTTATGCAAATAAACGGTTCTATTTCAAACAATTCAGTTTAGCATAAGTACGCAGTTTAAATGTCAAAACAATTCTGTTTCAAACAATTCAGTTTAGCATAAGTACATTGTTTAGTTCTATTTAACCGATAGATAGGATCCTATCAGGCGCTACCAGTTCGGGCCAGAGTAGACCTGGGAGCGATGACAAAAGGGGTACTCTGAATTCCCGAAAGCTCTGGCATTACTGGGGCCTTACCATCAGATTGTTTAGTGTCATAAGCAAGACACTCAATGGGAGTGTCTTAACTCTCTGCACACGTTTGTGGGGTGGTCTTACCCTCTTACCCCTTCTGCTGAGAAGCAGTCGGTGTATTCTACAGCCCCACCCAACTGGGCAAGTCATCTATGGGTTAAATAGAACGATCTAATTATTAACACTACTTGAAACCATTTAACTGCATTCAAGCAAACGATTGATATTAAATTGAATTATTAGTATTTGATTGCAATGCTTGAAGTCATTTAACTTTGAGCAAACGAATGAGCTCACACAACTCGTTTAAGAATAAAGTTACTTACCAACTATTCATTTACCAATCAAACATATAAAAGCAAGATCTGGCATTAAATAACCGAAAAGAGTTGATATGCCATAAAACATTAACCTGTAAGCAAAAATAATTGAAGCAAGTATACAAAAATCATTAGTACAATTGCTATTTCTTTAGTCGTCATGTCTATGATTTTTTCTAAATCGCTAGCCACCGTGTGCTTCCACTTCGTTCTTGATCTCTATCTTCTTCTCTCTAGGGGTTCAAATCGCTTGACGATTTCGTTTTCTCGCTGTCGTGAAGGTCTTGCTAGTAGTCGTTTCTGATATCTAAGATATCACAGAACAACTAAACAGGTCCACTTATTATATATGAATATGCGACGTCAACCCCAGCAGAACTTCGGCTTTCTGTATTCCACGATCACATCCCTCACTCCACACCCGAAATACACGCAATAATATCCCAGAATCGATCTTTTCATAGTTGTTCGTGTCGTAATCAGTCTCTGTTCTACCTTATTAGCAGCAGCTCCTGTTTCGTTTGCGTATAATACCGCAGGCAAAACGGTGCTATTCAAGAGATTGGTACGTAGAGTCTTGTTCAGCTTTGCCTTAAGCACATCTTTTATCGTTGTAAATGCCTTCTACATCGATCTTATTCTCAGCGAGATGTCTACATAACATGTATCAACGCATAATTACCGTCTGTCTTTAGCAGACATTTTCTTTTACCTTCCTTCCACTAAATGACCCGGTGGTAAATCATCGGAAGGCATGAATTTGGTTTTCCTACGACCTCAAGATGAACCGCTTTATCAATATAAATTGAGTGAACATATTTGTATATTATTCATTATGCATTTTCATCGAAGCATTTATATACCTCGCTTTGGCAACATTAAACATGGCGTCGCCGAGTCTCTTCATTGAAGTCTCATTTTATTCATACAGTAGATATTTTGAATGTGTTTCCCCCGTTGGCAAAAGCAAAAGGAATTCCGTTTCGATTTGAGGTGATTAATTGTTAATAAACATGATACAGAGAAGCGGAGTCCTCGCTGCGTTATGGTTAAAGTGCAGGGCTGCATTCGCAAAATAAGCGAGTTCGATCTTCATTTGTCCTATTATGTTTACTTTTGGACTAATATTTATATGAAAGGCATGAAACCCTCTTATTCCAACAACCCTGGCTTAAATAGTCTATGTATTATTTTGGTTATGATTTTTCGAACTGTTGTCCTTATCTTTACTGTGGGAAATTAAAACAACGCTTAGACCGCTGTAAAAGTTGGACTGTTAAAAATGATTTCCCTGGTTGAATCATTTCTATGCCCAGATAAACAAGGGACCTCTGAGGAAGGCCGGAGGATAAAGCGGCCGAAAGGTTGTGGTTCAATTTATTACAATAAAGATGAGAGGACAACAGTTCGAAAAATCACAACCAAAATAATTCACATCAAGCCTTATCTCAAAAATTCTGACAGAAAAATAATATATGTTCTTCTACAAAGATAGATTTGGCGTTAAATAACACATGAAAATTGATATACTTTTAAACTAAGGGAAACAATGCCGAGAAAGGATATGAAACAAAAATTTTAAGGGGCTGAGTGCTTTTAAATCGACGCTACTGTCCAAATTAAAAAAAATTCAAGATGGCGTGAAAAATCTCTTGCGTATTGTTAATTTTCGTAAAGTTTCAATTAGAAGGATATTAATAAAGATTCACTAATGACACAGGAAGATAGGAATAATAAAGAAATGCAGGATGGCTGGTAATGGTTTGGTTTAGTGTTTTATGGCATATCAACCCGAGCAGTTTATTTAAAGCCAAATACAGTTTACAAACACACACACACACACACACACACACACACACACACACACACACACACATATATATATATATATATATATATTATAACTAAAGGGTTGTCACTATCTCACTCGGTGGGTTTGTGGCAGACCAAATGCGGTATAATTTGGAGAGTGCTCAATATGTGTAATAGAGCTATTATATAATATGATAATGATCAAATATATATTAGTTTTTATATAGATTTAATCGCATGGATGCTTATCTGTAACCACAGCATGAAACCAGTGGTTGTAGATAAGCATCTGTGCTATTAAATATATATATATATATATATATATATATATATATATATATATATATATCATCATCATCATATCGTGCTGGCAGCACGGATATCCCTGACCCTCTCTCGCCACTCCTCCCTATCGTTCATCGCCCTAGGTAGGTCTTCAGGACAACATCCTGTATCCTCACATAGCTGCTGAATGTACGTTCGTGCTGGTCGTCCTGCTTTTGCGCGGCCATGTGTGGGGATCCATAAGAGTACATCTCTTATGAGTTCATCTCTGCTTCTCCAGCAATGTAATATATATATATATATATATATATATATATATATATATATATATATATATATATATATTGTTGGCGAATGATCTGTAGGTAACCTTTTTTAATGAGTTAGAGGTTATTTGTTTGCATACACAGAAATGGTTTCAAATATTACTATTTGATATTAATCAAATATGAAATAGTTTTAATTATTACTATTTGATATTAATCAAATATGAAATAGTTTTAATCATTACTATTTGATATTAATCAAATATGAAATGGTTTAAAGTATTACTATTTGTTATTAATTAAATATGAAATAGTTTTAATTATTACTATTTGATATTAATCAAATATGAAATAATTTCAAGTATTACTATTTGATATTAATCATTTGTCTGTACACAATTTAAATGGTTTCAAATATTGCTATTTAACACTATTAATTCTATTTGATGTTAATCATTTCTTTGTACAAAGTTTAAATTGATTCAGCTATTGCTATCTCAGCGCCATTGATTCTTAGCTACTGACTTTTAACACCTTTAAGTTAAAATAAGGTTCGGGACTGGTTTGACACAAGAGCAATTTGAAGAATACGGTCGGGACAATCATATAGGTGCGAGGGCTTGACATAACCTGCTGATTCATCGAATTGCGTCTCTCCAACCAATCGTCTAACCTCGTATGGGCCAAAGTAGAGTGTTGCAGATCACATGACCACTTCAGTTGCCGGATCACGAAACTACTCAGCCATCAGGATCTCGTCTTCATGCATTCCAGAACGCCACCCACGAATGACAGGAGGTCTTGTTAAGGAGGGTGGTTTTACGGAATCTGCAGGTGCCGTGACATATTCTACAACCCCAGCCGACAGAGCTGCTGGTAAGTGAGAAAAAATGGGATTTGCTTTACGGCATATCAACCCTTGTAGGTTTTTTTTAATGCCGAAGTCAGTCTTCTTGTACACGCTGTTATATTATCATTTGATTCATGTAGTAATTTACTAAGCTATTTTGCTTAGATGTGCTAGAGGAACGTATGAATGGGGTACCTTAGGAGATTCGAACTCACTCGTGTATGTTAACTATTTTAGCTTGCAAATCATTATACCACCGAGACGTTCTCATTTGATTCATTTAGTAATTTACTTAGCTATTTTGCTTAGATGTGGTACACGGCAATATGAATGGAACACGTAATGAGACTCGAATTCCTTCACGAAGGTTTGTTTGTTTTACTTGCTAATCATTGCAAGTGGTTAGAGTGTTCGCCAAATGTCCGGGAGACCTGGGTTCAATCCCAGGTCGCGTCATACCAAAGACTTTAAAAATGGTACTTGATACCTCCTTGCTTAACACTCAGCATTATAAGGTACGTAAAATGAAGCAATCCAGGGAAAGAAGTAGCGCCCTCCCCTACTCCTCGGTGTAGTAGCTATAGAAAAGGAAGCCTTTGGGTCGCTCACGCCTAAGGTCGCCAACTTTATTTTTACTTTATACCACCCGAAATCATCTCATTTCATTCATTTAAAAATGTTTGATCATGATCCTAAGAATTCATATATTCAAGGTTCTATTGCAATTATTTTAAGCGCAATATTTTTTATTTATCTCAAACTATTTTATTTACCTATAATCATTTTATGCAACTGCAATCAATGAAGATATAAAAAAAATTAAATTATTAATTATTTACCTATAATTGCAAATTGTAAAATATTCATAGGCAGGTTTGTTATTCTTTCTTGCTGGTATATTCATTTAAGTAGGTCAATGTTTTTATGAAATCAGGAAATTTTGAAAGAATAAAACAAGCGAATGAATATTAAATTATTAATTTGTTAATTTGAATATTACAAAAATAATTTTACCAAAGGTTCAACCAAACCAAACCAATCAACCACCTTCACTGAGATGCCGATTGACCACTGAGCAGCAGAAAACGTGACTCTTTACGAATGTCAATATGACGTAGTAGCCGAACTCCATCAAATTACATTACGCGACCAAACCACTACATTATTCTATAACAGTTAACTACAAAATGTGATAAACCTTTCGCATGGAGTTTAGCCACGTGGCCCTTCTCAACAACTCATATATAAAATAAATCCTCACACAAAAGATGTTTTATTGAAATTTCAGTTTTTCAAGTTTTGAAGGAATAAATATTTTGGAGCGATACTGAATTATTTATTCGTAATTATTGAAGTTTATGTTTTAAAAAAAAATTATTGCTTGAAATATTGAAAATTATTTAAACAGAATCTAAAGTAAAATGGTGCTCTGCATTCCCCAAAGCTCTAGCATTACTGGAACCTCACCATCAGGTTGTTTAGTGTCATATCAGGACATTCGTTGGGTGAGGTGGTCTTACTCCTCTGCAGAGAAACAGTCGGTGTATTCTACGGCTTCAACCGACGAGACAAGTCATCATTTGATTGGTTGTTTGTTTGTTGTGTTTTAAGGCATATCAACTCTTATAGGTTATTTAATGCTAAATCCTGTTGAAACATATATATTAGATATATATGATTTGTAAATGAATAGTTTGTAACTAACAATTTTAAACGAATCAAGGCTCTTTTGTGAGCACACTGTTAAATAGGTTCTAGTATTTCTATTCAACACTTATAATTCTATTCGACATAAAATGGTTTTAAGCATAGTAAATGATGGATTAGTTCTATATGACCCAGAGATGGGATTCTAACAGGTGCTACCACTCCGAGTCAAAATGGACCCGATAGTAATAATAATGGATTGTTCCAAAGCTCTAGGATTGAAACCTCACCATCAGATTGTTTAGTGTCATATCCCAGATACTCGTTGGGGGGATCTTACCCCTCTGGAGAGATACAGTTCACGTATTCTACAACCCTGGCCAACTGGGCTGATCGTTTGATTAAGGGTGGAATTTCATTATATCGGTGCTTGTCATGAAGGTTATTTTCCACCAACAACATATCTCCTCATTTATGCTCTATAATCTTAGCATTTTCGTGGAGGTGCCCGTGGTGTAATGGTTGTCGTCGGCGACACGAGTTCAAATCCTGGACGAGACTGATTGTATTTCACATAGCGCTAATACCCTTGGGAAAGGTATGAATCCCATTATTCTCCTTCTAGCAATGGGTAAATAGTAGGACAGACTGGGTTCTTCAGCCTTGGTGAGGCAACTTGTCTAGAAGGAAAACTCTGAATTCAAACCTGTTAAACTCCGCTTAAAAATTGACCTTGTGTCATATCCTGCCCGAGCGGAGGGGTTTGTAAATACGATAATCTTAACATCTCACTCACTCGCAAGTTATGTGACACTTCCGCTGAAGTAGCACGTGAATTATGTTTACTTTAGGAAACTGGTCTATTTCCTGTTATATTAGCCATGTAATTTACGCGACATGATAAAAGGGGTCTCCCGATCAATATTCAACATGAATAACAATACTTGAAACCATTTAACCATGCGCAAACAAGTGATTAGTATTATCAAGTGTGCGTAAACAAAGGATTAATAATAAGTTAGATATAAATATTTGGTAAATAGAATATTAATGTTAAATACCATTGATGAAACTATTTAACTGTGGGCAAACAAATGATTGATATCAAATAAAATTATTAGAGTTAGATAAGAATACTTGAAACTATTTAGCTATGAGCAAAAAATGATTAAGATTAAATAGAATTATCAGTGTTGATAGGAATTCTTGGAACCATTTAACTATGTACGAACAAATGATTAAGATTACATAGAATTATTATTGTTAGATATTAATACTTGAAACCATTCAACTGCGAGCAAACAAATGATTAATATAAAATATATTTATTGGTGTTAGATAGCAATACTTGGAACCATTTAACTGTGTGCAAACAAATGATTAATATCAAATAGAAATATTAGTGTTAGATAGTAATATTTGAAACCATTTAACTATGAGCAAACAAATGATTAATATAAAATAGAATTATCAGTGTTTGATCGGAATACTTGAAACCATTTGTGTGCAAACAAATGAACTCTAACAACACATTGAAAAGTAAAGTTAACGAATTGATGTCGACTTAGAAATTATATATATATGTATGATCAAGAGTCGGCATTACATAACACTTAAGCACTGATATGCCATTACACCAAATAACCTAACCTTCATTTTTTACCAATGTTTTTCTTCTAAGTCTACTTTTTTTCATTATTTACACACACACACACACACACACACACACACACACACACACACACACACACACACACACACACATATATATATATATATATATATATATGCAAGGCTGTATATAAATAAACATAACACGAGAGAGAAATGGACAAAAGGCTGCATCCTCCCCTTTGCTGAAGAAAGGTGAACTCGGAATCACAAAGAACTACGGAGGTATAAATCTTACTGCTAAGGTTTATAGCATCCTACTTCTCAGTCGTATCAAACTGACAGTCTAGAAAATTCTAAGGAAAAATCAGAACAGCTTTCAGAGAAATGTATCCAGACTTAACCGATTGTGACAATTCATCGTCTCATCGAAGGAGTACTTGCAAAAAAATCAAAGCTTGTGTTGTATACTGCTCCTAGAGTACTTCCTACCGGTTTGCACATTGCAGCTAGACTCGATAATATAAAAAAACGAACACTTGTATAAAAAGGTATAACTTATTTTCTTTATTTCTTCAGTTTGCTACGAGTGGGGAGTCGAAGAGAGAGAGAGAGAGAGAGAGAGAGAGAGAGAGAGAGAGAGAGAGTCGAAGAGTTTATGTGTGCATACGGGGGTTTGACGGGAGATCTCTTCACTTCCACCGTTAACCAGGATTCATGCCAGACATCTGAACATGCCTGCTTTATATAAACACATCTACTCAAAGTTGACAACTCACATCCGGTCAGGCCACCGAAGTAATTTCCTTCCAGCTGGCGACACCGGTACTTTTTGCTTCCGCGCTCTTTTTTCGCTATTTCCGTAGTCTAATATCTAGGTCATCTCATTCCTCATTTCCATATGTTACGACCACCAGATTAATTGACCTGTTAACTTATCACTCATTTCCTATTTCCGCAAGCCTATGTCATCTTAATCTAATAAGCTTTTAACTACTATGGTGTTACATTCAAATCTGCCAACAGTGCAACAACTTGAAGCTAGCAGCAACCTGAACGCAAATAAAACAAAGTTCATGTGTTTTAAACAGGAACGAGCTCTGTCCACTTTAATCGGCAATCCTCCAAAATTTGTTGAGCAGTAACATACCTCGGCAGCAGTATCCTATTTGCTGAAAGTGATTTCACCATACACGTAAGGAAGACGTAGACTGCTATTGACAGGTTATCAATCATATGGAAATTTGATCTATTCGGTATTTCTTCCAAGCTGTGACTGATTTGGTACTACAGTGTGGATGCCCCAACAAGACTTTAACGGAAATAACGAGGAAAAAGCTCGATTGAAAATACACCAGAATGCTACCTGCTATTTTGAACAAATCCTAGGAGAGATAAGTAATTTCTGAAGGAATGGTTGAAATCGAGTCAGCAAGTACAGAACTTTAAGGTAGGAGCACTCCTCGGTGGTGGAATGGTTCGAACTCCAGTCACGCTATTACGGTAACTTTCGGACTAATACCGCCATAGAAAAGTATAAAGCCCCTCAACCCTTCAGCTATGGGTTGAATAGTATCACTGCTGTTCTTATATAGGGTGTCTCAATAAATATGAGGCCTATGTGACTGCGAATAACTCTAATATTAATAATAATAACGTTGCGTTCTTTCGTGTTTCAGATTTGAAAATAGTATATTAAATACAACTATTTATCCTCGATCACAATGCCTCGGACAAGAGAGAGAAAAATATTTTCCTCTACTTATTTGGAGACAAAATCATTCAAAACTGTCTCAAAATAAGTGCAACCAATTAACACGATAATGATTTATTGCTGAAATAAGAAACAAAAAAATTGCATGTCCTGGAAGCTGTTATTAAAAAATCACTGATTTGTTGTCTCTAGCTCAAAGGATGCGTTTTTGACTGGATGTGTTCCAAATGACCGCCATTGCGCTTGTATCCGTTATAAATCATTATCATATCAATAGGTTGCATCTATTTTGAGACACCCTGTAAGGATGGGTTTCGTATGAAATAACACATGATGTTTGATATGCCAATAAACAAAAAAAAACTAAATAAAATGATACGTGGAACTTTATGCCTGGTTTTGTTTGGTTTCTTTGCTTAATGGCATATAAAACTTCATGGGTTTTTTAATGCCAAAGCTCTCCTTGTAAGAGAACAATAGTGATTATATTCAGCTCATAGTTACAGGGATAAGGGGGTTCAGTACCTTTTCCCAGGGTAATAGTGCAAAAGTAAACGGCATAGAGTGACTGGAGATCGAACTCACTTATTTCGAGTGTGTAGTTTAGCACTTTAGCCACATCACCTTGAGAACTCCCCTCCCTGATTCATTAAGTACCTATTAATAAGTAGACCATGCTCTCCCGGATATGATGAATCAAGCGTTCTTAAGTACAGCAATTAAGTCTCATAATTCATTCAAGCTTAAGAACCTGTGGAAGTATGATGGTTAACGTGCCATAATGGCTGACAAATACAGAGCTACGTAAACAGGTGCAAAGTGGAGCATAAGTAATAGGGTTGTCATGTCACTAGCTTTATTCCATAAAATCTACATATGTCTAAAGTTTATCCTTGGGGCTTTGCTCTTTACGAAACAACCTGTCAATGTTTTTTTACTTTTTATTATTCAATTTCTTGCGGGTTTTTTTTCCACCAGGAGAGAGAGATTTTCAGTGAAACCCAAGTAGGCATTTACCCAACCCCTCTTTGAGGGTATCCATGTCATAATGGATAAAGTGCAGGACTAAGACACCATTGTAAGCGATTTCGAACTCTAGTTGTGGTATCACGTTCACTTTTGGACTAATAACCTTAGGAAAAGTTGGAAACTCCTTATTCTTCAGCAATAGGTTAAATATCACCGCTACTCTTCTTCCACAAGGATGGCTCGGGCATTAAATAACCCACGAAGTTTGATACACCATTAAACAAAGAAAACAAAGCAAACAAACGAAGCAGAGGTTTAGCCAAACCATTCGGAACTGACAGGATTATTTATGTCAGAATCGCGAATTCTGCCTAATATCAGAGTGTAGTGTCTATATTCGTACAAGTTTCTTCGTTATCAAAAAATGGAACTTCTTAATCAGATTTGTCCAGTCTCAAAATAAATAAATAAATGAATAAATAAAAATAAGATAAAACAAAAAACAAAAACAAGAAAACGTCTACTTGCGATTAAATTTTGTTGCTTAGCATTCAAATAACCTTTTTTTTTATTCAGTTAATTTTTCAGATTTGAAAATATTACCTTTTAACGATTTTAGACGCGGGCCCTATTTACAATATAACAAAACTGCCGAAACAATATCTGATTTTTCCAACACGCACGTACACAAGTTGTCTTTCCATGTTTTTTTTATTGACAAATATCGATCTTTTTAAACAAATACATCAAACTTTTATTCACTTTAATAATTACATCTATAAAATTTTTTTTTTTTTTTGTTCAATGACATCAACCTTCGTCGGTTATTTAATGCCAAAACCACCATTGTAGAAGAACAGTAGCTTTGTTATTCTACTTATAACATAGGGATAAGAAAGTTCATGCCTTTCTAACAGTATTAGCCCGAAAGTGAACGTAATAGCGCCACTGGAATTCAAACTCGCTTACTTAGATATCACAATCGAGCACTTTAGCCAGTACACCACTAGAAGTCCCTCGTATATGATTCAGTATCTGTGTGTGCATGTTTGTTAGTCTTTGTGTTAGTGTGTATGCGTATGTGTGTGTATGTGTGTGTGCGTATGTGCGTGTGTGTGTGTGTGTGTGTGCGTATGTGTGTGTGTATGCATATGTGTGTGTGTGTATGTGTGTGTATGCGTATGTGTGCGCGTGTGTGTGTATGTGTGTGTGTGTGCGTATGTGTGTGCGTGTGTGTGTGTATGTGTGTGTATGCGTATGTGTGTGTGTATGCGTATGTGTGTGTATGTGTGTTTATGTGTGTGTGTATATGCCTATGTGTGTGTATGTGTGTGTGTGCGTATGCGTATGTGTGTGTGTGTATGCGTATGTGTGTGCGTGTGTGTGTATGTGTTTGCGTATGTGTGTGTATGCGTATGTGTGTGTATGTGTGTGTATGCGTATGTGTGTGTGTGTGTGTGTGTGTGTGCGTGCGTATGTGTACGCATGTGAATGCGTTAGTGTTTGAATATGTGTTGATGTGAATTTATGTGTGTTAGTGTTTATGCGAGTGTATTTATGTGTAAGGCATATGTGTGTATGTGTGTGTATGTGTGTGTGTGTGTATCTAAGTGTGTACGAGTTAGACTGCGTGTACCTGTATGTCTGTAAGGTTTGGTTTCCTGGTTTAATGGCATATCAACCTTCGTGGGTTATTTAACGCTAAAACCATCCTTGTAGAAGAACAGTAGCGGTACTTTGCCCAGTCGGCTGGGGCTGTAGAAGACACCGACTGCTTCTCTGCAGAGGGGTAAGACCCCCCCCCGCAACGACACTAAATAATCTGATGATGAGGTTCCAGCAATGCTGGAGCTTTGGGGAATGCGGAGTACCCCTTCATTGCCATTGCTCCCAGGTCCACTCTGGTCCCGGAGTGGTAGCACCTGATAATGGTCCTATCTATGGGTTAAATAGAATTAACAGCATACTTATGCTAAACTGAATTGAGTAAACTGAATAGCTTGAAAAAGAAATGTTTTTGATAATTAAACCGTACTTACATTTAAACTGCGTGCTTATGCTTAACTGAATTATTTAAAATAGAACTGTTTTTCGACATTAAAATTGGATTTACATTTAACTGAATTGTTTCATATAACTTCTTGAATAGTTTGAAATAAATGTTTTTGACAATTAAACTGTATTTATGCTAAACTGAATTGTTTTAAATAGAACTTTTTATTTGGATAAAAATGGATTTGGCGTTAAATAACCTACAAAGGTTGATATGCCATAAAACTCAATAAACCAAACCAAACCAGTTGTGGTACTATTTAACTTACGGCTGGGGAAATAAGATGGCTCATTCCTTTTCCAAGGGAATTAGTTCGAAAGTGAACGTAATAGCACGACTGGAGATCGAACTTGCATACAGTGATTTCACTTTCCAGCACGTTAGCCATTACGCCAGATGGACTGCCCTCTATATATAATGTTAAGGATTTATTAAAAAAAATATGTTTAAACATTTATTCCCCCGAATGATTATATATAACAGCAAGGATTCATTAATCAAATGCATCAACACTTTTATTCTCCCAAATGATTACATGTGCAATGTCAGAACAAATATTAAAAGAAATATGAAACAGACACAGATGCCTACATTTCCTTATTGCATTTTGCATGTGAACAAGTAACGAATGTGATAATAAAAATGTTATCCTTTCATAATATTTTACGTTGTTTTTCGAAACATCTTTTAAAAAATTATCTTAAAAATCATAACTCATGATTTACAAAGATTTTGAGCCTTTCCCTTTAAATGATTTTTAATTGTTCACTTTTGGTGAGTCTTGACTTTGGTACAAAAAGGTGATTTAGAGGTTCTCACATCAGCGATAGATGATGGCTTTTCACTGGAGTTTGAGCAACAGCACGTCTCCTAAAGTATCCAGGACTCTGGCCGTTCTCAATAATGCTGTAGTTTGGATGGTCTCCACTCGTCTGCCAACTTTCATGTCCTCCAGTCCCTTTAAAAATCCTTTAGTTACTGAACCAAAAGCACCAAACACAATTGGTATAATTGTCTCCTTCATGTTCCATAGTTTTTTCAATTTCTTATCAAGGTCCAGGTACTTATCCTTCTTTTCCTATTCTTTCAATTTTATTCCGTGATCAGCCAGGGCAGCAAAGTCGACAACTTTTTAAAAATCCTTTTCGAGTTTTTTACACCAGCTTTACCTGATGGTTTCTCACTGGAGTTTGAATGACATCAAGTCTTCCCAAGTCTCCAGCATTGTTGTCAGTATTCTGGCCGATCTTAATCCTATTTACCAACCTCTCCGCTCGGGCAGGATATGACACAAGGTCAATTTTTAAGCGGAGTTTAACAGGTTTGAATTCAGAGCTTTCCTTCTCCTAGATGAGTTGCCAAGGCTGAAGAACTCAGGAGGGAGAATAATTGGATTCATACCTTTCCCAAGGGTATTAGCGCAATGTGAAATGCAATCAGTTTCGTCCAGGATTTGAACTCGTCTCGCCGTGTCCATTTCCTACGACGATAACGATTACACCACGGGCACCTCCACCTCAGTATTCTGGTCGATCTTTATAATGCTGTAGTTTTGATTGTCTCCACTTGTCTTCTTATTTCCAATCATTACACTGGTTTACAAAGAAATTGAGGCAAGCACAAAAATACCCGTTTTTACCTAATTTGAGGGTGCTGAATTCAAAGTTGAAATCCGTTTTTACTCATCACCTCTAGTTTTTTTAGATATGCATAGCGTGCATTTTGTGTACATAAAGACGTATATGAATTCAGGGTTAATTCTAATATTGTGAGACTTATGGCTTATTTTTTAGTTATTATGCACTAAATGTAAGTGATAGCATTACATTATATATATATACATATACATAGTTATATATCAAGAGAGATTTTGACAGTTAAGGCAGCAGGTCTCAATCCACACTCTGGCAGTCATTGGAAGAGGTTGTCTCGCAGGCAGCGCAGGAGGTTGGTGTCCCTCAACTATCGTGTTACACATCTTTTGGGTTACTAAATATTAGTATTACATTTTCAAAAGCACATTTAGTTTTACTTTGTTATATTTTCAGATTCTCCAATGGCTTCAAGCACGTCAAAATGTCGAGGATGCCTCAACCAGGCCAATTCTTTCTGCTACGTGTGTGGGGACTTCACAACAGTTGCACTGCGTCGAACTTCCCTCCTCAGAACTTCCCTCCTCAGAACCGCCTACTTTCACTATTTAGACAGTAAAATTGGTGATCAGGACACGTCTTGGGCTCCACACATCTGTTGTAAACCCTGCTACAATGGACTAACTGCATGGTTTAATGGCAAGAAAGCGGCTTTCAACTTTGCAGTCCCGATGGTTTGGAGAGAGCTGCGAAACCACGCAGATGATTGTTATTTTTGTTTAACTAATATAACTGGTTTCAATGCATCTTCTAGGAAAAAGATCAAATATCCCAACCTTCAATCTGCTATGAGACCCGTTCCCCATTCAGATGATCTTCCTGTACCCACACCTCCAGTAAATAAGGATCTTCTTTCCTCATCAGATGAAAAAATGCCTTCAAGGGAGAATTCTGCCGAGTCAATATCTTTGGAAGATATTGAGTCTACATATTCAGGAACAAGTGGCAATGAGCCACACTGGATCCCGCAAGAAGACCTGAATGATCTTGCTCGTGATTTGTATCTGTCAAAACAACAGTCAGAGCTCTTGGCTTCTCAGCTTAAACAGTGAAACCTAGTCCAGGAAGATGTAATGATCACCAGTTTTAGGAATTGGAACACATAAGGTCATTGGTCTTCTTATGGGTATGCAAGCGGGCTTCACAAAGTTCTGTTGTTTTCTCTGTCTCTGGGATAGTCGAGCTGTATTCCGACATTACAAGCAGAAAGACTGGGGGTCTAGAAGCACTTTTCTTCCTGGCGAACACAGCCTCAAGGAGAATCCTCTGGTGGACATGAATAAGGTGCTTCTTCCTCCTCTTCACATCAAGCTTTGTTTGATGAAGAATTTCGTGAAGGCGTTGCACAAAAATGGTGCTGCCTTCCAAAATACTGTGTTCCCAGGTCTTAGTGCTGCTAAGCTCAAAGAGGGTATTTTTGTCGGACCTCAGATCCGAGAAGTGCTGAAGGATACTGATTTTGAGGAGCTTCTTAACTTAAAGGAACTGAGAGCATGGGAAGCATTCAAGTCAGTCTGTAGTGGCTTCCTTGGTAACACACGCGTACCAGATTACCAAGCCTGTATTGAGAAGTTTCTAAAGTCTTACGAGGGTATGGGGTGCCGAATGTCACTCAAGATTCATTTTCTCCATTCCCACCTCAATTTCTTCCCGCCAAACCTTGGAGCAGTGAGTGATGAGCGTGGAGAAAGATTCCACCTAGACATTACGAAGATGGAGAGCAACTATCAAGGCAAATGGAACCCCGGCATGATGGGAGACTTCTGATGGATGCTCTTGCGTGACATCCAGAGGCAAAATACACAAGATCTTCTAAGAAAACACAATTTTGACTGTCTGTGGTACTATGAATTGTGTAACTGTGTCATCCAAGTATATTGATTCAATCATTGTTCTTTATCTATCCTGTTTTATCTGTTATAAGCTGCTGAAACTCTTGAAATATGCACATATATTCTCAGTTTATACTAAAATGAGACTATTTAAACGCCAGAAAACTAGAGGTGATAGAGCAAAACTATTTATAAATTTGAATTCAGCACACCCAAATTAACAAAAAAGACCTACCCCCATTCTTGCCTCAGACCAAAAATTTATTTTTATTAACCAGTGTTATTATTATTATTGTTACTTAACTCCGCTTTTTAACAGTGACAGTCTCCTCTGATTTCCAGTATTCTAGTTGATTTCAACAGAGCTGTGGTCTGGATGTTCTCTATTCTTCCTCTGATCTCCTCTTTCAATAGACTCGTTTTTCAGGACTTTGGAGACCGTTTCAATTACAGCTATCACCGTCAATAACGGCCATTTCTTTCATGGATTCATATTCTATCTAAAGAATTTACTGTCATCTCTCGAACTAGTCATCAACCTATCCAGCCCATGACAGAGCATTACTGATTATAATCAGCATAAACTGATCCTTGCATTATATTCAGGATCGCGTTGTACTCTAGTAAATAAGGTGCTCGCTGTCATCTTTTGATATAGAGAACCTTCTTTTTTGTTAAATCATTACTTCTCAATTTCAAACGTGTGCCTAACTCGCCCACGAAAGACGGAAACCAAACTAAGAGCCCAAATCACCCACAAGCAAATACCGAGGTATCATTAATCAAATATCAAAGCACACGTTTATGCTTCGAACATTCCAATGTTTCTAAGATATGTTTGATTCGTATTACTATAGTATCCCCCCAAAATGTATCTTTGCGACAATTTTAAGAGATAAACAGTTCGTACTTAATTGCAATAAGAATATTTTAAGAGCCCATCAATTAATGTCGTTCACAATCATTTTAAACAGGTAAACACTTCATGTCTGTCAGTGGCTGAAGAGTCAATAATTGCACTTCATAATCATTTTAAACAAATAAGCGCTCTTTGTTTACCGTTTTTGGTTCCATTTCAACCAAACTTTCAGGGATTGATTGAGACATTTATGGGAAGGTTTAAACCGTATTTCGAGATTTAGCACAAATTGTTTTTTGGGGTTGGATCTGTCTCTCGCCATTTTTTATAACTTACAGCCCCACTTAAAATATAGAAAGAGTGTCTGTTCCATACGTTCCTGTTCTTTCCAATGACAGACTTTTTTTCTTTCGGCATGAAACGATGACAGTTGACTGTCAAACAAAATACAGGTACAATCTCTCTCGTTCAGATTGGCATTTACCTAAAAAGTGACCTCCTCTCATGAGACTAGTTCTAATACCAAATAGTTCAATCAGCTGGGGCTGTAGAATACACCGACTACATATCCGCAGAGGAGTATGACTCCCAACGAGTATCCTGTATATGACACTAAACAATCAGCTGGTAAGGCTCCAGGCTAAGAGTTTTGGAGAATGTGGAATACCTCTTCATTGCTATTACTCCCTGGTCCACTCTGATCCTGAATGGTAGTATCTGTTAGAGTTCAATCTATGGGTAAAATAGAACCGTTCAATCTTTTGCTAGGGATTATTATTAATATGAAAAATAACTTAGAATAATAATCTTTCGTTCGATTTTTTCCTCGTCAATAGACGCTGAATTTAAAGACGAGTAGCAGTAGATTTCTGACAACTATTTGATCCAGGCTTCGGCTTTAAGAGTTTCCTGCACCCAGCATCCACCGTTAAGTCAACGTTCGATTCTTTCGGCTTACTTACGTCCACCAAGCTGCATCCCGTGGTTTTCATTTCAATATATGCTTGTGTGGTTCGTAAAACAATCTCCTCACTCTGAGACTTTTATCCAGTGAAAAGCCATGGAAATTTACTAAGCTTTTTTGCTTAGATGTGGCACAAGGCCATATGAAAGGGGCACCCAATGAGACTCGAACTCACTCGTGTAGGTTTGCTAGTCGAGCTTGCTAACCATTACACCACCAGAGGCGCCTTGGAAATTTACTAAGCTTTTTGCTCAGATGTGGCACAAGGCCATATGAAAGGGGCACCCAATGAGACTCGAACTCCAGTGAAAAGCCATGGCAGGATATCGGAGTGGCTTAATGGTTCACTCACGTGATAGAAATACAGACTCGTTTGACGTTGTCACAGAAGTCTTGTTAGGAGATACCTTAGCATATTTGTTTATACTTATTACAATCATGGATCTAATAAAAGAAAATGGTTTATCATTAAAAAAAAAAAAGGGTAAGAAAGTGACGAAACTATTTCAGACGCTGACTAAGCAGATGATCTAGCACTTCTTGCAAATATACAAACCGAAGCAGAACCTTACAGCATTTCCTAGAGCAAGATGCATTGGCTTCTACGTGAACGCAAATAAAGCTGAGTTCATGTCTTTTAAAATTGAAGTGACAATTTCCACTCTATGTAATATAAAAGTTCTAAATCGACAGTGTACCATAACGATACGGAATAGACATTTGTATGACCATGTGTTCGAACATGTTAATGACCGTTATACTACGTATGTAATAATTGTCGGACCTTTTTGTGACCCTACCATGGGAAAAGTTAACGAACACAGAAAACTCTGTCTTAGTTCATTACACAAAAGATTATTCACAACTTTAATGTGTGAGTAGCAGCCAGGAGAAAAAAAAAGAGTGAGAAAGCTTGATTTACCGCGTTAGCTGGACAAAAAGAAACAACGTCATGAGGAGAAAGAGAGAGAGAGCAGACAAAGAAATTGATTTTTCTTTCTTGTTGTTCTAACGTGTTTGTTCGCTGGGTTTGTCTTCACAGGTTCGCATCTGGTGTGTGATGCTCCTCTTCGGTGATCAACCCCAAAATGGGGACTCGTAAGTTTTTGTCACCTTACATTTTCGTGGCTGAGGTTCAACTGGCTGTCTTTATCAAATCAGGTCTCGCAGTCAACTTCTTCAAACCAAGTCGTACACTTTTCTTCCGCCTGGTTCAATACCTGCGCAGAAAATTTGGGAACTCCAGTTTTTTCTAGTCATCCTCAACTAAGGCAGTCATTCACCCGTGACTGGCTAACCGGCAAGTGCTTTGGCCTAAGTCACTCAGAACTCAACTGCCTACTCCTGTAGACTCCATATCTGCCTTTTTATTATGATTTTTCCTTCTCTCTCTTTCTTAATAAATTAGCCTTCCCTTCTCTATAACTTGGACCTACCATATCACATTACATCTAACTCGCAAGCCTTTAAAATGTATAAATCAGTTCACCTGCCTCTCACCTACTGAAATTGTTAACCTACACCTTGCAAAGGTGTAAAATGTTATTGAAAAATTATCGATCGGAGAGAAATCTGATATATCCGATGAAATAAAACGGAATTTATTCCAAGGTGTTCATATTACTATATGGCAGCACCATATGGATGTTAACAACACACTTTGAGAAAAAACTAGAAGGAAACAAAACGAGAATGCAACGTTTTTTCTAAAACAAATCCAAGAATTAATACTCAAGAAAATAACAGCTGTACGGCCATCTGCCTCCCATCTCAAAAGCAATGCCTTTTAGACGAATAAGACGTGTTGTTCACAGCTGGTGTTCTCTTATGGACCCTTGCACGTGGACGCACCAGTTTTAGTCAACCAGCAAGGACTTACATTCATCAGGTACGTGCGGACACTGGATGCTGTCTGGAGGATCGGCCGGGTGGCGAGAGAGAAAATAAGGAAGCTTCGTGCTATCAGAAAAACTTGATGATGATAATGATTTGAGCAATTAAAATGAGTAAACTTCCCTTTAGATAAAAATCAAAAATGTTAAATATGATTTTAACCTTTGGGGAAAAAATTACAATGCTCTATAAAAAAAAAAAGGCCCTTAGCAAATATCACAATATCCCAGGAACAATATCTATCTATCTATCTCATAATCATCAAGTCGCGCAGATAGCATGGGCTACACTGACCTCTCTCTCTCTCTCTCTATCCGTCCCTATCATCCATCGTTCCTGGCATGACTTCCAAACAACATCCACAGTCCGAACAGAACTTATAAAAATAATTACTATTTTAGATAAATCCTGTAAACAACACCCCACAAAAGAGCTGAATTTCTACTCTCTACAAACCATTCAAGTAAGATGAATAAGGCATGATGGATACTGCTGTTGTAGCAAAGACAAACTCATTAGCGGCGTTCTGGTCGGCTAACACTGGCACGCTCATGTGTAGGGGTCCATAGGAGAACGTCACTTATGAGTTCGTCTTTACTTCTCCAGCTGTGTTGCGCATGCCTTGTTTGTCTTACTTGTATGGTTTTTGAGATGGGAGGTAAGTAGCAATACAACTGCTGTTTTGTGCGGTGTTGCTTCAAGGATTTGTTCAATATAGCTGGTAGTATTCTTGTGTATTACCATCTAGCCTTTTCTCCATGCGTGTTTTACCATCCACGTACAGCGGTCATCCAGTAGTGCGGACATATCTACACTATTAGAAAAAATCCCGTTTTATTTTATATATATAATAAAATCACTGACGTCTTGGATTTTCTTGTAATTGATCTTCAGTTAAATATATCAAAGCCCGCCTGAAGTCTACTAAATTCTTTTGAATTCTATTGAATACAGAGCATTCTCGACGTATGATCCGATATTTAAGTCACATGACTATTTCTGTCACGTAATTCAAGCTGGCAACGAATTACTAGGTAGATGATTAGCTTCGTAGCAACATTATGATACCAACTCTGATTTCTTAATTAAAAGATTCCTAAGATTACGGAAAATTACCATGAAACATTTTCATCCAAGCCCAATCTACATTGTTTGGATTTAGTACCAAGTTTATTCAAATTGTTTTCAATAAAGTTAGTGGAAGAATTGATCGGTAAAATGTGTTTATCGGAAAATTTATTTTTATTAGAGGGTGTCATATAGTTAGATCCAACGCAACAATACTTTTTATAAACAGAAATTTAGTTTATCAGTGGGTTCTCCACTTAGCGGTGTTCTTGAAATCACTTATCTTGAATACCTTTTAAATATAAAATCCCAAGTAATTCGTGTTACTTCAGATATATAGACAACATTTTACTTATTTAACCACGAGAACTTAATTTAAAAAGGATTACTGACAGGTTAAACAATATATAGGGTGCCTCAATATACATGAGACCCATGTGACTACTGATAATAATGCTGAGTTCTTTTACGTTTCAGATTTGAAAATAGTAGACTATAACAACTATTAATCATCTATCACAATGCCTTGTACAAGAGAGGAAAAGATATTTTGCCTCACTACTTATTTGGAGACAAAATCATTCAAAACTGTCTCAAAATAGCTACAATCCAATTATAAGATAATGATTCATTACTGAGACAAGAAACTAAAAAAAAAAAACGTTGCATGTCCTAAAACTTGATAAAATAACAATAAAAAGAAACATTGATTTGATGTATCTAAGTCAAAGGATGCATTTCTATTTTACCGAACAATTCTTCCACTAACTTAATTGAAAAGAAATTAAATAAACTTGGTATTAAAAGTCACATTTTTTTCTAAAACAATCCGTGACTTACTTTATTGCTTGGCTTTCACATTTCAAGTATATATATATATATATATATGTGTGTGTGTGTGTGTGTGTGTGTATTTGGAAATACATATTCATGTTTGCAAACATACATACACATGCGCATATAAATACGTAAGTTGGGATGGCGTTGACACAGAGTTAAAGGCACTTGTTGACTGTCAGTTTCTCGCCTACGTGATCATATGACCCAGAGATTTTTAACTGATGTTTGAATGTAACAACTTTATTCAAACTTTGATCTCCATATTTTCGATCACCGATATGGAGCACTCTTTCTTTTATATCTGTCTATCAATATCATAATTATCAAGTCGGACAGACAGCACTGACTACACTGACTTTCTCTCTCTCTCTCTCTCTCTCACTCTCTCTCTCTCTCTCTCTTTCTTTCTTAATCAGTCCCAATCATCCATCGTTTCTGGCAGGTTTTCCAAAAAACATTCACAGTCCGAACAAAACTTATATAAATAAGTAGTATTTTAGATAAATCCTTTAAGCAACACCCCACAAAACAGTAGAATTACTGCTCTCTTCTCATCTCATCGATATAGAGCACTCTTTCTTGGGGGTTGAGCACTCTGGCGAAGGAATTGTCGGCCGCCGTTCGCATAATGCAAAGCTCTTCGAAAGAATGACCACTCTGGTAGACGATAAGGTATAAAAATATAAACAAACGGCTGCTGCTGTTGCTAAATAAATACCTTAAAAAATTCCCTTAGCCAACGTGGTCCGCTTTCTGGCCGAGAGGTCTGAGACTTAATCTAACGTAAAGTTGGACGGGTTTCTATCCCGGCTTCGAGTAGAAATGATCAATCACATAAGAAGCGAATGTAGCAAATTATCACAGAAAGCGTATAAAACTATAGTTGGTGTCTTGTGGGGTGTTGCCGTCAGGACTAATTCGATACTGCTTTCAACATTCTTGTGTAATTGCCGTATAGCTTCTTCTCCAGCCGTTTTTTTAGCGTCCAAGTGGTGCATCCATACAGCAGTATCGACAATAATCATCATCATCATCATGTCACGCTGGTAGCACGGATATCCCTGACCCTCTCTCGCCACTTTTTCCAATCGTTCATCGCCTCAGGCAGGTCTTCTGGACAACATCCCGTATCCTCACATAGTTGCTGAATGTATGTTCGTGCTGGTCGTCCTGCTTTTGCACGGCCATGTGTGGGGGTCCATAAGAGTACATCACTTATGAGTTCGTCCCTGCTTCTCCAGCAGTGTCCTGCGTGTCTGGTTCGTCTAACTTGAGTAGTTTTCGTGATAGGAGGCAGGTGGCCGTATAGTTGGTGTCTTGTGGGGTGTTGCCGCCAGGACTTGTTCAAGATTGCTCGCAGCATTCTTGTGTAATTGCCGTCTAGCTTCTTCTCCAGCCGTTTTGTTAGAGTCCATGTAGTGCATCCATATAGCAGTATCGATGCGACCGCTGCCTGGAAGAAACTGTGTTTCATTTTATCGGTTAGGTCTGATTTCCATATAATCGATAGCTTATTGATAGCTGTCCAAGCTTTCGTTAACGTCGATGTCCTTTTCGGTTGATGCGACGCTGCTTCCTAGGTAAGTGAATATGTCAACTAGTTTAAGAGGGGTTCCGTCTAGAGTGGAGATGTCACCCGTTTGATTATCGCACATATATTCCGTTTTGTGTGCATTGACATAGAGGCCTATGCCTGCGGCTACTCGTTCCAAACTATGCAGTAGTGTTTCGGCTTGGTTGGGTGTAATTGCCAGTATCGCTATGTCATCGCCGGTAATTGTTTTTGCGGGGTGTTTAAAATTCTTCGCTTAATCTAGTTTCCTCGAAGCTGCGCGGTAGAATCTTCGGTTGGCGTATGAGTCAGCTGGGTTTCGAGCCCAGCTTCGAGAGTCTAGCCTCACTGAAGTGCTGTGATACAACGAAATAGTCTGTCTGCGAATGTATATATACATATATATATTACCATCGTCTGTTGCTTCGTTTGTACTTAATATATATATATATATATATATATATATATACGCACGCATCTATACAGTGGGATTAAATAAATATTTGTAAAAATGAACATTTTTATTTTTATCTATCAAACATAGCCTAAACAATTTT
>OY757922.1:34335905-34350905 GCA_963585895.1 Sepioteuthis lessoniana | reverse complement strand
GAAACGTAGGATTATGATATGATTTGAAGTGTGTTGTTTAAAACAAGAACGATAAAAAATAATATAAATGCAAAAAAATAATATAAATGCAGCGATAAAAATAATATAAATGCAAAAAAAATGCTTCGATTTTTATAAACAGTTTCACAGAGAGAGAGAGAGAGAGAGAGAGAGAGATAGAGAGAGAGAGAGAGAGAGAGAGAGAGAGAGAGAGAGAGGGGGGTCTAGTTTTGTTTGGTCTGGTTTTATTGCACATCAAACATCGTTGGTTATTAATGCCAAATCCATTTTTATAGATATAAACAGTTCTATTTTATACAATTCAGTTTAGTATAAGTATAGTTTTTGTTTACACACGGTTAAATGCCAAAAACAGTTCTATTTTAAACAATTCAGTTTTGCATAAGAACACAGTTTCTATATAAAAAAAACCCAGTTCCATTTAAAACAATTCACTTTAGCATAATAATTATGCAGTTTAAATGTCAAAAACAGTACTATTTCAACCAATTCACTTTAGTTTAGTTCTATTTCACCCATTGAGAGGCCCCTATCAGATGCTACCACTAAGAGCCAAAGTGGAACTGGGAGCGATGGCAATAAATGGGTACTCAACATTCCCCAAAGCTCCAGCATTACTGGAACCTCACCATCAGATTGTTTAGTGTCATATCTAGGACACTTGGGGGTGGTCTTACCTCTCTGTAGAGAAGCATTCGGTGTAATATACTGCCCAGCCGACTGGGCAAAAGAGAGAGAGAGAGGGGGGATAGAGAGAGAGAGATAGAGTGAGAGAGAGAGAGAGAGAAAGGAGTATGATGGTTCAATTGTCACCATTTCAAATCATTGCTTTTCTCGTAATATAAACTACTGCACACACACACAAACACACACACACACAGGGGGAGAAAAGGAGGGTGCAATGCATAAATTGTCACTTTTTCAAATCCTTAATTTCACTCATGCTGTTTATTTGTTTCCGGTTTTGTCTACTGTGCAGAAAACTAAAATCAGTTGGCCACTGTCTGCGAGGAAAGCTGCACCATGATGCAATCCACGCATTCCAAAATTTGGAAACGATAGGCTGCACTCCTTGGCATTCACGACCGAGTATATACGAATATTTCTGTCTTTGGGTGTCATTCAGAGGACAGTTTCATATTCATACTGATGAAAAGTCAACACCCAGTTCATATCATGATGTTTGGGGCGGTCTTTGCCTCCATTCATCTTCCCATGCGGAGGCCTACATCAAGTGCTTGAAGGGGTATTGCTTGCTTGGATCGAAAGGATGGATGCTGGAAGAACCTCCGTTTAGCAACAGGACACTGGGTCATGTCCCACAAACAAGAGAACCCAGAGTTGGAAGGGAGAAAATATTTGTAACCATATCAACCCTAACATCTGGTCACCTAACTCCCCAGATTGCAATTCTCTTGATTACTATATGTGGGGGGTGGGGATCAAAAAATCTCTGTGCAACACTAAAGAGGAACAGATGATAAGGATAACGGTAGTATTTGTCAACTCTGGCAGCGACGGTGTTTACATTTTACGTGTTCTCATCTCGTGAACACTCGTTTACAATGTTACAGAAAAAAGAGAATAGACTAATCGTATGAACACCTTATTTCAGGGATTCACATAATTGTTTTTTATGCTTTGATAAAGATATAACAGATATGAAGAACTGGTCTGGATTAATAAATGTATAATAGTAACAGGACCTCAAACCAGGGATGAAAATTGTAAACAATTTTGTACTTTGCTAAGAAGTGCTGATCAAAACGTTTAAAGAATTAACACTGACTTGTCTAAACGTCTTGACTGCTGTCTAGATGTCTAGATATCATTCATTTTATTATATACGTTGCTCAGCTGAGCAAATGTTTTTATTTAGATTTAAAGTTTTTACATCTCAAAATAGTCAAAGATGCAGCATCGACACTTTTTGATCGCATCAACTTCGCTGAAAGAGTTTTATCCATGAGTGGTATATAAAATCAGAAAAAGAATACGCAACTCTGACTGACTTTTTGAATGTAAGAGATTTTATGATAAAATCAGAACTGTATCACGAGTTCCCTACTAAATTCCAGTGGAGAAATACGTTACAAGGAGAAAAAGTTGCTGGAGATCCCGAAGTCGTCTGTTGGCCGTGGTTGAAGCCAATGGCGATTTGTTTGAATTACTTAAATTTATAGTATTTCAAGATATTTATATGTAATTTTGGTAAATATATCCAATAAAGTGGGATTTCAAGTGTCATCTTCATTTTAGCATAATTTAGACGACAATTTACCCATCGCACCGTATATATATATATATATATATATATATATATATATATATATATATATATATATATATATATACACACATTTTCTTTATTTTAAGTCGAGGAATTATATTGTGAATTGGATTATCATGCCCAGATTCTGAATTGAATTTCCATGACCAGAATATCCGTATATATATATATATATATATATATGACCAGAAAATTCGTCTACATATATATACATTTTCTTTCTATTTTTAAGTTGAGGAATTATATTGTGAATTGGATTACCATGAACAGGAAATCCGGCGTGTCCCCTGTAAGGAGTACGGATGTAACTTGCAAGACACATTCAGGTTAATTGGCTGCGCAATTACCATGACTCGTTAATTTGGCGTCACGTGTGTGCGATACGTACCGGTGGTCAGTCATAGAGTTTCGGTTCTGCAATCTGTGGTCACCGCTGGTTCGATTTCCAGTGGTGGAGATCATGGTATACAATGCTGATGAAACCTAATAAGGTCGAAACAGTTATTCTGTTTCCGTATGTCGTACGTAGGTGCTCGCTGGATTTTCTGGTCATGGTAATTCAATTCACATTTAGAGACTCGGTGGAAGATAGGCAATCCAGGATAGCCTGGCAAACAATAAACGAAGTAAGTGGAAGGAAGAGCACAGCCAAAGCAAAATTGAAAGCTGCAAGCCAACAAGAAAGAATAAAACTGTGGGAACAGCATTTCAAAAATCTACTAGGAAACCCACCGGAAATAACGGATGAACCGATCACCAGAATTATTAGTAAGCAATTAGACGTAAAACTAGGTCCTTTCACCAAAGAAGAACTCGACACGGTTCTCAGAAGAATTAAAAATAGGAAAGCGCGGGGCTAGACGAGATCCCCCAGAAGTGTGGAAGACGAGACAATTCGACGATATACTGCTCCGGCAATGCAACGCAGTCTATAGTCAAAATAGGATAGAACGATGGACGAAGGGATGCATCCTTCCATTCCCAAAAAAGGCGACCTCGGACTAGCCAAGAACTACCGAGGGATAACACTTACATCCATAGCAGCCAAAATCTACAATGCCCTACTACGAAACCGCATAGAACCCAAAATGGAAAACATCCTTAGGAAAAACCAAAATGGCTTCCGGAGAAATAGATCCACAACCTCACAAATACTGACCATCCGTAGAATCCTGGAAGGCGTTCGGGCAAAAAACTTACAGGCGACATTACTATTTGTCGACTTTACCAAGGCCTTCGATTCCATACACAGAGGGAAGATGGAGCAAATCCTACTAGCTTACGGCCTACCAAAAGAAACCGTAGCAGCGATAATGATTCTCTACAGAAACACCAAAGTAAAAGTACGTTCACCAGATGGAGACACGGAATACTTCGACATTGTTGCAGGAGTACTACAAGGAGACACAGTAGCCCCGTACCTCTTTATCATCTGTCTAGACTATGTGCTTAGGACTTCGATCGACAAAATCAGAGAAAATGGCTTTGAGCTGACTAAGAGAAGAAGCAAAAGGTACCCCGCAAAAACAATCACGGACGCCGACTACGCTGATGACTTGGCGTTACTAGCGAATACGCCTAATCAAGCAGAGACACTACTACATAGTCTGGAACGAGCTGCAGCTGGCATTGGCCTACATGTCAATGCAAACAAAACCGAATATATGTGTTACAACCAAACAGGCAACATTGCCACACTAGACGGAGCCTCTCTGAAACTAGTCGACAAATTCACCTACCTAGGAAGCAGCGTCTCATCAACCGAGAAGGACATCGACACACGACTGACGAAGGCATGGACAGCTATCGATAGGCTCTCGATCATATGGAAGTCGGACCTAACAGATAAAATGAAACGCAGTTTCTTCCAGGCAGCGGTTGTGTCGATACTGCTATATGGATGCACCACATGGACGCTTACGAAGCGGCTGGAGAGGAGGCTGGACGGAAATTACACAAGAATGTTGAGAGCAGTATTAAACAAGTCCTGGCGACAACACCCCACGAGACTCCAACTATACGGACACTTGCCCCCCATCACAAAAACTATACAAGTTCGACGAACCAGACACGCAGGACACTGCTGGAGAAGCAAGGACGAGCTCATAAGCGATGTACTCCTGTGGACCCCCACTCATGGATGTGCAAGAGTGGGACGACCAGCACGAACTTACATACAGCAGCTATGTGAGGACACGGGTTGTAATCCTGAAGACCTGCCGGAGGCGATGAATGATAGGGAGAAATGGCGAGAGACGGTCAGGGATATCCGCGCAGGCGGCGCGACATGATGAATGATGATGATGAATATATATATATATCCCGTCAGGGTCCGAAAACAATATGTGTGGATTATTCTTGTAGAGAATATATGAGGGATTTCATATAAATCTATGGGTGTTTTCGATGTATGGATGTTCACATTGGGATGTGTCATCTACTGGAACACCCTTTTCCTGAGTTCTTAATACATTAATTGTTTGACTCCCTTTCCTTTTCGTCAGACCATATATATATATATATATATATATATATATACTGGACTCCATATTTACTTTTTTTCACGCTCAAATTAAGTGTGTATGTTATCTTAAGAGACGAAGATTATTCTTCGCCGAAATAAATTTATGATTACAATTTCACCATGGTTGAGTTTTCTTCCAATTACATTATATATATATATATATTGTGTAGAGATTTATTGTTCTTACTCGTTCACTTGGTGAGTTAATGGAGGACCAAATATAACAGTATTACTAAATTGTGGTCAATATCAATGTTAGAGTATATATATATATATATATATATAAACCGGTTCATTGGTCTTGTGGGTAGAATGTTCGCCAATAGTCAGGAATACACTCAGCAGTATAAGGTACGTATAAAGGGTAAAGTGGAGCAATCCAGGGAAAAGAGTAGCGCCCTCCCCTACACCTTGGTGTAGTAGCTATTGAAAAGGAAGCTTTCTGGTCACCTTTGACTACGGTCGCCAACTTTACTAATATATATATATATATATATATATATATATATTTCTCCACTTACCTCCTTAAAAACCATCTGATATTGTGTATTATTAATTCATATATATATAGTCGATTACATTTTTTGTAGGATATCCGATAAAATAAAACGTGATTTCTTCCAAGCTTCTTTTACTCTATGGATGCATCACATGGACACAAACGAAACTTATTGAGAAAAGGCTAAATGGAAACTGCACTAAAATGCTACGATATATTTTGAATAAATCCAGGAAGCAGCACCACACAAAACAAAAATTGTAAGGCTACTAACCTTCCATCTCTAAAATCATTCCAAAACGAACAAGACATGCAGGATACTGCTGGAGAAGCCAGGACGAACATGTAAGTGACATCCTTCCATGGATCCCTACACATGGACGTGCCAGTATTGACCGACCAGTAAGAACTTATTTACATCAGCTCTTTGCGGACACAGGATGTAATTTGGAAGACTTGCCGAGCGCAATAGATGATAGGGACGGATGGAGAAAGAGAGAGAGAGAGAGAGAGAGAGAGAGAGTTAAGGGAATCCCTTTTGTCAGCGTGACTTGATGATAATGATGTGTATAAATATTTATATCAATTTCATCAACAGATATAAGCAAAAATGAGTAATATTTTCGTTTACACACACACACACACACACACACACACACACACACATATATATATATATATATATATATATATATATATATATATATATATATATTAGAGTATTGCCTATGAATAGGTATACAACTGATAACTCTTTTAACAAAAAAAATGTCCTTATAAACAAAATATACAAAGTTTTTAGTATTTCTCTTGGAACTTTATAAAATCAGAACAGTTATCATTCGGTATTATTTATTACTAAACTCCACATCATTGATACTCTGTAACAAAAACATGAATATATTGCAGTCCCAAAATATATATAATCGTAATATCTATTTCTGCAATTTTTATTTTGTCTTGTATTTTTTTTTTGGAGGCCATTAGAGTCAATTTTTTTCCCTCTACTTTCCTGACATTTATGGCACAGGAGTCTTTATGATAAAGAAATGGCGTCTTCTTCTTCAGGTTCTAAAATCTTACACGCCATTTTTCGATTGAAGTAACAGTGTATGATCAAGACACAATTCAGATGCCCGCGGTGAGAGTCAATATGGCTGCGTAAATTTTTATACTACTCTCATCAAATGGAGCCCAATCGGCTGGGGAAGTAGAATATACAGACTGCATCTCTGCAGACGGGTAAGACTGTCCGCAACAAGTCTTCTAGATATAACACAAAACAATCTAAAATGAGGCTACAGTAATGCTAGATCTTTGGGGAATTCTGGTGTTATGGAGGTGCCCGTGGTGTTGTTGAGGTGCCCGTGGTGTAATGGTTATTGTCGTAGGAAATGGACACGGCGACACGAGTTTAAATCCTGGACGAGGCTGATTGCATTTCACATAGCACTAATACCCTTGGGAAAGGTATGAATCCAATTATTCTCCCTCCAGCTATGGGTGAATAGTAGGACAGACTGGATTCTTCATCCTTGGTGTGGCAACTAGTCTAGGAAAAGGAAAACTCTGAATTCAAACCTGCTAAACTCCGCTTAAAGATTTGACCTTGTGTCATATCCTGCTCGAGCGGAGGGGTTTGGTAAATAGGATCTTTGGGGAATTCTGAATACCCCTACATTGCCATCTCTCCTATCACTGAAATACAATCGGATTATCAAGGCTTGATCTGGTCCTAGTGGGTAGAGTGTTCGTCAATGGTCCTGGAGACCGGGGTTCAATCCCAGGTCGAGTCATACCAAAGACTTAAAAAATGGCTCTTGATACCTCCTTGCTTAACACTCAGCATTATAAGGCACGTATCAAAGGTAAAGTGGAACAATCCAGGGAAAGGAGTATTGCCCTCCCCTACACCTCGGTGTAGTAGCTTCTGAAAAGGGAGCCTTCGGGTCGCCCTCGACTACAGTCGCCAACTTTTTACTTTTACTATTATTTACGCATTTTTTTCTCATTTGTTGTCATTCCAGCGTTTCTTAAACTATCCTAGAAAATATCGGTTTTCTTTTTAAATTCATTTTCCTTAGTAGCTCCTATGCATCGTCTTGGTAACAAACCATATTTTTTATACTTTCTCCTAGAACCTGTTCGATGGCCCTTTAAATTATGACACTTACTGTTTTTATTCCATACAGCATCCTTTTCCATTTCAATAACCATATTGGCGTATTTATCGTCATTACTTCTTTGAAGTTATTGTCTATTGGTATTTGATGGTATGAAGTTTTCAAATCTGTTTTTGTAAAAACGCTCATACCTGTCAGTGCATGAATTGCAACTTCAACATTAGGTATAGGATATGAATCCGAGCAAACTTTGATTTGTGCCTATTTTATAATCTCCACATATGCGTATATCTCCATCTGACTTTCTTAAACTACAATGAGCGATGCCCACTTGCCACCCCCGTGGGGAACATATTCAAGGAGGTCCTGTTCTATTAATTTTCGTGTAAAAAAATGGCTGATGTTTAATTTAATTTTTAGTGATACATAACATTACTTGGAACCATTTAACTTTATTGACTTATGTAAAATTGAACCGTTGGAAGTAGAACTGTTTTATCCTTTAAATGTATGTATCTAAAAAATGTATTTACAAATCATATATATAATGTATATGTAACAACGGGGTTAAATAGCCAACAATGGTTGATATGTCATAATAAAACCAACCAAACAAATCTTATCAAATGTGTGTGTGTTTGTTAGGGGCCATTGTCAAACTAATGTCATATTTCGCATTGCACCTATATATATATAAATATATAAACGAGGGTGATTCAATAAATAAGTAAATCTTTAACAAAGCAGTTTTTTTCAGAATATTTTACATAAAATTAAACTCTGCATTGTTTGGACTAGGCTTAGAGCAAAATCTTTGAAATCTCGCACAAATATTTGCTATGAGGCTATTCAAAATGATAACAAATAAAACAGATTGCTCCTGGCTTAAAATTTTTGGTGGTTGAAAAGGGCAAACTATGTGAAATTTAGCGAAGAATGTATGATGTGTATCTAGAAACATACTTTGATAAAAGAAAAATGTTTACAAATAGGCTAAACATAGGTTTGCCACCACGAGCCAGAATTAGTATGACACTGACTCTCCGGTTAAGAAAAAGTTCTGGACGCAACTGTTACTAAACAAAGTCATGATGATAGTCTTCTCAGACTAAAAATACTCATTAATATTGATTTTCCTGATTTATTTATTCGTGGTAGCCACTGGAATGCTCTTTCACTCTTCCATGACGATGTCGCAGAGCTGGCAGATATTTGAGACTTTGCACACCTCCACCTTCCGCTTGAGGATCCCCCAAAGATGTTCTATTGGGTTCAAGTCAGGAGACATGCTTGGCCAGCTTTACCCTCAGCCTCTTCAGTAAAGCAATGGTCGTTTTGGAGGTGTGTTTTGAGTCATTGATTGTCATGCTGGAATACTGCCCTGCAACCTAGTTTCTGGTGGGAGGGGATCATGCTCTGCTGCAGTATTTCACAGTACATGTTGGAGTTCATGTTTCCCTCAATGAAATATAACTCTCCAACACCTGCAGCACTCATGCAGCCTTAGGCCATGACATTCCCAACACCATGCTTGACTGTAGGCATGACACACTTATCTTTGTACTCCTCACTTGGTTGCCGCCACACATGCTTCAAGCCATCAGAACCAAACAAATTAATCTTCATCTCATCAGACCATAGGACATAGTTCCAGTTATCCATGTGCTTTGTTGGCATGTCTTCAGCAAACTGTTTGGATGCTTTCTTGTGTATCGTCTTCAGAAGAGACTTCCTCCTGAGGTAAAGCCATGCACACCAATTTGATGTAGAGTGCGGCGTATGGTCTGAGCACTTACAGGCTGACCCCCACCTCTTCAATCTCTGCAGCAATGCTGACAGGACTCCTACGCCGATCTTTCAAAGAAAGCATTTGGATGTGACGCTCAGCACGTGCGCCCAGCTTCTTTGGACGACCTACTCGTGGCCTGTTCTGAGTTGACCCCGCTCTTTTAAAACACTGGATGATCTTAGCCACTGTGCTGCAGCTCAGTTTCAGGGAGTTGGCCATCTTCATGTAGCGCAACAATACGTCTTTTAAGATCCTCAGAGAGTTCTTTGTCACGTGGTGCCATGTTGGAACTTTCAGTGACCAGTATGAGAGATTGTGAGAGCTGCACTACAAATTTGAACACACCTGCTCCCTATGCACATGGGCCTAGTAACACTAATGAGTCACATGACATTTTGGAGGGAAAATGACAAAAAGTACTCAATTTGGACATTATGGGGTGTAGTTTCTTAGGGGTGTACTCAATTTTGTTGGAAGGGGTTTAACTTTTAATGGTTATATTTTGAGTTATTTTGAGGGGAAAATAAATTAACTCTGTTATATAAGCTACACACAGACTACTTTTCATTGTGTCAAAGTGTCATTTTGTCAGTGTTGTCCCATGAAGAGATATACTTAAATATCTACAGAAATGTGAGGGGTGTACTCACTTTTGTGATACACTATATATATATATATATATTGTCATCCACCGATTGAGTGTTTCATGGTATTTCAACTCTTCGGTGTGGCTAGACACATAGGATGCTTCAAGCTGGGATTGAAACCTACCCAACTTTACGTTAGACTTAGTATCATAACCGCTCAACTATCAGTCGATATACGTCAGTTCAGGAATTATAAGGCATTATATAGTATCTTTCGTTTGTTTTTATTTTGCCTTACCGGATACCAGAGTGAGCAATTCAAACAAAGAGCTTATTGTAACATTTTATGGTTATCATAAGCCGACTTGGCGAGTCAATAGTGGACAAAGTTTGCGGTATTATTAAATAGTGCCCAATATCGATGATAGAGCTGTTATATATATATTACATAGTGGTGTCTGTGACTCTGGGTTTCATTCTTTACGCATTCATGTAATATATATGTATGCGTGTTGTGTGTGTGTGTGTTGTGTGTATGTATGCGTGTATCTGTGATCCTGGCTTTCAGGCTTAATGCATTCATGTAATATATATATATGTGTGTGTGTGTGTGTGTGTCTGTGACCCAGGGTTTCACGCTTTTTGAATTCATGTAATATAAGTATATATGTAATCCATCTAATAATTGGCCGATTGAGTAGAGTGTTTGCCAATGGTCCGGGAAACCGGGGTTCAATCTCAGGTCGAGTCATACCAAAGACTCAAAAAACGGTACTTGATTCCACCGTGCTTAACACTCAGCATTATAAGGTAAGGATCAAGGGTAAAGTGGAGCAATCCAGGAAAAGGAGTAGCGCCCGCCCCTACACCTCGGTGTTGTAGCAATTGAAAAGGGAGCTTTCGGGTCGCCCTCGACAATAGTCGCCAAATTTACTTACTTATATATTCCAATATATATATATATATATATATATATACATACTTTGACAAACGAAAGACAACATTCTTTATTAGACCGAGGAGTATTCTACGCCAACCGTACATTTTGCATCGCTTTTCATATAGCTTATCAACCCTTTAAAAAAATCTTTAAAACATATCTAAAAAAAAAAATTTCTAAGAAAAGGTTCCTGTTTTTTTTTTTCCCACAAAACTTTTCCCCTGATAATGACCTCGAATAGAAATTAGTTGACAACAATAGAAGATGAACAACATAAAAGTTATATTTCTTTTTGTCTTTACACTTTTGTTCATCTTTATAAATATAATTACATTGATTCTCGTGGGTAAAGTGTTCGCCAACGGCCCTGGCAAACCGGAATTCAATCCCAGGTGGTGTCATACCAAAGCCTCAAAAAATGGTACTTAACATTCAGTATGATAAGGTACGTATCAAGGGTAAAGTGGAGCAATCCAGGGAAAGGAGTAGCACCCTCCCCAACACCTCGGTGTAGTAGCTATTGAAAAGGGAGCCCTTGGATTGCCCTCGACTACGATCACCAAATTTACTTACTTTTTTTACATATATATCTTGAGAGAGAGAGAGACAGACAGACAGAGAGAGATTTTTAAATAATAGTGAGTGAGGTAGTTTTACAGACTATGGTCAGTGAGTTCGATTCGCACCGAGAGCTCCGTATTTCTGACCTTGTGCTAAATTAAGCTTACATTAGTTAATAACCCCCACTTGCCACAATTCTTTCTTTCTTTCTTTCTTTCTTTCTTTCTTTTCCTTTTTCCCCTTGCTTTCTTTTTTTCATCTTCTTTCTTAATCCTGTTCTCTCAGTTCATTTTTCTAATTTCCACCCTTATCAGTCCCGCCTCTCCTCTCTCTCTCTATCTCTCTTTATTCTTTCCTTCATTTAAAAAAAAAAAATCTCTCCCTCCTACTCCCACTCTTGCCTTTCTGCTTTCCTTCACATTTCTTTTCTTTTTCCCTCTCTGTTACTTTCACCCCTCACTGAAACATTTCAACCACCTTCTTTTATGTATCTTCTGCTTGTCTTTTCATCCTTTTTTTCAACCGCGTGCTTGTGTGTGTGTGTGTGTGTGTGTGTGAGAGAGAGAGAGAGAGAGAGAGATCAATTATCTGGCTTTGGCTGGAAAATAAATAGATCGTGTTCCGTCCCGAGGGGCGTCCCTACTCTCAACTACGAGGCTATACCTATCCTCAATGCCGAAAAGTGGTTAGAATTTATCGCCCAAGGTCTGAAGCGCCCCTATAAGAGCGAATAGTGATGGAACTTGTCTAGGTTTTGGACCTGACGCCGGGAAGATTGTCTCCTGGCGGTCTCTACATTAAATTGACTTTGTGTCACTTTCGACTGGCAGCATGGATGGTATCAAAAAAGACCAAATGACATCTATAAAGAAACTCCTATCCCTGGCTTTTACTTGGTTTAGCGTTTACTTCTTTATCCTTTAGTTGTATCCGTAGAGACTATAAAAAATCATCAGATGATGCTCACAGAAGAGATTTCCCTGACTCCCTTTCTCCATCCGTCCCTATCATCCAAAGTTCCCTGCAGGTCTTCCAAATTACATCCTGTGTCCGCAAAGAGCTGATGTAAATAAGTTCTTGCTGGTCGGTCAATACTGGCACGTCCATGTGTAGGGGTCCATGGAAAGATGTTACTTACGCATTTGTCCTTGCTTCTCCAGTTGCGTACCGCATGTCTTGTTCGTCTTACTTGGATGGTTTTAGAGATGGGACGTAATTGGCCGTTTAGCTTTTGTTTTGTACAGTGTCGCTTCCAGGATTTGTTCAAAATAGCTCGTATCATTCTTGTGCAATTCCCATGTTGCTTTTTCTCCATGCGTTTTATTTGTGTCCATGCGGTGCATCCATAGAGTAAAAGAAGCTTTGAAAAAATCCCGTTTTATTTTATCGGATATCCGAAAAATAATATCGTCTGCTATATTCATAAATAAATAGTATATGATATCGGCGACAGAGCATAAACAATAGCGAATAACGCTGTTGACTCTGGTTGGTTGGTTGGTTGGTTGGTTTGTAGGTAATTTAAGGACAAATCTATTTTATACAAATAATCAGTTCTATTTTAAACAATTCAGTTTAGCATGAGTACACAGTTTAATAGTCAAAAACATTTCTATTTCAAGCTATTCAGTTTATTCAAACAGTTCTAATTCAACCAATTAAGTTTAGTATAAGAATAGTTTTTGTTTACCCACAGTTAGATGTCAAAACAGTTCTATATTAAACAATTCAGTTTGTCTAAGTACAGCTTCAATGCCAAAAACAGTTTCATTTCAAACAATTCAGTTTAGCATAAATACAGAGTTTAATTGTCAAAAACATTTCTATTTCAAGCTATTCAGTTTAGTCAAACACTTCTAATTTAAAAAATTCAGTTTCGCATAATTATACAGTTTAGTTCTATTTAACCCATAGATAGGGCCCTATCAGGTGCTACCACTCCGGGCCTGAGTGAACCTGGAAGCAATTGCAATGAACGGTACATCCTACAATGATCACCAATATACCACAAGTACCTCTGACCTAGTCGGATGGAGAGTGGGGCTGTGAAATACACTGACGGTATCCCTGCAGTGGGGTAAGACCCTCCCAACAAGTGTCCTGGATATGTCACTAAAGCAACTGATGGTGAGGCTCCAGTCCTAGAGCTTTGGGGAATACTGAATACCCCTCATGGCCATTACTCCCAGGTCCACTCTTACCAGAGTGGTAGTACTTGTTAGGGTCTCATTTATGGGTCAAATATGTAATATATGTAATGATTAATGGAATAATTTTTAAAATATTTTTTTTTTAGTCTGATTAGTCTAATTTTCGAAAAAAGGCGATAAATCTAAATTTTCATGATTAGCTCAATTATTCAAGTATTTTTCATTAAAATTCAGCCCAACATGAGTGAGCAAGAAAAGAAATGACAAAGAATCTATGATTTGCTTTACAATGAAACCAAGCCAAAAAAATTTCCGAAATAATTGGAGTTTCTTCATGGCCTCCATCAAACCCAAACTTTAACCCCCTTGATTACACTATATGGGACATTTTAGAAAACAAAACAAATGTAACTCCCTATCCAAATATTGGTTTGCTTCCGATTGCTATTAAGGAGGAATGGAATAAAAGTCTGATGAATTCCCCAAATCTTCAGCATTACTGGAACCTCGGCATCAGACTGTTTAGTGTCATACCAGGACACTCGTTGGTAGGGTCTTAACCCTCTGCAGAGAAGTAGTCGGTGTACTCTACAGCTCCAACCGACTAGGCATTATAACATGTAGGGAAATTAAATAATACAACATTGGTCACAAAAGATTCGAACCCCCAGGATGTTTTGTGTCTATGTGTGGGTTTTGGTTTGTTTGTGTGGGCGTGCATTGTGTATGTGTGTGTGTGTGTGTGTGTGTGTGTTCTGTACTGTCGACTCAGACATTGAGCAGCAACCATCAGTGATTCTAGAGGCGATTGAGACAGGCGCTTAACCTGGATCAAAGGGATTTGTTTTGAAAAATACCACAGATAAAGAAGAAATATCGTTTCCGGTGTTGTAAAATAATTACTTGTTGGTTGGTTGGTTCGTTGGTTGGTATATTAAACCATGCGGGGGATTCAATACCAAATCCTGTTATACATATACATACACATATATATATATATACATATGTGTGTGTGTGTGTGTGTGTGTGTGTGTGTGTGTGTGTGCGTTTTGTTAGTAAATAATTTCTTGGTAACTTTAATTTTAAATAATTTCTTTGTTCATTTGTTTGCATATCTGCAGATAGATAGGACCCCCCCGCCCAACGAGTATCCTAGATATGACACTAAATCTAATGGTGAGGCTCCAGTAATGCTGGAGCTTTGAGGAATACGGAGTACCTCTTTATTGCCATCGCTCCCAGGTCCACTCTGGCCCGGAGTAGTAGCACCTGATAGGGTCCTATCTATGACTCAAATACAACTCTGACATTTAAACTGTGTGCGAAAAAATGACTTATGCAAAATTGAATTGTTAGAAATAGAACTGTTGGATTATTTAACTGTGTGTAAAAACAGTATTTGGCATTAAATAACCAAGAAGTGTTGATATGCCATAGAAGCAAACCAACACAAACAGCTGAATATTTTCAAATGATCAGTAGCAATAAACCTTAAATCATTGAATAGTTCTATTGG
>OY757922.1:34153405-34330905 GCA_963585895.1 Sepioteuthis lessoniana | reverse complement strand
TATAACCAGGTGCACAGACGGTTCGAGTCAGTTGGAGACAAGATGCTGAAGTGAGAGCCAGCAACAGACAGAGGGCTTTGGGTCCTCAGTGACCCACGGTTGAGCAACCCCAGCCAAGATGAGAAAGAAGTGCTGCTATGGTCAGAAGAACTTGGGTCAAAATAACAGTCCGTTCTTGTCTCCATTCACCTCTCACACACAAGAAACATCACCCTTTCGAGAATAAAGTGTGGGGATATATTTTTATAAAGAATTGTATTCGTTCGTTCATTGAGGTTCGTATATTATCTGTTGATTATATTTCTGCTTATATTTGTGTGTGTGTGGCTATACAACATAAGTTTTTAACCCTAACAAATACAACCATTGAACTATGAATAATGGCAGATACTTTCTGAAAAACACCTCATGTAATTGTACCTCTGTCCCATAATGAATTTTACATTCATTATAAGTAAAGTAAATACAAATGTCCCACGTATTATGGGACGAAAATAATTTCTGTCTAAATTTTTTATGTGAGGCCTGATATGAATTGTTTAGGTAGTAATTTTTCGGACTGTTGTACTCATCTTTATTGTAGTTAGTTAAAACAACGTTTCGGACCCTTTATCCCCCGGCCCTCTTCAGGTGTCCCTTGGACATAGAAATGATTCAACTAGGGAAAACATCTAAAATTAAACTTTAAAAAGGATTTTCTAGGTTGAATCCTGAAAAGCGAAAAGGGAGACAAATACTTGGATCTTCCAAAGAACTGAGAAAACTGTGAAACATGAAGGTGACAGTGATACTTGTAATAGTTGGGACACTAGGAACTGTTCCCAAGGGTTTGGCAAAGGAACTGGTGGAATTGGAAATCAGAGGAAGAATCGGAATCATACAGACTACAGCATTCTTAAGATCGGCAAAAATATTAAGAAGATTCCTGTGACCAGAGGAGACTTGCTGTCACTTAGACTTCTCAACAAAATCAGTAAAATATAGCCTCGTAATAAAATCAGTAAAATATAGCCTCTCAACAAAATCAATAAAATATAGCCTCGTAACAAAATCAATAAAATATAACCTCTCAACAAAATCAGTAAAATATAGCCTCGTAACAAAATCAATAAAATATAACCTCTCAACAAAATCAGTAAAATATAGCCTCTCAACAAAATCAATAAAATATAACCTCTCAACAAAATCAGTAAAATATAGCCTCTCAACAAAATCAGTAAAATATAGCCTCGTAATAAAATCAGTAAAATATAGCCTCTCAACAAAATCAGTAAAATATAACCTCTCAACGAAATCAGTAAAATATAGCCTCTCAAGAAAATCAGTAAAATATAACCTCTCAACAAAATCAGTAAAATATAGCCTCTCAAGAAAATCAGTAAAATATAGCCTCGTAACAAAATTATGTTATTATATAGCCTTGCAACCAAATAAGTGAAATATAGACTTGCAGCGAAGTATTTTAATAAAACCAAAATGGAATTTAAATGGAAAACTGAAGTTTTATTTTTAGGAAGTATAAATCTGCTCAAAACCTCTGCCATGCGCAGGTAGTGACACAAGGTCAGTTTTTAGGGAGTTAGAATTTGGTTTAAATTCATAGTTTTCCTTTCAGCCCTCAACCGTTTATTTGTGAGAGGAAATGTTTCTGCCAAAAATTTATTTATAATTCCAAAGTGGCTAACGTGCTGCACTGCATCAGGCTTTGTTGAGTCTATGGCTACGCTATTTAAACTCAAACCTCTATGGTATTTGATCAATATTGGCTACTTTATTTATGAATAATACCGGACATTGGCCTAGCGGTTAGAGTGTTCGCCAATGGCCCGGGAGACCTGGGTTCAATCCCAGGTCGAGTCATACCAAAGGCTCAAAAAATGGTACTTGATGCCTCCTTGCTTAACACTCAGCATTATAAGGTACGGATCAAGGGTAAAGTAGAGCAATCCAGGTAAGGAGAAGCGCCCTCCCCTACACCTTGGTGTAGTAGCTATCGAAAAGGGAGCCTTCGGGTTACCCTCGACTATGGTCGCCAACTTTACTTATTTATGAATATAACTAAGTATACATAAACATATATATATATATATACACACACACACAAACATGTATATATATATACCTGCACAGACTCAACAAGCCAAGTCGGTTGGGTCTGTAGAATACACGGACTGCATCTCTTCAGAGGGTTAAGACTCTCTCATCCATCGAGTGTCCTTTATATGACACTAAATAATTTGATGGTGAGGCTACAGTAATGCTGGAGCTTTAGGAAAGGCAGAGTATCCCTTCATAGCCACCGCTCTCAGGTTCACTATGACCCAGAGTGGTAGCACCAGATATATTCCTATCTATGGATCATATAGAACTGTTTGACATTTAAGCTGTAAGCAAACAAATGACTTATACTAAATTGAATTGCTAGAAAGATAACCGTTGGACATTTAACAATGTGTAAACAAATAGCCGATGTTTAAATGAATTGTTAGTGATACATAACAATACTTGGAACCATTTAACTATGCGCCAACAAATGAGAAATTTTGAATAGAATTATAAGTATTAGATAGCAATAATTAAAACCATTTAACCGTGTAGAAACGATGGCGGTGATAGTGTGCAAAGAAATTAGACCTAACCCGTTTAGAAATGAAATTACCAACAAACTGTTCCTTTACAAATCATGTATATATATATATCCATTTAAATATCTGCCCCAAAAATGGAACTATGTTAAATTGGTACTGTTATATATCAATACTTGAAACCATTTAATAGCTCCGTCGGCAGTAGAATAAACCGACTGCATCTCTGCGGAGGGGTAACGAGTATCCTGGATTATATTACTAAACAATCTGAGGATGAGGCTTCAGTAATCCTGGAGCTTTGGTGAATTCGGAGTACCCCTTCATTACCATTGTTCCCAGGTCCACTCTGACCAGGAGTGGTAGCATCTGATCGGATTCTATCTATGGGTCAAATAGAACTGTTTAACATTAAAACTGTGTGCGAACAAATGACTGATATTAAATTGAATTATTAGTAATACATAGCAATACTTGGAAACATTTTAGAGCAAACGAATGAGTAACGTTGAGTAGAATTGTTTGTGTTGTTTAGCAGTACTTGAAACTCTTTAACTGTGTGCTGAAAATGATTTGTTCGTGTTACATAGCAATGCTTGAAACAATGTGTACAAATAAAACTCTTTATGTTAGTTGATACTATTTGAAACAATTTAAATTGAGTGGAAACAAATGATTAATACTAAATAGAATAATTCGTGTTTGAATATTTGGAACCATTTAACGGTGTAAAAACAATAGTAATACGTGTAGGCAAAGAGAAAAAAATAGCTCTAACTCATTTAAAAATAGGATTACCTAAAGACTATTGACTTACAAATCATACGTATAACCATTTAACTCTATGCAAACAAATGGGATCATTTAAAAATGTCATCTATAAACTATGTGCTTAGAAATCATATGTATAAAGACGAATTGGCATTAAATAACCCACATTGGTTGAGATGCCATAAAACCAAACCAAATCATATTAGATTGGAATACATGATATATAATTGTGTACAAATTTAAGTGAGTGGAAATAAATGATTAATATTGAATAGAACGATTCATAGAGTATTTGGAACCATTTAACAGTGTAAAAACAATAGTAATACGTGTAGGCAAAGAGAAACAATAGCTCTGACTTATTTCAAAAGAAGATCACCTACAAACTATTGATTACAAATCATATGTATAACCATTTAACTGTATACAAACAAATGAGCTTTGGTTTGTTTAAAAATATTTTCTACAAACTATGCGTTTACAAATCATATATATTTATGTCTTAAGAGGATTTGGCATTAAATAACCGACAATGATTAATATGCAATAAAACCCAACGAAACCAAATCATATATATCTTATATATATATATAAAGAGGATTTGGCTTTAATAACTTACAAGAGTTGATCTGCCATAAATCCCACCCAAACCAAACTAGTCGAGTTCATTATTAAAATTGTGAATCGTCCAACAAGGACACATGGCGCTGTGGGTAAGACGTTGGGTTGAAAAGAGCTTTTGAGTGAAATCATCTAGAGTTTGCTGGCTCAATCCCAACTACAGGTAAGTGTAAAAAGGAATTCCTACTATAACCCGGTCACGGGTAACAGAATAGGAATAGTCTCTTCCCGTTGATTAAATAAAGGGTTCAGTTCGAGTCTCTGTGTGGACAACCGAGTTCGACAAGAACAAGTGAAGCAGGTCGAAGAATGTATCGGCTGAAACGTTGTGAGTATAACAATAAAAATGAGGTCAATCGTCTGAATATTCTAAGTAATAACAACTATAGACATTGAAGAAGATCATTAAACCATTATAAATTACTCCCGGCCGAACAACATTTCCGCCAAATTGACTACAGATTTAACAGTGACGTTAGATTCACTGTGTTAGAGAGGATACACTAATATCTTTTCATCAACATTTGAAAAAACCAAGAAGATAAATGGATCTTAGGTCAAGAAACTCTAAACCTAAAAGCACTCAACAACTAATGAAACCATCCTAAAACACTAGATTTAATCCTTAAACACTGACATTAACACCGAATAGTAACAACAAAAATATTCTCATTAACTAGATTGATTTTTCCACTTCATATATTTTCGACCGAAAAACAAATAATCAAAAATTAATTAAAAAAAATAAAAGTAATGGGAATCTTTTTTTTTTCAAATCTGAAAATATTTTAAAACAATAACCAAGATTCTCCTTATCCTTTTGAAATGTTAAAAGTGCGTCGATTGTAAGGGTTCTTCGAGTCTAACTTAATCAGTATTGAAATGTCAAAAGTCTTGAAATAAACATTCCCTGGTGATGGCTAGACGGCGAAATTGAATATAAATTCATAAAAAGTTATTTAACTACGTTTATGCATTGACTTTTTGTTCACGACCCCAACTCCCCTTCTCTCTCTCTAACACCTTTTTCTCTCTTTCACACACTTTTTCTCTTGCTCTCTCCATGTGTCTCTCTGTCACATACACACACACACACTTTATCTCTTTTTGCCCAGTCAGCTGGGGCTGTAGAATACACTGACTGCACCTCTGCAGAGGGGTAAGATCCTCCCCCTAACGAGTGTCCTGGATATGACACTAAACAATCTGATGGTAAGGTTCCAGCAGTGCTGGAGCTTTGGGGAATGTGGAGTACCCCTTCATTACCATCGCTCCCAGGTCCACTCTGGCCCGGAGTGGTAGCACCTGATAGGGCCCTATCTATGGGTTGAATAGAACTAACAGCATACTTATGCAAACCTGAATTGTAAGAGTAAACTGAATAGCTTGAAATAGAAATGTTTTTGACAATTAAACCGTACTTACATTTAAACTGCGTGCTTATGCTTAACTGAGATATTTGAAATAGAACTGTTTTTCGACATTAAAACTATTTACACTTAACTGAATTGTTACATATAACTGCTTGAATAGTTTGAAATGAAAATGTTTTTGATGATTAAACTGTACTTATGCTAAACTGAATTGTTTTTAATAGAACAGATTATTTACATAAAAATGGATTTGGCGTTAAATAACCTATAAAGGTTGATATGCCATAAAACTCAATAAACCAAAAAAACATCTCTCTCTTTCTCACGCCATTTCCTATCTTTCACTAACTTTCTTTTTCTCTCTTTGTCTCTCTCTCTGTCTCTCACACACACGTTCTCCCACGCTTTCATTTTAAAACGCCATTTTCTCTCTTTCACAAAATATTTGATAGCCATTGACATATATATATATATATATTTATGTATATGCATACGTACATACATACATATATATATATATATATATATATATATATATATATATATATATATATATATGCATATATTTACTAATCTAATATCTACCAGCATTCACGGTACCAGAAAAAAAGAAAAAAAAAACCGTCAGGAACAAGAGATGAGAATATCTCGAATCACCGCCCGGGGGAAAAATAAAAAAATTTAGGTCAAAAAGAAAGAAAAGGCCAACCTCGTCAGACCCGTGAAAAAAATCAAGGGATATACAGCCAGTTGGTCAAAAGAAAACTAAAACCTTCCGCGAAGACTGCAATGCTACAATTACAAGAGTGCTCAACACGAGTGGAGCCAATTATATGCATATATATTTTTTCCATAGCCGTTGATATATATATATATATATATATACATATATATATATATATATATACTCACATATATATATATATACATATATATATATACATACACATATATATATATATATATAGGTGGCTGTGTCCGATGTAGGGAATACGTAACGATAAAAAAGACACATTAGGTCAAGTGGTCGCGCAATTTACTATAACTTGTTAATTCGGCATCACTTGAATGCGGCATGAACCGGTGGCCCAGTGGTAGAGTTTCGGCTTCTGCATACAGTGATTGTTGGTTCGATCTTTAGTGGTGGAGATCACGGTGTACACTGCAGATGAAACCTAATAAGGTCGAAACAGCTGTTCAGTGCTCCGGTGTTTGCCGGATTTTCTTGTCATGGTAATTTCTAACATTATATATATATATATATAACACTATAAACCCACTGAATACTTAAGAATATCGCTGACTTCACAAACAATAACATCTCCATTTTAACCTTGGTAATGACCAGTAATAGCAAAAAGCGATACGAAAGAAAAAGTTTCCGTTGATTTTGCACAAAACTGATCTTAAGATTTTGTGCTAAGAGAAAAAATGACACCAAATGTAGTACAAATACCTGCTACTATTTACCAACCCCTCCGCTAGGGCAGGATATGACACAAGGTCAATTTTTAAGCGGAGTTTTACAGGTTTCAATTCAGAGTTTTCCTTCTCCTAGACTAGTTGCCGAACCAAGGCTGAAGAACCTAGTCTGTCCTACTATTTACCCATAGCTGGAGGGAGAATAATTGGATTCATACCTTCCCCAAGGGTATCAGTGCTATGTGAAATGCAATCAGTCAGGTCCGGGATTTGAACTCGTGTCGCCGTGTCCATTTCCTACGACGATAACGACTACACCACGGGCACCTCCACTTTTTTTATTTCTATTTTTATTTTTATTTTTTTTTACCCCTCCGCTAGGGCAGGATATGACACAAGGTCAATTTTTAAGCGGAGTTTAACAGGTTTCAATTCAGAGTTTTCCTTCTCCTAGACTAGTTGCCTAACCAAGGCTGAAGAACCTAGTCTGTCCTACTATTTACCCATAGCTGGAGGGAGAATAATTGGATTCATACCTTTCCCAAGGGCATTAGTGCTATGTGAAATGCAATCAGTCTCGTCCAGGATTTGAACTCGTGTCGTCGTGTACAAATACCTGATGATTGGATTATTACAAAACGTGTCAACAATAAAGATTGTCACCCCCCACCGCCGTATATATGTAAGTATGTATCTATGTATGTAAGTAAACGTATATATAGGCAGTAGAAGATTGAAATTAAAGCAATATATCATCATCATCGTGTCGCGCTGGTAGCACGGATATCCCTGACCCTCTCCTGCCAACTCCTCCCTATCGTTCATCGCCCTAGGCAGGTCTTCAGGACAACATCCCGTATCCTCACATAGCTACTGAATGTATGTTCGTGCTGGTCGTCCTGCTTTTGCACGGCCATGTGTGGGGGTCCATATTGCAACATTTAGACGATATATATATATTATATATATATATATATATATATGCAAATTTCATTAAACATAATAGACATTTTATGCCTACATATTTTCTTCTGGACCCGTTCGAATTCCTGTATTACTTTTATCGTATTCGGGGGGAATTGATTTAGGTATTGTCCATAGTTGTATGTATCCCTAGTACTTTCTGCCCGACTTTGGGTCATCATCAGGGGAGAATCTATTACAAAAGTGATGTAACTTTTGTTTTAGCAAATTACTACTGTACAAGGACGTCTTTGCCGTTGGAGATTATGGCGTTTGCTTTTAAATGTAATTCTGTAAATAGTGCCAGTAGCTAAAGACATTTAAGTACATTAGCACAGGTTTGAAAATTAATTCTATTAAGTGCTGGTTGCAGGTTTCTAATATATAGTGTTTCGAGAATCTGAAGTTTTGGTTTATTATTTTGATGTTCGAGTATATATATATATATATATATATATATATATATATGTATATACAGTTACTCCATTTAAATGTTACGATATCTGAAATTTGTGCTTATTATATATTGCTTTAATTTCCGTTTGGTTTGGTTTTATGGCACATCAACCATTGTAGGTTATTTTATGCGAAATCAATTTTTTTAATATAAAATCTGTTCAATTTCAAACAATTCAGTTTAGCATAAGTACACAGTTTAAGTGTTAAAAATATTTCAAACAATTCACTTTAGTATAAGTATATTTTTTTTTTGTTTAAAGAGAATTTCAATGTCAAAAACATTTCTATTTCAAACAATTCAGTCAGAATAAATACACAATTTACTTCGATTTGACCTAAGTATAGTTTTTTGCTTGCACACTGTTAAATGTTAAAACGGTTCTATTTCAAATAATTCAGTAAAGCATAAGTACACAGTTTCAATGTCAAAACAGTTCTATTTCAAACAATTCAGTTTAGCATAAATACACAGTTTAGTCCGATTTGACCTTTTGATAAAACCCTATCAGGTGCTACCACTCCGGGCCAGAGTGGACCTGGTTGCGAGGGCAATGAAGAGGTACTCTGCATTCCCCAAAGCTCCAGCATTACTGGAACCTCACCATCAGATGTTTTGTGTCATAAACAGGACACTCGTTGGGGTAGTCTACAGCAGTCGGTATATTCTACAACCCAGCCGACTGGGCAATTTAATTTGCTTTCTACTGTGCTCACACACACACACACACACACACACACACATATATATATATATATATATATCGTACGCCAAAAATAACTTGATAAGATGCAGTAAGACTGTTGATGAAGCTCCCCTGTCGAACAAGGTCGTTCAAATGGAACGAATGTTCTATGGAAGCCCAGTGGTGCATTGAAGATAACGATCGACTAAATCATCTATCAATTTCGAAATAGTCTAAAAATACAGCTGCTACATTGAAAAAGGATCTTACAAATTGTCGTCTGTAACTTATTGAGGAGTCCCTGTGGAGTTGATGTAAAATTGCTCTGCTGATCCCTCGAAGTAAGTGAGTTCAAACTCCAGTCTCGCTGTGACGTTCATTTTTTTAAAAAAGTAATACCCTTCGGAAAGGTACGAACTATTTTATACTTCTAGCTATAGGTTGAATAGTATCATCTATAAGGATGGCTTTAGCATTAAATAAGTCACGAAGATTGATATGCTATTAAACAAAGAAACTGAACAAAAACTGTTTGTTATACATTCGAATTTTTAACATTTTTCTTTATCTCGAAAAAGCATTTTCAAGTTTGAAGCCACCCTCTACGAAGAGAGAATTTCTTAGTAGGTTCTTTAGAGTAAATAATTTAAATGTGGTCTCCGTACTCCTCCCAGAAGAATCACTGTTCTTAGAAAAGGTACGTGGTGTTCGGAGAATCAGCAAGCAGGTTTTGACTCAGGCAGTTTTTGTGTATCGAGTTCAATCCCGATGAGGTACTCTGTTACTATGTTTTTGTGATAGAATTGGTGAAATCTTGTCTGTTTAAGCCCCTAATATAACTCAATTTTTAGATGTGAACGTCTGGTGAATTATTTCGCCTCTAAAAAAAATTAGATCCTCATTCAGAGCTCAGATATGCCTTGTGCTAAAAAAATCAAACTTTTGAAAACTTTGCTAAATCAGCATATTTATGCATGTATGTTTCTCTCTCTTTTTTTTACACCCATCCCTATATATATATATATATATATATATATATATATATATATATATATATATCATCATCATGACGTGCTGCAAGCACGGATTTCCCTGACCCTTTCTTGCCACTCGTCTCTATAGACCATCACCGCCGTCAGGTCTTGGACACATCCTGTATCAGTACAGAGCTGTTGTTGATAGGTTCAAACTGATCGCCCAAAACTTGCTCGTCCGTGTGAATGGGTCTACAGGACTATATCGTTTATGAGTTCGTCCTTACTTCTCAAGCTGTAAAGAAGTATATATATATATATATATATATATATATATATATATATATATATGTGTGTGTGTGTGTGTGTGTTTCTTTTTATAAATGAAAAGGTCCACAAATGATTTCAAATTAGGTATTTACACTCAAACACACACACACATACACACACACACACAAACACACACACACACACACACACGCACGCACACACACACACACATATATATATATAGGTAGAGCCATATAAATGTTGTTTTATTAATGGAGATAAAAAGAGAATTACTTAACTATAAAGTCTAAATTGTTTTTGAAGTATTCAACGCCTTTGAAGTTCTGATAATACCTAGACTTTATGTCTTTTTGCTTGAGAAATAAGCCAATGCACAAATATATACTTCCCTTATATATTTTCGCACATTTCTATATCTACGAGGAGTGACAGATAGATAGATAGATAGATAGATAGAGATTAAAGAAGAAGAAGTAGAAGAAGAAGAAGAAGAAGAAGTGAGAGAAGCATGACGAGAGTAAATATATAACGAGAAAACGAAAGAGAGGGAGATTAAGGTTAAGAGAGAGAGAGAGAGAGAGAGAGAGAGAGAGAGAGAGAATATGAGAGAGAAAGGTGGAAGAAAATAAAAAAGCTTCTTTCGTTCTTTCTTTCTTCCGGGGAGGAAGCGAGAGATAGAGATTGAGAGATAAAAAAAATGGGCAAAAAAGAAAGAAAATAAAGGAGAGAAAAGACAGAAGTGATAAAGAAAGAGAGAGTTGTTTAAAATAATATCAATAGATGAAGAAGACAGGTTATATGTTTAATAACAACAGTCAAATTATTCTTTGCCGAAACCCTTTTTAATCAGATAATTTTAATTAATTAAAACTCTTAAAAACATAACCTTGCATAATAGATAATTAATCGTTATATATATATATATATATATATATATATATATATATATATATATCCTCATGTCGTGCAACTAGCAAGGATTTCCCAGACCCCCTCTTGCCACCCGTCTCTATGGTCTTTTGCAGGTCTTCAATGCTACATCCTGTATAAGTACAAAACTGTTGTAGATAGGTCTTGCTGGTCGCCCAACACTTGCTCGTTTGTGTGAAGGGGTCCACAGTAGTACATCGCTTATGAGTTTGTCCTTACTTTTGCAGCAGTGTCCTGCATGTCATGTTCGTCTAATTTGGATGGTTTTCGAGATGGGTGGTAGGTGACCATACAGCTGTTGTTTTGTGGGATGTTACGACCAGGATTTTTCAATATACCTCTTAACATTCTTCTATAATTGCCGTCAAGCTTTTTCTCCATAAGCTTAGTCAGCGTTCATGTGGTGCATCCATATATTAATATTGACACGACTGCTGCTTAGAAAAATTTGCATTTTATTTTATCTGACTTTCATATGACCGATAGCCTCTTGATAGCTGTCCATGCCTTCGCTAGTCACGTATTGAGGTCATTTTTCGTAGATGAGACGCTGTTGTCGAGGTATGTGAATTTGTCCACAAGTTTCAGAGACTTGGGATTTTGTGTGGAAATGTCGCCTCTTGGATTAAATCTCATGAACTCTGTTTTGTCTACGTTCACATGGCGGCCTATGCTGCTTGCTTGTTCCAGACTATGCTGCAGGAACCGCATCCCTATGCTATACGAGAAACCCAACTAACACCAACGTTCAGAAATTTAAGAAGGCATAAAGTGAACATACTAACACATACTCCAATATATATATATATTTATATGTATTATCCTTCACAGACTGACTTTTTCGTTGTATCACAACTCATCAGTGTGACTAGACACACGAGATGCTTGAAGCTGGGATCAAAATCTGGTTGACTTAAAGTCAGTCGGATATTCTACAGCGCAGCCACGAGGAAACTCAGCGTAAGCGAAGGGATTTTAACGCATATATATATATATATATATATATATATATATATATATATATATATATATATCCCTTTTATTTTGTTTACATATATTCTGAGTGTTCAATTCATTAGAAGAGCTTTGTATTACGCGAGTGGTACTATTTACCAACCCCTTCGCTCGGGCAGGATATGACACAAGGTCAATTTTTAAGCGGAGTTTAACAGGTTTCAATTCAGTGTTTCCCTTCTCCTAGACTAGTTGCCTAACCAAGGCTGAAGAACCTAGTCTGTCCTACTATTTACCCATAGCTGGAGGGAGAATAATTGGATTCATACCTTCCCCAAGGGTATTAGTGCTATGTGAAATGCAATCAGTCAGGTCCAGGATTTGAACTCGTGTCCTTTGAACTCGTTCATTTCCTACGACGATAACGACTTCACCACAGGCACCTCCAGTGGTAACCAGTAATTCCTTCGCGAGAATGCTCCAGCCCTCGGGCTGTGGGCGGGGGAGCATATCACAATATTTCGGTGTGCATTTGTATCATTCTCTGAGCAGGATGTTCAATTTATAAAGAATTAACCGTAAATAACTGATAAAACCCAAAACATTTTTCAATGACGTTTTCCTTATGCTTTATTTACCAAAGCTCTTCGCTGCGAAAAGCATGAGACGCTAAGTTAATTTTTTGGTGGAGTAAAGCTGATTTGAATTCAGAGTTTTCCTTCTCCTAGACTGGTTGCCGTACCAAAGTTAAAAAGTCCAGTCTTTTCACTATCTACTCATAACTGGGGGGGGGGAAATAGACGGATTAATTGGCTTTTCTAAGGGCTTTTGCTTGAAGTGAGACTCGAACAGCTTTGTATTCTTCTTGGTTGACCTTTTGGTGAGCATTTTATGTTATAAGGCTATCGTAAGGTTGAGGGTAAGGACAAAAATTAAAAGCGCAAGTTGAAAGAAATGACAAAAAATTAGAAGGAAACAGCAGTTTTTTAAGGACGAGAATATTAGTTGAAAAATGTGAAATGGCAAGGAAGAAAGAAAGAAACATAGAAGATGATGATAGGAAAGCGGTGAACAAACAAACAAACAAAAAAAGAATGGGAAAGAAAAAAGAAACAAACACAGAAGAGAATGGTAAGAAAGAAATGAAGAAACTAAAAAAAGAGTCAAAGAAAGAAAGAAAGAAACAAACAAAGAAACAAACAAACACAGAAGAGAATGGTAGGAAAGAGATGAAGAAACAAAAAAGAGAGTCAAAGAAAGAAAGAAAGAAAGAAAGAAAAAAATCACAGAAGAGAATGGTTGGAAAGAAAGAAAGAAAGAAAGAAAGAAAGAAAGAAAGAAAGAATCACAGAAGAAAGAAAGAAAGAAAGAAAGAAAGAAAGAAAGAAAGATTAGAATAACGAAAAAAGAAAGAAACAACCACTGATGAGAATGGAAGGAAATAGATGAAGAAACAAAAAAACTGAGAGAGAGTGCGAGAAATAGAAAGAAAGAAAGAAAGAAAGAGAAGAGAAGGGAAGAGAAGAGAATGGTCGGAAAAAAAATGGACAAACAAACAAAAATAAAGAGTGTGGAAGAAAAGAAAATAAAAAAGAAAGATGAGAATGATCCGAAAGAAAGAAAGAAAGAGAATGGGACATAAAAAGAAAGAAAGTGAGAAAAAAGTTTAGACTGGGATGTAAGAAAGAAAGATTATAATGAGAAAGAAAGAAACAAAGACAGAAGAGAATGGTAAGACAGAGATGAAGAAATAAAGACAGACTGGAAAGGATGAAAGAAAGAAGACAATGAAAAGAATGAAAGAAATTCCAACTCTTCTCTTTGCTATATAGAGCTGAGTATGAGAGAAAAGATAACTTTTTAGGATGACATCAATCTGGGTGTCATTCAGACTTAAACTAGAAACTGTCTTATTGTACACAAAAGGGAAACGATTTGTCATTGAAAACAATAGGAATATTCATAACAACCCCCTTGTTATTACATGAATATATTTTAATTACTTGAGGTGTTGAAAAGGAATAAATTGTGATCATTAACATAGGCTGTTCAAATAACTAGCGATATTGTAACAGTATTGATTAGACGGATTTTAGAAGCAAACAAATTATTGCAAATACGCAATTTTCCATATTATGAAAAATAGTTTCTTTTATTTTGTTAAAAATAAGAGCCGTTTTAAAGTATGAGAAATCTTTCTATTTTGAAAGGGCTGACATATTTTGCCTCTGAGCGGATATAGAGAATTCAAAGTGAAAACATTTTATTGCTCGTTCAGCAGAGGTCACTGGGGATCACCTCCAGGTAGCCAAAAAGCTGGGGGGATAAAATTTTTATCTATTGTTTATGTTTTGAAAAATAATACGTAAACACATTGTCAGAGCCAAATGAGGAAATAACCTTTTGACCCTGACGATTAGCAATGGTGAATCAGAGCTTTATCGAGAAATGCATGTCCCATACACCGACCTAAAACCACTTATAAACAAATTTATACTCAAGAAATGGCAAAAATCTTGGGATGATCAAACACAGAACAAACTCCACCATATTCAAGATACCGGTGGTGAATGGTCAGCAGGTTATTGACAAAATAGAAAAGAAGAAGTGATAATCTCCTGACTTCGTATTGGTCACACCCACATTACCCATTCACACCTCCTAAAAGAGGAAGACTCCCCAGTATGTTTAACATGCAAAGTACCTCTCATAGTCAAAAAACTTCTCATAGACTGTGACAGGTTTAGACAAATTCGCCCAAAACATTACAAAACAAACAATTCAAAGGACCTCTTCAAAAACTCCAAACCAGAGGAAATCTTAAGTTTTCAAAAAGAAACCAACCTCTTCATCAAAATCTAGTCAAATATAATAAAACCTAACTAAAACTCATACCTTTAAACCTAAAACATGCACAAAAGACAAAAACATTAAATGACCCACAGAGGTTGATATGCAGTTAAACAAAACTCAAACTCAAACTCAAATCCAAGTCGGTTCAGTTGAGAAGAGAATTAGGTGGAATTGAAACAGAAAATATTTCAATTCAAATTGTATTGATTAAAATTTAGTAAATAATTTTTGGTCTCCGATTACAGATAATAACGATTACTGTGTAAGAATAAACTTTCAAGTCAGAAGGCGTGGATGGAAATTTAGCATAAAACCAGCTTTATTTGGTTTGCGAGAGAATTGAATAGAGGTTTATGACAAGCATAATCTCATTCTTTATTGGCGTGTACTCAGATGCTGAAAGAATCTGTTGTGGATGGATGTGAATACTTAAAACCAGGATGAGGATTTTCCCCTTTATAGGTAAACACTTTTTTAGTCTGTAGCTGCTGGCGATTGTTTCATTTTGTGGTCTTTCTGTATTAGAATGGTTTTTCCACTTTATCCATTTGGTTACTCGTGCTTCTTCCAGGCGTCTACTCAGTTGACGAGATAATCTGTCGTTGCCCAGTCGGCTGGGACAGTGGAATATACTGATTGCTCCTCTGCAGAGGGGTAAGACTCTTCCCAACGAGTGTCTTGAAAATGATTGTAAACAATCTGATGGTGAGGTTCCAGTAATGCTGGAGCTTTGGGGAATGCGGAGTACCCTTTCATTGCCATCGCTCCCAGGTCTACTCCGGCCCGGAATGTTGCACCTGATAGGGTACTATCTATAGGTCAAATAGAACTATGTACTTATGCTAAACTGAATTGCTTGAAATGGAACTGTTTTAATAGTTAAACTGCGTACTTATACAAAACTGAATTCTTTGAACTAGAACTGTTTGACTAAACTGAATAGCTTGAAATAGAAACGTTTTTGTCTATTAAACTGTATACTTATGCTAAACTGAATTGTTTGAAATAGAACTGTTTATTTGTATAAAATGGATTTAGCATTAAATGACCTAGAATGGTTGATTTGTCATAAAACCCAAACAAACAAAAAAACAAACAATCTGTCGTGAATTTTTCATACCAGAACGCATGCATATCCTCATGAAAATGTATTTTCCTATTTGGTACTTTCTTAGTTGTTTTGTTTTACGACGTATCAACTTTTTTTTGGGTCATTTAACGCCGAAATAAGTTATTTTTATGAAAGTTTTAAACAACTGAGTTTTGTATAAGTATAGTTTTATTAAAACAGGCGACATTTCCACACTAGACGGTACCTCTCTGAAACTAGTAGACAAATTCACCTACCTAGGAAGCAGCGTCTCATCAACCGAAAAAGACATCGACACACGACTAACGAAGGCATGGACAGCTATCGATAGGCTTTCGATCATATGGAAATCAGACCTGACCGATAAAATGAAACGCAGTTTCTTCCAGGCAGCGGTCGTGTCGATACTGCTATATGGATGCACTACTTGGACGCTAACAAAACGTCTGGAGAAGAAGCTAGACGGCAATTACACAAGAATGCTGCGAGCAATCTTGAACAAGTCCTGGCGGCAACACCCAACAAGGCACCAACTATACAGCTACCTGCCTCCCATCACGAAAACTATCCAAGCTAAACGAACCAGACATGCAGGACACTGCTGGAGAATCAAGGACGAGCTCATAAGTGATGTACTCCTATGGACTCCTGCATATGGCCAAGCAAAAGCAAGACGACCAGCTCGAACATACATACAGCAGCTATTTGAGGATACGGGATGTAGCCCTGAAGACCTGCCAGAGGCGATGAATGATAGGGAGAAGTGGCGAGAGAGGATCAGGGATATCCGTGCTGGCGGCACGACATGATGATGATGATGATGAAATGTCAAAACAGTTCGATTTCAAACAATTCAGTAAAGCGTAAGTACACAGGTTCAAAGTCAAAAACAGTTCTATTTCAAACAATTCAGTTTAGTATACAAAAACTGTTCTTTTTCAAACACTTCAGTTTGGCATAAGGACCGTGTTTAGTTACTAGAACCTCACCATTAGGTTGTTTAGAGTCATGTGAGGACACTCGTTGGGAGGAGGGTTCTTATTCCTCGGCAGAGAAGCAGTCGGTGTATTCTACAAACCCGGCCGACTGGGCAAGGTAATTTTTAGAGTGTTGCTCTTAGCGAGTCCAGATGTATTTCTATCTCGTAGCCTTCTTCAAATCCTCAAAATTCTTTTTTCATTCGATTTATCCAAATAAAACCGTTGAGAGAAAGGCCTCGAAACGGTGCCCGTTATCTCTTGATGACCCGAATACTATTTATCGAATAAGAAAAAGAAATGCGGCTAAAACCTTCATTCAACGAAGAAAATCCAAAATCGTAGAATAATTCAGTGGAATGATTATAGCCTGAGTAGAATCTGACTATCCGCTCGCTTTTTGGTGAGTATCAATTACTTATTAGGTAATTTCTTGCTTCCGTTCCCATATCTTATTAAAAATTTGCTTTGTCTCCTTTGCATCCAGTTGTAGATATGTCCTTGTGTATTCTCCATCGACCTGTTGGTGGAAATATCTTTTGTAATTTTGGAATGTCACATTTTTATTAGTATTGCAGTATTGCTTTAGGGTCTCCCTTCTTTCGCTAATATCTTTTGACTTATTTCTTCCAGTTGTATTGTTAGACTTGTCTGTTCTTGTTTTTTTTTTCCATTCCAATATGTCCTTTCTTCTTTCTCCTTTCTTCTTCTTTTCCTTTCATTTCTTCTTTTTAATTCATTGTATTTCCTAGAAGTTCCATACATTTAAATATCGCTGCCAGTGCCAATCACGTGATAGCTTTTCGAAAAAGAACGCTGATTGAATAATCGAATCGTTATATGATCTTTATATATATATATATATATATATATATATATATATATATATATATATATATATATATATATATATATATTTATATAGTTCTTCTTTTTCTCTGTTATTGCATTTTATTCAAACACCCATTGTTGTTCTAGCAAAACTTTTTTTTTTCACCATCTTAAAGTCTTGATGAAGGTTTTCTAAAACCGAAACGTTTTAACGTTGACTTTCCTTCATAATAAATTCATTTTAGATTACTGTTTTTTTTATTCTCTCCATAATGTCGTTTCCCTTATTTACTTCTATTTTGTCCTTGCGCATTTTTCCTTTATCCTTTTACTAATGGTCGTAGTTTTTTCATTTGTTCTTCTTGCCTCATTTCCCTTTAAGGTTTTGTATTTCTATTTGGGTTTATTAAGGGCATAGCAGTGTTATCACTGACTAATTTTACTCTCAATTGTTACAGTTGATAAATATATATATATATAGAGAGAGAGAGAGAACGAGAAAGAGAGAGCAGAGAGAGAGAAAGAGACTCTTGGACTATTATTATTATTTTACTCCTTTCAGAGTTTTTCAGACCGTCTTTTACTGGAGTTAAAGTTACAGTAAGTCTCCACAAGTCTCCGGGACTCTTCTCAGTATTCTGGCCGATCTAGGTAATGCGGTAGTCTAGATGGTCTCCACTTGTCCTCTTATTTCCAAGTCTTCCAGTCCCTTTATCAAGCGTTTGGGGATTATTCTGAGCGCAACTATTACAATTGATATCACCGTCTTCCATAGTTTTTAGATCTCTAGCTAGGTTTAGGTACTCATCTCTCTTTCTGCTTACTTTAATTTTTCTCTGTGGTCCGCCGGTACGGCAAAGTCATCTATTCGGCAGGTTCTCTTCTATGTTGACTATCACCAGGTCTAATCGTCTGGCCGAGATTAGGTGATCTGTTTGTATCTCAAAGTCTCAGAAAATGTTCTGCATCTCATCCTCCAGGATGGATTCTGGATTGTGCATATACCACTTGTTCGCTTGGTCAAATTTGAATTTCTTGAGCAATTCCTAGCGGATCACCTTTCCTTTCCAGACTATTATTATTATCATCATTATTTTACTCCTTTCAGAGTTTTCTGCTCTTGTATTAGCTGATGATCCTCCTGGAGTGTGAGTGATAGCAAGTCTCCTCAAGTCTTCTGGACTCTTCTCAGTATTCTGGTCGATCTTAATATTGCTTTAGTATGGATTGTCTCCACTTATTTCCAAGTCCTCCATTCCCGGTACCAATCCTCTGGTGATTGTACCGAGCGCACCGAGGACAACTGGTATAACTGTCCCTTTCACGTTCCATAGTTTTTCAGTTCCCTAGCAAGGTCCTGGTACTAATCTGTCTTTTCGCTTTCTTTCAATTTTATTCTCTCGTCTGTCGGGACGGTGAAGTCCACAATTCGATAGGTCCCCTCTTTTTTCTTAATTATCTCTTGATCTGGTTGTCTAGCCGAGATTACGCGACCCGTTTTTATCTCAAAATCCCTGAGAAAGTTGCACGTCTCATTCTCGAGGACGGATATCGGGTGGTGCATATACCATTTGCTCATATTGTCAAATTTCAGTTTCTTGCACAATTCCCAGTGGATGACGTTCCACACCCTGTCGTATCTAGTCTGATACTCTTTTTGTGCTAATTTGCTGCATTCGCTTATTATGGTATTTATTCTTTTTGTTTCTATCACCACATAGCCTACATTTGCTATTTTATGGCGTCTTATCTATTCTTGCTTTGATATAATTGATCTTTATGGCGTTGTTTTGTGCAGCAATTAGAAGAGACTCAGTTTCTCTCTTAAGGTTTCCTTTTCTTTGCCATGTACAAGTTTTCTCCAGTGAGATTTCGCTTGTTTGTCACTTGAAATGCCCATACAGTTGTTTTTTCCCATTTTTGTTTTCTAGTTATTTTTTCTTGTTGATCCTCGTGTTGTCTGTATTGTTTCTGGTAGCTCTAATCAGTCTTCCTCAGCTCTTTTCTATGTAGTCTTCGAGTAATTGTATCAATGCATCAATGCTATTTTCAATGCTGGCAAGTCGTCTTCCTCCTTCTTTTCTTGACACATATAGTGTGTCAACGTCATCTCTGGGATATAAGGCCTTATGCATGGTCATTATTTTTCTTGTTGCATGGTCCATTTGGTTAAATTCTTCCCTTGTCTACTTAAGGAATGGTCGAGAGTGTCTTACTAGGGAGAAAGCTCAAGTGGTTATCTCTTTGATGATGCTCCTGCTATATTGTTTGGTTTATTTCCACTTCTTTGATTGTGTCCGCTTCCAATATTCCCAAGTATTTGTAAGTTTCCTATTCTTCGAGCGTTCTGATTTTTTCTTGATTTGGTAGTTCCATTCCTTCCTTCATATGTCGTTTTCCGCTTTTCATTAATAGCATGGCACAATTTTGTGCCAAATTCCATCCCCATGTCTTGATTGTATATTCTCACGGTCAGAGTAAGGATTTCCAATTCTATTTCGTTTTTGGCAAACAGTTTGATGCCGTCCATATACGTTAGGTAATTGATTTTCTCTTGCGATTTACTGAGATTATATCCACCGTGCATTTCCTGAAAATGTGACTGAGTAGTATCATCGCTATTACAAATAGTAATTGTGATAATGTATCTCCCTGGAATATACCTCTCTGGATTTTTACCTCAGCTAAGCTTTATCCCGCTGTTATCAATTCCACTCACCAGGTTTCCTTGATTTTCTCGATAAACTTTATGACTTCGTTGGATATCTTGTACAATTTGAGACTGGCTATTATCTAGTTTTGAGGACCGTATTGTAAGCCTTTTCGTTTTCAATCCACGCCTTAACTACATTTTTCCCTCTCGCTTTGCTCTCGTTGAGGATGTGTTGATCAATATATAGTAGCTCTCCTATCCCCCTGGTTCTCTTGTGGCATCCTTTTTGTTCTTTGGGGAACAGTCTGCGGCTTATCAACAAGTTTTAAATCTCCTCCTTTGCTGTCATCTGACTCCATTGAAGACTATCTGTGTAAAAATCTCATACCAGTCATAATAAAGGAGAGATCATAACAAAAAAGCCAAATGGATAAACAACATGGATAAAGAGTAACGAATACTTGAAAAAAAACTTAAGGTGGAAATAGACCTTGATTCATTCAAAGCAACACTAAAAAAAAAAAAAACCAAAGTGAAAAACCCCAGGCCTTGATGGCATATGTAAATTCTGGTTTAAAAAAAATCACTTCCATCCACGACAGACTGGCAATCGAAATGGATAGATGCTTTGCAGAAACAGATATATTCGAATGGAGGACCAAAGGAAAGACGACCCTGATCCAGAAAGATCTCCAAAAGAGAGCTGCTCTTAACAACTATAGACCCATAACGGTCCTGCCAATAATGTGGAAAGGCATAAATTTGTTAAATGTGAGGACGATCTAACGATCAAAGGGAGCTAAACCCATTTCTCTTTCAGGCGGAGTTACCTCCTCCCTTTTAGCCCCTACTGTTTTGAGTTGTCGTGTAAATACACGAGAACGGGATGAGATTATGTTTAGTAGCGAGAACGAAGGATGACTTTAAGATCCGAGAAACAAATGTGGAATTAATTTACCTTTTCCCGGAGGAGCTGTGGTAATCTACTAAGCTTTTTGCTTAGATGTGGCACAAGGCCATATGAAAGGGCGCCCAATGAGACTCGAACTCACTCGTGTAGGTTTGCTTGTCGAGCTTGCTAACCATTACACCACCACAGGCGCCTTTTCCGGGGGAGCTGTGACACACAGCTCAACCCATATTGATAAATTTATTGTGTACCATCCAAATGTGTTTGTCCTAGTAAATGAATGTTCTAGTCAAGTCAACTGTGAGTACTCTATTCATTTTCCACTACTATGTCTGTCATCGATGTGTTATACACACACACACACACACACACACACACACACACACACACACACACCATATTCGTCTTGGGATAGATCTTCTGTAAGACATTATTTGTTATGGTGTTTCGACACCAGCAGATGCAATATTAAATATGACTGGTATAACTGTCATCTTGTGAATTTTTAACATTGATAATCTTCAATGGAGTCTAAGTGGCAGCAAGTCTCTTCATGTCTTCTGGATTTTTCGAAGTATTCTCACTGATCTCAACAAAGCTTTAGTTTGAATGACTTCGATTTGTCCTCTGATTTTCAACTTTTCCTGCACTTTTTCAAGCTTTGAGAGACCGTTCCGAGTGCGCTTATTACAACTGGTATCACCGTTACTCTGATGTTCAACAGCTTTCTCAGTTCCCTGGCAAGGTCCAAATACTGGTCTATCTTTTCGGTTTCGTTGGTTTTAACCCGGTGGTCTGACGGGAAAGGAAGGTCCACTATACTAGAAAGTTATCACTTGGTACAGTCTTCTGACCAGGATTAGGGAATCTGTTTGTATCTCAACATATCAGAGAATGTTAATCGTATCATTCTCCAGGTCGGATTCTTATTTGTGTTTGTACCAGTCGGTAGCATGGTCAAATTTTAATTTTTTGCACAGTTCCCAGTTGATCACTCTCCTATGAGAGTTTTTCACACCAGCGTCAGTTAATGGTTTCTCACTAGAAAAAGTCTCCTCAACTCTCCATGACACTTCTCGGTATTCTGACCGATCTTAATAATTCTGTAGTTTTGATGGTCCATGCTTATCCTCTTATTTCCAAGTCTTCCAGTTCCTTTACAAATCCTTTGAGGATTGTTCCAAGTGCACCAACTGGAATTGGTATCACCGTTACCTTCAGGTTTCATAGTTTTTTTTCGAGTTCTTTAGCAAGGTCTTGGTATTCGTCTCTCTTTTTGCTTTCTTTTATTCTTACTCTGCCGGAACAACAAATTCAGCAGGTTCTATTTTTATTTTTTGGTTCACTATCAGTAAATCTGGTCATCTGGCCGAAATTAGGTAATCTGTTTGTATTATTATTATTATAATTATTATTATTATTCATGGAGTTGTCACACAAATAGTATCAGGTAACTTTCATTTGAGGGCAATTGACAGAAAGTCTCTTCAAAGCTCCAATGTCCTGTCTTTAAGATTGTTAATACTGCTCTGATGTCCGAAATACGAGCACTTCGATTTATCCAACGTTTTTAAACAATTGATTTTTCTCATCTATTGTTCACACACACACACACACACACACATATAATTATATATATAATTTTCACAAATATTATATATATATATATATGTGTGTGTGTGTGTGTGTGTGTGTGTTTTAATAACTAAGAAAAATCAGTCGTTTAAAAACATTGGATAAATTAAAGTGCTCGTTTGCTGGTCAGCAGAGCAATATTAATCCTCCTCCGTCAAAGGATTGTGTTCCCTCTTTTGCCTTCAAGAATCATGAAACAATCAGAAACAGAATGGTCCAAAGAAGATGAAAATAGAATTATATATGTAGCTAAATGTTTTCCGTCGTAGAAAATGGACCCAGTAACCCGAGTTCAAATCATGAACGAGGTATTTTTGATTTTACACCCTTCGGTTAAGTATGAATCCAATATTCTCTCTCCAGCTATTACTAAAAGATGGGGCAGACTGGGCTCTTTAACCTTACTATGGCCACACGTCTGGGAAAAGGAACTCTCTGAATGCAAACCTGTTAAACTTCGCATAAAAACGGATCTTGTTTCAAATCCTGCTCCTGCGAAGGAGCTGAGTATATATATATATATATATATATATATATATATATATATATATATTAAACGGATGTATGTAAACAATAGTAATTGTGATTCATAACCGTTTAAAAAATTTACTTCGCTGCTACTGGTTCCTCGTGGTTGAGGGTTAGAGGCTTGGATTGGTGTTTGAGTCAACTGTGTTTCGATCCCAGCTACGGGAAGCTAGTATGTCTAGCCACACTGATGATTTCTGATAGAACGAAGCAGATCTGTCGGTGGATGACTATATATGTATATAGCATGGGTGTACATTGTGATTTACATATGAAGGATGTTCGAGTTGTTCTGTAGTAATACTAGTAGAAGAATTATGATGGATTTGCCTGTCCATAAATTGATCTTTCTTTTCACTTGAAATGCGAGACGTAGAATCAAGCAAAAATACTTTTATATCTTTAACTCTTCGCCCCATGCCCAGCTCAGCGCAATGTTATTTGCTATTTCTGTGAAAGGAGATCTTTAGATAGGACCAAGCGTAAACATGACATAATTCAATATAGTGAAACATAAAAACGCAGAGCGAAAAATAAAATTTCAAAACAAAATCTAAGGAAGGTCACAAGGGAAATAAATCTTCATCAACCTGTCTAGCAAATGCTCTGTGTTGAATCTTGGTAGTTTGCCAGATTCTAATTTTTGCTCCATCCCCGTGGCTCGGATGTAAATTGACCGTCGACTCGTCGAGTTTATTGCAACCTTATTAATAAAGTTTGACAAGGACGGAACACACCGGAGTTGGTTGGACAACAGAGGTGGGTAATAGCGCCCCCCTCTACATGGCTATAAGTGGAAATGTAACTAAGCTACCCGAGAATCTACTTTAGTTCTAGAGTTTATCGATAGCTAATATATGGAATTTATCGACGTTTTCCGGTGGCCTCATCGAAGTGTAACGATCGTCTCACAAAACAAACCAGTGAGTAGTGAGTTTAATCCTTGCTAAGTCCTCACTGAACTTCACTGGGTGTTTCATACTTGCAGCTTTTTGCCAAATATAAGACCCTTTTAATTATTTTGTTGCCAGCGCTTTGTGTGATAAAATGAATGGGGATTGAGGCTAGCAGACCATTATTAGTGAGATAGTTTCTCACTGAGTAATACGACCAACCACCCAAACATCTTACAAACTAACCAATCAACAAACCAATAGATTAATTAAAAAACAGCCCAAACCCCGCCAAATTGCCAAGCAACCAATCAACGAGTCAACCAACCAAATAGCTTGCCAATCAAGCAAACAAACAGGTAGGCAACCTACCAACTGTGACGAGCCAACCAACTAAGCAACCAACAACGAACTGACCATTCACTTAAGCAAGCAACCAAGAAACTGACGAGTAAACCAACTATCCATCCACCTAACCAACCATCCACCTAACCAACCATCCACCCAACCAACAAGCGAACCAATCATCCACCCAAGCAAACAGGCAACCAACCAACCAACCAACCAACCAACCAAACAAACAAACAACTAATTAATCTGCCAAATAACCGACTGACCAACCAACCCATCAGCCAACCTGCCGATCGGTTAACCCAACGAAACCTAATCTTTATCCACTTTTGAATGTTATTTCAAGGATCAAGTCACTTACAAGTATGTCCAAATATTGTTTAGTTTCTTTACACCAATCAAATTATGTGAGTAGCTTTAGTAGATTGGAAGCCCCGTTTAAGATAATGTCACAGAACTAGCAAAATATCAAAACTTGTATCCACTATTATAACAAATGAAAACAAATTCATAATATTGATAATGATATGGTATACAGGCTGTGGAAGCAAAATATGGAATAAATTAATTTTTTTTATTATTCAAGCACTATTTTATATTAAATTTCAACCAAATATAACACGACAAAGAATCTATGATTTGCTTAACGCCGAAACCAAGCCAGTGTTTCTAATTTGTTTCTTTGGGTGGTTGGTTGGTTGGTTGCCTGATATGTTGGTTGGTTTGTAATTCAGTTTTCTGATTTGTTTGCTGGTTGGTTGGTTAACTGACCGACTGACTGACAGGTTAATTTATTGGAAAAAAGATCAGATTGACATTAAAGTATTTTTAGAGAATGTAAAATTATTACTGCTGTTATCACTGCACAAGAAGGAGCAACTTGCTAAACGGTTTGCGGTACAAAGAAGGGAATCACTGAGACGAGTTCAAACTCTTACTTGGAAATGTAACATTCTGATTCTGATATCCTTAGCAAAGGCATGAATCTGTTTCTGTCCCAGCAATGTGCAAAACAGCAAAATCTCTTTAACTTTTAGGTTTTTCGATTACAGATCAAATAAGAAATAGATCATTGCTATGTATATATCATATAACCTAACTGTATATCTTTCTCCCTCTTTTATTGGTAAGTCTTTCGATGTATGTGTGAAGTTAAGTAGATTCCAGCTTACTGAAAGATCAGGTACGTGAAAACTAATAGTGAGTGATTTTACTTTGTTTTATTTAGAGTTGAAAAATCCTATATATATATACATTGGGTGTCCTGAGGAAATTGTCGAAATTTCAAATCATTAATTTTGTGAATGTTTTATTGTTGAGTATTGACTTGAAGATCCCTTTTGACCTGCCGGGTAAATTGCGTTGGTTGCATGCTAAAAGAGTCGAAGGCTGGAGGTAGAAAAACGACAGGAAGTACACCTGTTTCCTAAAGTAAACACGATGCAGGTATTTCTTCAGCGGAAGTGTGACGTAAGTTGTATGGGTGGCATGCCCACATGCATCGCTTAGGTGGGAGGCGTGACCACGAGGATTGTGTGGGTATCCGGAAATCTATATTAACAGGTAAAATTTCGACCCAGAGAAAATGAAGCAGAAAGGCTTACTGGTTTCCCAGGAAAACTGAATCATAACCCCTGTGTCTGTGTATTTTAGCCATCTCTGACTATTGTCTTACTCTACCCATACGCACATTTTGGGTAATGAAAAAAGAAAAGAAGAAGATTATATTTTCATACATCAGTGTTGGTATTGTTTTTCCCAGTATACAAAATTTTTTGTAGGTTTTGTCTACTGTGCAGCAAATTAAAGACAGTTGGACATTGTGTATGAGGAAAGCAGCACCATGATACAATCTGCTCCTCCAGAAATTTGGAAATTGTATACACCTCGGAAACACTAATACGAAGATTTCATAGTATTTGGGCGTCAATCTGAGTACAGATTCATATTCATATTGATAAAAACTGAACACTCAGTTCACATCACGGTGGTCACTAGCTATGGAGACATTTTACCTCCATTGGTCTTTCCACATTGCCGCACACTCAACAAGGAAACAAACATAATGTACCTGGATCTTAAGAGTGGCTGCTGGAAGACCCTAAGTCTGGTAAGAGAACTCTACGCTCTACCAAACATGCAAGAAAACCCAGTTTTGGCTGTGAGAAAATTTCCACGTCCACATCCACATCACCCCTAACATCTGGCCACCTATCTCCTCAAACTGCAATCTCCAATGATTATAATTTGTGGAGTGCTTTTGAACGAGAGACTAACAAAACTCCGTGCAACACCAAAGATGAACTGAAGGCAAAGATAAAGGCAACATTTACCAATTTAAGCCAGGAGATCCCCGGAAAGACTTGTAGGAGATTTCGAAGTCGTTGGGAGGCCGTGGTTGAAGCCAGGAGTGATTTCTTTGAATAAATCTAATCAATGTCAAGGATTGTTTTCATTTCTGTGTCATTCAGACGACAATTTACCCATTGCATACTGTATACGAGGTTCAGAAGCAAAATTAGGAATATTTTAGTATAATGAGTGGGTAGAGTGTTTGCCTGTGGTCCGGGAGACCTGTGTTCAATCCCAGGTTGCATCACACCAAAGACTTTAAAAATGGTACCTCCTCGCTTAACACTCAGCATTATAAGGTACGTATCAAGGGTAAAGTGGAGCAATCCAGGGAAAGAAATAGAGCCCTCCCTTACACCTCGGTGTATTAGCTATTGAAAAGTAAGCGTTCGGGTCGCCCTCGACTATGGTCGCCAACTTTACTTTACTATTATAAAAGAAGATTAATTTTAATTTCAAAAAATAAACAACAAATAAAAAATAAAGACACAAAACGTAAATTCACTCAATATGGCCACCATTTTTTTCAATTATTGTATCAACACACCTTCGAAAAGATTTGTTTGCCTTCAAAATAAATTCTGCAGATATTTTATTCCATTCCTCCTCAATAATAGTCTTAATTGAACCGATATTTGGATGGGAAGTTGCATTTGTTTTGTTTTCTAAAATGTCCCATATAGCGTAATCAAGGGAGTTAAGGTTTGAGCTTAAATCTTGTTTAATGGCTGTCCTCACAGTTTTCTCGTGGTCATTATCGTGCTTCCTTATGGGGGTTGAGGGGTCCTTCTTAATCGACGAAGCGAGAGCAGTTAAAAAGACATCTTTTATGTTTTTTGTTCAATCCTGGACTCCCGACAATTATTTTCTGACTGAGCAGCAACACAATCAACGAAACACCAAATCATCCATCCAACCAGCCAAACAAGCAATAAAGCAATTAATCATGCAATCATGACACCAAATAATCAAATATAAAACAAAGCAACAAACCAAGCAAGCAGTAATCCAAAGAACCAGATACCAAAAAACTAAGCAAGGTAGCAATCATGCAACCAATTATCCAAACATACAACAAACCAACTAAGCAAGCAATGGTCCCGCCAACAAGCCAAGCAAACAACAAACGAACTAAGAAAGCAATCATGCAATCAACTAGCCAAACAAACAACAAACCAAGTAAGCAAGCGAGCAATAATCCAAACGACCAGACTATCAAAACCTAAGCAAGGTAGCAGTCATCGAATAAATATAGGCAAACAAACAACAGACCAAATAAACAAGCAATCATGCAATCAACTAGCCAAACAAACAAAGTAAGCAAGCAAGCCGTAATCCAAACAATCAGACAACTAAAAATGAGCAAGGTAGCAGTTATTCAACCAACTAGCCAAACAAACAAGAAAACAACAAATCAAGCAAGCAGTAATCCAAAGAAACAGAAAACCAAAAACTAAGCAAGATAGCAAGTCATCCAAGCAACTAGCCAAACAAACAAAAAACCAACTAAGCAAGCAAGTAGTAATCCAAACAACTAGACAATCAAAAACGTAAGTAAGCGTACAACAAACTCATAAAACAAACAACAAACCAAGAAAGCAAGCAATAATATAAACAACTAAACAACAAACCAATTAAACAAGCAACCATTCAACCAACTAGCCAAACAAACAACAAAACAACACAACAACCAACCAACCAACAGGCCATCAAGCTAACTAGCCAGACTACCAACCAATCAACCAACCAAATAACTAAACAATAAGTTAGCCAGCCAGCCGATCACACCATAAACCCATTCGGTTCATCGACTCAATTTTTTGTGATGCTAGCCGTTAGACAAACCACTCCCCCTTGTGCAGTGATAAGAGCAATAATTATCTCTAATAATACTTCGATGTCAATTTGATTTTTTTTTTTATTAGTGAGATTGACAAATTCAGTAGTTGCTCATCTCTTCTCTACTATACTAGATGTGGTCTTTATGGCTATCAGCATAAAATCGACAATCACATCAAGGCAAAAATATCCCAACAAATGAGGCAGCCATTAAACATGGAGTTAGTCTGAATGTGTGTTCCTATCTGGGGGATTCACATTTATCGTTTTTATTAATCCACGTTGATGTGATCAATCCGGATGAGAATTATTTGCTCAAAAGCAGCTGGTTTAATCGCGTAATTACACAATGACTGACACTGAGTGATTGGGAGCAGAGTAAAGTCCATTTCAGTATTTATACAACGAGACGGAGAGGCATGTTCATAGTGAAAAACAGAAACACGATGCATAAGAAAGAGAGAGGGGGAGAGGGAGGAAGGGAGGGAGGAAGGGAGGGGGTATTAACGCGATATCTATGTCTTGCCTGCCAATGCTAGGTAAAAATGAGGACTTCGAATACCGATTCGGGGAGGCACTCACTACTTCGAAGATTTTTCTATTATTAAAAAAATGTCTTTAGACATACCGATTGACATGATAGATAGATAGATAGATAGATAGATATAGAGTGGAATATATATATATATATATATATATATATATATATATATATATATATATATATATATTTGATTAAATAATGAAGACAGTTTGTCTATATAATTTTAATAAGATCCTTTCAAGTTTCCTGATAAGTGTCTTCGTTTCAGGTTGGAATTGGTGGATGAATTTACCAAAATTGTTCCGAGCATTTTCGGACCTTTCATGAGCCATGATCCATCAATTCCAACCTGAAACCAAGAAATCTATCTGGAAACTTGAAAGTATCTTAATAAAATTATACAAACAAAACGTGTCTTTATTATTTAATCACGCATGGTTAAATGAAATACTGCTGCCCAACTACACACACACACACACACACACACACACACACACACACACACACACACACACACACACACACACTCGCATATATATATATATATATATATATATATATATATATATATATATGTAGTCAATTTTTAAGCAGAGTTTGAATTCAGAGTTTTCCTTCTCCTCGACCGTCTGCGATACCAAGGTTAAAGAAACCATTCTCCCCTATTATTTACCTAGAGCTGGAAGGAGAACTATTGAATTGATACCTTACATAAGGCGCACACTCGCACACACACGTGTGTTTTTTTGCGTGTGTGTTTTTGAGTGTGTGTGTGTTTGTGTGTCTGTTTTTGTATGTGAGTATTTGTGTGTGTGTGTGTGTGTGTTTTGTATGTGTGTTTTGTGTATGCGCATTTTTGTATGTGTGTGTGTGTGCGTGTTTTTGCGTGCGTGTTTTTGTGTGCGTATTTTTGTATGTTCGTGTTTTGTGCGTGTGTGAGTGTTTTTGTATGTCTGTGTGTTTTTGTATATACATGTTTTTGTGTCTGTGTTTTGCGTGTGGGTGTTTTTTTGTGTGTGTGTGTTTGTATGCTTGTGTGTTTCTGTGCGTGTGTGTTTTGTATGTATGTGTTTGTGCGTGTGCGCTTGTATGTGTGGTTATGTGTGTGTGTGTGTGTGTGCGTGCTTTTGTGCGCGCGTGTGTATGTATTCTTTTTGTGCTTTTTGTGTGTGTGTGTGTGCGTGTGTGTGCGTGTGTGTGCGTGCTTTTGTGTGTGTGCATGTTTTTGTGTGTGTTCTTTGTGTGTGTGTGTGTGTGTGTGTGTGTGTTCTTTGTGTGTATGTGTGTGTGTATTCTTTGTGTGTGTGTGTTCTTTGTGTGTATGTGTGTGTGTATTCTTTGTGTGTGTGTGTTCTTTGTGTGTGTGTGTTATGTTTGTGTGTTTTGGGTATGTGCATGTTTTTGTTTGTGAGTTGGTGCGTGTTTTGTGTGCGTGCTTTTGTGTGAGTGTGCTTTTGTGTGTGTGTGTGTGTGTGTGTGTGTGTGTGTGTGTGTGTGTGTGTGTGTGTGTGTGTGTGTGTGTGCATGTTTTTGTGTGTGTGCGTGTTTTTGTGTGTGTTCTTGTGTGTGAGTGAGTTTTTGTGTGTGTATATTTTTTGTATTTGCAGTGTGTGTGTGTGTATATATATTTATAACCGAAAATAATGCCAACGTTAAACGTTTCGTTATTTATTCATTCCCTTCATTAAATCATCTTCAGGGCAATATAATATATAATGTTGTATCTTCCGAATTATGTGCAAATGTAAATTATATCCAAATTTAAATCAAAGGCAAATTTTAAAATAAAATAGAAAAAATTATATTTTCATTCCATTTTCCCTGAAACACACATGGATAGATAGATATCAACAGACACGCAAACAAAGCTCACATATATACAAAAACATACACACATAGATAGATAGATAGATAGATAGCCCGAATTATACCTACACACAAAAGAAAACACACACATATACACACACACATATATGTATATAATTGAGATAAACACACACACGTATTTGTATATATGTATATAAAAGACACACACACACACACACACACACACACACACACACACACACACACACACACACACACATCGAGCATAGAGAGATAGATATATAGATAGATAGATAGATAGATATGAAGAGAGTGAATTATACCTACACACAAACAAAAGCACACACACACACACACACACACACACACATATATATATATATATATATATATATATATATATAACTGACAGAGACAGATACATGCGTGTGCGTATACACATATATACGATTTTTATATATATTTATATATATATACGATTTATATATATATATATATATATATATATATATATATATATATATATATATATATATATTTATATTTATATTTATATATATTTATATATATATATATGTATGTATATAATTGACAGTGACAGACACGCACACACACATACACACTTACATATGTATATAAGAGATAGAGACGAATGTACACACACACACACACACACACACACACACACACATATATATATATATATATATATATATATATAAGAGACAGAAATAGATACTCACACTCAGACAGACAGACAGATAGATAGATTGATAGATACAGACAAAATTAGATGTATTCTTTTAAAACCAATCATTTCAGGCTTACGTAATGCCCCTCACAAAATTTTTCAAGCATCAGCCAAAATATTCACTCCTCTTTTACGTACCATTAGCAATTCACATATCAAAAACTGATAATCTACTCAAGAAAATAAAGAATATAGATATGAAAAATAAACTAGACTTAAAATCATTATAAAATATTATTCGAGTAAGTAAATGCATTAAACGTTTAGAAAACCGTTTTAAGAAAAGTAACATCATATTATCAACCCACAAAATAATCAAAATTTTCACATTATACGCTAAGTAATGTTTCTTTCAGTATAATTATATTTTTAATTAGAAAAAAACTCGGTAGTTTGATGGGTTGACCTCTTAGCAGTTCTCTTGCTTGTCTTTTTCTTGAATTCTGGTCATTTTAAATTCATAATAACAATAGATTCCAAATATTTCCGTCACAAAGATTATATATTATTCATATACACACAAAACGTAGACAAAGCAAAAATTACAGATAAGTAAAATAAATCCGATCATAGATTTTACGTACGACAAGAAAATAACAACACCTTTATATATATATATATATATATATATATATATATATATATATATATATATTATTGATAAAAAATAACGACAAGTTAGAGGGTTGTAATGGGTAAGCAAGTTCGAATTCTAGTCGTGCCATTTCATTCTAAATCCCTTGGGAAAGGTATCCACTCCCTTATCCCCACTCCCAGCTGGGGGTTAGATAGTATCACTGCGGCTCTTCTCCATATCTTCTGGATAGCTGTGGTATTAAATAATCCACGAAGGTTGATATGCCATTAAACAAAGAAACCAAGCCAATAAATCAAAATTTAAAGTTTATCATAAATTTACTGAATGTCCATGTCATATCCGTTTTTACTCACATCATAGAGCCAAAATAAAGAATGAATTGATAACAGGTTTTTATCTTCGATCCGTTTCAATTTGTAGCCCTAATTTTTTTTAATGTTGGACTTGATTATATAAAAAATTCTTCTTCAAAACTACAACATCCCAAATCTTTTATAAAACGTGTTAAGATAAATAGTTTTCTTTACATTCACTCATAAAAAAGAATAACATTATTTGTAACACAACATAAATTTTCAATAAAAATCTATTACGTAGGTATATGATTTTGGCAATGAGTTAAACTACACACATCATTGAAAAAAACTAAAACGTTTTTGACAATTAAACCGTACTTACCCCTTCATTGCCATCGCTCCCAGGTCCACTCTGGCCCGGAGTGGTAGCACCTGATAGGGCCCTATCTATGGGTTAAATAGAACTAACAGCATACTTATGCTAAAATGAATTGAGTAAACTGAATAGCTTGAAGTAGAAACGTTTTTGACAATTAAACCGTACTTACACTTAAACTGCGTGCTTATGCTTAACTGAATTATTTCAAATAGAACTGTTTTTCGACATTAAAACTGTATTTACACTTAACTGAATTATTACATATAATTGCTTAAATAGTTTGAAATGGAAATGTTTTTGACAATTAAACTGTGTACTTATGCTAAACTGAACTGTTTTCAATAGAACAGATTATTTACATAAAAATGGATTTGGCGTTAAATAACCTATATGGGTTGATATGCCATGAATCCAAACCAAACCAAACCAAACCAAAAATATTTCTATCTAAGCTATTCAGTTTAGTCAAACAGTTCTAATTCTAACAATTCAGTTTAGCATAAGTATGCAGTTAGTTCTATTTAACCCTTAGATAGGGCCCTATCAGGTGCTATTATTCCAGACCAGAGTGGAGCTGGGAGCAATGGCAATGAAGTGATGCTCTGCATTCCCAAACCTCCAGCATTACTGGAACCTCACCATCAAATTGTTTAGTGTCATATCTAGGACACTCGTTAGGGAGGGTCTTACCCTTCTGCAGAGAAGCAGTCGGTGTATTCTACAGCCCCAGCCGACTGGGCAAAACGCTGATGTGAAAACCCCTCCAAGAAGGACGTTCTAAAAGAAGGGAAAAAAAGTTCTATCAACAATTAGGGGGAGAATGGGCGAAGCCATATCAACAACCGGACGCAAGAGTGGCAAAAAGATTTTGGAGCAAAATATAAGAACGCAAAAGATCATAACAAAAAAGCCGAATTAATAAACAACATGGAAACAGTTGCGAACGCTCGAAGATGGCCATCAGGTGAACATACATCCCGACGGGCCAAAGGCAACACTTAAAAAGATACCAAACTGGAAACCCACTGGCCTAGATGGCATACACGGATTTCGGTTAAAGAAATTCACCCCCATGCTCGACAGACTAACAACGGAAATGAATAAATGCACGCAAATGGATGACCACAGGGAAGACCACTCTAATCCACAAAGACCTCCTGAAAGCAACCGAGCCAAACAACTATAGACCCATAACATGCCTACCGATGATGTGGAAAATACTAACAGCACAAATCAGAGAGATCTACTACTCACTGATAAGCCGCGGAATCTTCCCCGACGAATAGAAAGGGTGCCGCAAGAGAATCAGAGGCACAGAGGAACTACAATATATTGATCTTCAACAAAAGTAAAACGAAACGGAAAAATCTAGCTATGGCATTGATTGACTACAAAAAGACTTACGGTTTGTTCCCCTAAGCTAGATATCACAGTTTAAAAATGTATAAAATACCTGACTAAGTCGTACAGTTTATCAACAGTTTATCCAAACCGGGACAGGAGAATTGACAGCAGGGGAAAAAGCTTAGAAGTAAAGATCCCAAGAGGCATATTCCAAGGAGATGTACTATCATCATGATTATTTTGGATAGCCATGATGCTACTTAATCACATCCTTAGGAAATGTACAGATGTATACAAACTCAGAAAATCGCTGGAAAAGATCAACCACTTGATGTACATGGACGACATCAAACTTTTTGCCAAAAACGAAAAAGAATTGGAAACCCAAATACAAACTGTGAGAATATATAGTCAAGATGTAGGAATGGAATTTGGCATAGAAAAATGCGCCATGCTAGGTATGAAAAGTGGCAAACGATACATAACTGAAGGCGTCGAACTACAAAATCAAGTAGTCATCAAAACGCTCGGAGAAAAGGAAACCTACAAATATTCGGGGATATTGGAAACTGACACCATCAAACAAGTGAAAATGAAAGAAAAATTTTAAAAATGAGTATCTCAGAAGAACCAGAAAATTACCCGAGACAAAACTTTATAGTAGAAACCTTGTCAAAGAAATAAATACCTGGACTATCTCCTCGTAAGATACGAGGGACCATTCTTGATGTGGAGCAGAGAAGAACTTTAAAAAAATAACAAGAAAACTAATGACCATTCGTAAGGCATTGCATCCTAGAGATGACGTTGATGATGTGTCAAGAAGAGAGGGATGAAGAGGACTTGCCAGCACTGAAGAGAGCGTTAACACACCAATACAACGACTTGAAGACTACATAGAAAAGAGCGGAGGAAGACTGATCGCAGCCACTGGAAACAATACTAATGACACGAGGAAAAGCGGAACGACAATAACCAGAAAATAAAAGCGCGAAGAAAAACAACTCTATGGACGTTTTAAGGGACCAATAAGCGATATGTCAAATGAGAAAACGTGGACGTGGCTAAGAAAAAGAAACCTTAGAGAGAAAAAACTGGATCTCTTTTAATAGCAGCACAAAATAACGCCATAAGGACTAACCATATCAAAGCGAGAATAGATAAGACACGACAAAGCAGCAAATGTAGGTTGTGTGGTGATAGAGACGAAACGATCAATCGCATAATAGGCGAATTCAGCAAATTAGCTAAGAAAGAGTATAAGACTAGGTAAGGCTGTATGGGCAAGGTGATCCACTGAGAATTGTGCAAGAAATTGAAGTTTGACCGTACGAACAAATAGTATATGCACAACTCAACATCTCTCCTGGAGAATGAGACGCACAAACTCGTCTGGGATTGTGAGATACAAACGGATCACCTAATCTCGGCCTGACGACCAGACTTTATAATAATCTACAAAAAAGCCAGGATTTGCAGAACTGTGGACTTTGCTATCCCGGCGGACCACAGAGTAAAATTGAAAGAATGCGAAAAGAGGGATAAGAATAGCAACCTTGTTAAGGAAGTGAAAAAAACTGTGGAACATGAAAGTAACGAGTATACCAGTTGTAATTGGTGCTTTTGGTACAGTCACCAAAGGATTGATACCAGGACTGGAAGGACTAGGAAATAACAGGACGGGTGGAGACTGTTCTAACTACAGCATCGTTGAGATCAGCCAGAATACCGAGAGGAGTCCTGGAGACTTGAGGAGACTTGCTGTCGCACAAACACTAGTGGGAGGGGTGCTCAGCATTCCCCAAAGCTCCTGCATTACTGGAAGCTCATCATCAGATTATTTAGTGTCTTATCCAGGACACTCGTTAGGGGGAGGTCTTACTCTTCTGTAGAGGTGCACTCGGGGTATTTGACTGTCCCAGTCGACTTTTCAACCATATTTACCAATCCTTCGGCTCGGGCAGGATATGACAAAAGGTCAATTTTTAAGCGGAGTTTAACAAGTCTGAATTCAGATTTTTCCTTCTCCTAGACTAGTTGCCTCATCAAGGCTGAAGAACCCAGTCTGCCCTACTATTTACCCATAGCTGGAGGGAGAATAATTGGATTCATACCCTTTCCCAAGGGTACTAGTGCTATGTGAAATGCAATCAGTCTCGTCCAGGATTGAACCCATGTCGCCGCGTCCATTTCCTACGACGATAACCATTACACCACGGGCACCTCCACAGTCGACATTTTAACTGTGTAGAAATAATAGCTATACGAGAGTACGAACAAATTATTTTTTAACTCATTTAATAATGAATTTACGTCCAAATTATTCACTTACAAATCATATAGATATATCTATTTAAATGTAAGCAATTAAATGAAAATAGAAATACTTGAAACTGTACCATAGCCATACATGAATATGTGAAATGTACATAGAATGTTCATAACATATATACATAGAACATAGGAATCCTGAAACACGAAAACACTTACGACTTCTTAGTTCAGTTACGAAACTTTTTTATTACCTTCGAGTTAAAAGGTTTTTCGATCTAAGGAGAGAGGCACAATCTTTCTATGCTGGCTTTTCCATCTGCACCCCCCAACACGTGTGGCACCCGCCACAAGGCCACTGGCCTGGCTTCGGTGAGCTAGTGAAAGTCAACCGTCTTCTTCTGAGCCAGGAACTCAACTCAACTGACTTTTTTCAAATCCCCCCAAAACCTCCGCGCACGCTTCCGGTGCATGACGTCATTCCCACCCCCTGGTCCTGGGACTTTTATTTTGACATCTGTGAACGACACATCCCCCCCGCGCGTTAACACCTGCGCTCAAGTTTGCACCTAACTAACCCATGTGCTGAGCCGAAAGGTTCTCAGCCTAATTAAACCCAAAGGCAAGATATATAAAACGAAACCCCTTGGCCATTATATTACAAAACTATTTAACTGTGTGCAAAAAAGATGAGTTCAAACTAGGATCATAATGTTATCTACAAAATGTGTTAACAAATCATATGGTAGATATATATGTATAAAGAGGATATGACATTAAATAACCTACAGAAGTTGATATGCCATAAAACCCAACCAAACTAATTCATAAATAAATACACTCAAAGAATTTCTTAGGTACAAATTTAGCTTTCTTATTTTTTGATATTTTAAGTGAAATTTTATACAATCAAAACGGATATTATTAGGTATTGCTTATTACCAAAACTCTTCAGTCTTGAAACTCTGTAACCAAAAATATGAATATGAAACCGTTCAAAAATAAGTACACTTTATATATATATATATATATGGTATTTTATTTTTGGTTACTGTTTCAGTGCTATGGAGTTTATTCATACATAATATCTAATAATATCCATTCTGATCGTATATTGTTTCATAAGAAATAATAAAATCCAGTTAATTATGATATAAAAGAAAATAAAGTTTTTATTAAAATTTGGATGATATTATTGTAGCATTGTTGTCACTTGATCCCTGTTCACCTTGAAATCATTTAACTTTGTTCAAAGAAATTAGCTTTGGTTCGTTTAATAATGTTACCTCTGCCTCGTTTACAAATCATATATAATATGACTATGGCATTAAATAACCTGAAAGGTTTGATATGCCACAAAACCCAACCAAACCAAATTGTTTTATTTATATTTTAATTTTTCTCAACTGGTTTCGACCTTCAGTCTTTGTCAGGAATAAAGTTTTTGAAAAAAAGTTTTCTTCCAACCTTTTACTGTTTTGAGAACCTCATGGGACTGTCAGTATTTACTGTGACACATTTGAGGACCATATGTGACTCTCAAACTTCAGTTAAAATAAAGGAAAAAAATCTTATCAAAACGTATGAATAGACACCTCTGATCTGCCCCGAACATTAAAAGTAGCTATGAAAACATGAACTAGTAGCGTAGCATATCCATTGGTGGAATAAAAGTTTTTTTTTCTGGTATCAAAGTGTCTTTGACTGACCATTTTTATGATCGTTGCAAATCATAAACACCTGGCAGTGAGATCTACACTTGTAAGATATTCGTTTAGAGTAGGAAAGGTGTGTTTCAAATTAGCAGCAACTATTTTTAGTCAGACATTTAACCCAGGCATGTATTTACTTGAGTGTTTATGTGTCAACTCAAATTTCTCCTAATTATTTCGAAGCGGTGTTTTGAGGAGGATTTAGTGTATGCGTGCGGGCACGCGCACACGCCGGCACACACACACACCAACATACACACACACACACCTTCTTATTCAAACTTTGTGAATATAACAATAAAGATGAAGACAATAGACCGAATATTCTCAATGATTCTAAAAAATAAAAAATAAAAAGTGAATTGAATAAAATATTTGATGAGATTCAAATAAAAATTATAACATTTCTCTGACAAAAAGTAGTTGCTTACAATAATTTCTTTCGTTCTTCCTTTCTTTCTTTCTTTCTTGTTCATATGTAAATATATTATTTTCTTTTCTCCTGTTTTCTCCCTTCCTTTCGCTTAACTTTCTTTCTTTCTTTCTTTCTTTTCTTTTCTTGCTTGCTTGCGTTCTTTCTTTCTTTCTTTCTTTCTTTCTTTCTTTCTTTCTTTCTCGTTCATCTATATGTATGTTATTTTCTTTTCTCCTGTTTTTTCCCTTCCTTTCGCTTAACTTTCTTTCTTTCTTTCTTTCTTTTCTTTTCTTGCTTGCTTGCGTTCTTTCTTTCTTTCTTTCTTTGTTTCTTTCTCGTTCATCTATATGTATGTTATTTTCTTTTCTCCAGTTTTCTTCCTTCCTTTCACTTAACGTTCTTTCTTTCTTTCTTTGTTTCTTTGTTTCTTTGTTTCTTTGTTTCTTTGTTTCTTTCTTATCTGTATATTATTTTCTTTTCTCCTGTTTTCTCCCTTCCTTTCGCTTAACTTTCTTTCTTTCTTTCTTTCTTTTCTTTTCTTGCTTGCTTGCGTTCTTTCTTTCTTTCTTTCTTTCTTTCTTTCTCGTTCATCTATATGTATGTTATTTTCTTTTCTCCAGTTTTCTTCCTTCCTTTCACTTAACGTTCTTTCTTTCTTTCTTTGTTTCTTTGTTTCTTTGTTTCTTTCTTTCTTTCTTTCTTATCTGTATATTATTTTCTTTTCTCCTGTTTTCTCCCTTCCTTTCGCTTAACTTTCTTTCTTTGTTTCTTTGTTTCTTTCTTTCTTTCTTTCTTTCTTTCTTTCTCGTTCATCTATATGTATGTTATTTTCTTTTCTCCAGTTTTCTTCCTTCCTTTCACTTAACGTTCTTTCTTTCTTTCTTTGTTTCTTTGTTTCTTTGTTTCTTTGTTTCTTTCTTTCTTATCTGTATATTATTTTCTTTTCTCCTGTTTTCTCCCTTCCTTTCGCTTAACTTTCTTTCTTTGTTTCTTTGTTTCTTTGTTTCTTTCTCGTTCATCTATATGTATGTTATTTTCTTTTCTCCAGTTTTCTTCCTTCCTTTCACTTAACGTTCTTTCTTTCTTTCTTTGTTTCTTTGTTTCTTTGTTTCTTTGTTTCTTTCTTATCTGTATATTATTTTCTTTTCTCCTGTTTTCTCCCTTCCTTTCGCTTAACTTTCTTTCTTTCTTTCTTTCTTTTCTTTTCTTGCTTGCTTGCGTTCTTTCTTTCTTTCTTTCTTTCTTTCTTTCTTTCTTTCTTTCTTTCTCGTTCATCTATATGTATGTTATTTTCTTTTCTCCAGTTTTCTTCCTTCCTTTCACTTAACGTTCTTTCTTTCTTTCTTTGTTTCTTTGTTTCTTTGTTTCTTTCTTTCTTTCTTTCTTATCTGTATATTATTTTCTTTTCTCCTGTTTTCTCCCTTCCTTTCGCTTAACTTTCTTTCTTTGTTTCTTTGTTTCTTTGTTTCTTTCTCGTTCATCTATATGTATGTTATTTTCCTTTCTCCAGTTTTCTTCCTTCCTTTCACTTAACGTTCTTTCTTTCTTTCTTTCTTTCTTTCTTTCTTTCTTTCTTTTTCATCTGTTTGAATATAATTTCTTTTCTCATGTTTTCTCCCTTCCTTTCGCTTAACTTCCTTCCTTCCTCCCTTTCTTTCTTTCTTTCTTTCTTTCTTTCTTTCCCTGTTCATGCGCATTTATCTTTCTTTCTTTCTTTCTTTCTTTCTTTCTTTCTTTCTCGTTCATCTGTATATATATTATTTTCTTTTCTCCAGTTTTCTCCCTTCCTTTCACTTAACTTTCTTTCTTTCTTTCTTTCTTTCTTTTCCTGTTCCCTTGTGTATATTTTATCATCGCTTTCTTTCTTTCTTTCTTTCTTTCTTTCTATGTAGTCTTAGGAGCTTAAAATCTGTCAAACTGACAATACCGCAGCTTTAGGAAATGTAATAAATACCGTTGAACTATCGTTAGAAATGTGTGCGCATATATGTCTGTTTATTTGAGTGCGCATACGCATGCGCTTCTAAGGAACAATGGCCGTGAGCTGAAGTATTATGTTATTAATGAAGGATGAATATTTTCATTAGAACACATTAATTTAAATGGCTTCATTAACGATTAGTGGTTAGTTGAACTTGTGGTGAAAACATGTCTCTGAATAAGGTCTTCGAATAAACGGTGTCTTTGCAATTATAGATGATAATAAATGAAGAAAACAGACGTTTAAATCACAAAGTAGATATCTTTTACAATAAGAAATACTCTATAAAAAGATAAAGGAAATAAAAGTAATATAAGAACGTAACCGACTGCAAAAATAATTCCCCAGCGTTTGAGTTGTGTCTAGAGTTTGGTGTCTGTTTATTTAAATTTGCTAATAATTAACTCAAAACGAGTTGAACCAGACCCACGTGAAACTTGTCGCAGAGACTGGGGTTGTTTTTGACTTAGTCTATAAATAGGAAAGAAATATAGAAAGAGGAAAGAAATATCAATAAAATAAAAGGTAAAGAGAGATGGAAATATGTTGTTGTCAGGAAAAAATGTTCGATTTTAGAATAAACTTTTATTCTTGAATTAATTAATTTTAAATAGTGTTTAAATTAGTCAAACAGTTTTTGAATTAGTCAATAATTTCTATGCATTTTAAATTAGTCATAAATTTCTATGCATTTCTGCTCTCGATCAACAGATTTATTTATGCCTGTATGATAAAAAAAACCCAAAGGTTTTGATGCCTAGAAAACTTGAAATGCAGTTTTTACTTCTCATTTAGAATAAAAATAAGAGTAGTCTCGGAGAAGGAAAATTCTGAATTCAAGCTCTGCTTAAAAATTGACCTTGTGTCACTTCCTGTCTATAAGTTGGGTAAATATGTTCGTCAAATTAATCCAATGTTGATTTGCAAGCTACCCCTGCCTTGAAGACAGGAGCTATACAAGCTTCTAACAATTACCACCTTGGCCCTATACCAAACAAAACCAATCTTGGGAAACATATCTCCGAGAGAGAGTCTGATTAATTAAGCATTGAAATCGATTGTCCATCTTCCTAATTGAAGGTCTCTGTCTCCTCTGCATAAAGGTTATTATAAGGTCTGCGGCCATTTAGTTTTCAGCTGCCGATGTATCGATCGATTTATTGAAAATGGCCCTTTAGTCTTTCTTGCCAGAGTGACTGATTCAATAAACGATGCGTCTGTGAAAATGTTTCACTGCTTTGAGATAATTGGAACTGGAAGAAGACGAAAGCTTTGTCGTTCGAGTCTGCTGTCGGTCGTTCTAATTGGATCGGAGATGATAGTTATTACGAGATAAAATGAAAATGAAATAAAATAAAGACACTAAAAATCAAATTTCAATCTTAAAAGTTATAAAAGAGGATAAAAGACTGTTTGAATATTTTTAAAAAATGTAATACATACCTGAAGAAGTACAAGATGTGTTCAAAAAGTATCAGGACAGGCTGTATTTGACAAAGACAGGAGTGAACAATGATGGAGACGTTAATTTTCTTAAAAATATGAGTGGTGTTTTAAAAGTATCAAAACTGAGCTTTATTTATCAAGACGCAAAGGTATAAAGGATGAAACGTTAATTTTCTTCAGAATGTTAGGTATGTTCAAGAAGTATCAAGACTGAAGCTGTTGTTAACAATACAGAAATAAACTACGAATAAACGTTAATTTTTCTCAGAATATCAGATATGTTCAAGAAGTATTAAGACTGAAGATGTACTTAACAATAGAGAAATAAACAATAAATAAAACGTTAATTTTCCTCCGAATATCAGGTATGTTCAAGAAGTATCAAGACTGAAGTTGTAGTTAACAATACAAAAATAAACAATGTATCAAACGTTAATTTTCTTTTTATAAAATATGGAGTCTGGAGCTGTATTTACCAAGATAGAAATGAACAAGGAAGGAAACGTTCATTTTATTCAAAATACAAGGTGTGCTAAAAAATGTATAAAAACTGAATTTATATTTACTAAAAAGAAAATAAACAACGAATGAAACATTTATTTTCTTCAAAATATGAAATGTTTTCAAAAAGTATCGAGACTCGAAGTATATTTACTAAGACAGAACTAAGTAATAAAGAAAACGTTTATTTTCTTCAACATATTAAGTGTGAAAAGAAAAAAAAAAACAAATAAAAAACAACAGAATCAAAACAAAGCAAACAAACAATACAAAAGAAAACATGTACGGAAATTGAAATTGGATTTGCCCAAACAGAAACGAACAATGAATGAAACGTTAAATTTCTTGTAAATATGAGGTATGTTCAAAATTAGCGTGACAGAAGCTGTATTTACCAAGACAGAAATGAACAATTAATAAAACGTTAATTCTTTTTTCAAAATATGAGGTGTTTTCAAAAGGTAACGAGATTGAAGCTGTATTTACCAAGACAGAAATTCACAATGAATGAAACATCGATTTTCTTGAAAATATGTGGTGCTTTCAGAATTATTGTGATAAAAGCTGTATTTACCAAGACAGAAATGAACAATGAATGAAGCCTTAATTTCCTTCACAATGTGAAGTCTGTTAAAAAGGTATTGATTGTAAAGGTAGTAGTGAACAATGAATGAAGAGTAAATTTTCATGAAAAGAATCCCCTTCGAATTCAACACGATTATTCCAGCCACAATTTCCATCAACCCAAGGATGCCTGAAACTTCTCTTTTTTCCTGCATTGTAAATCCGTGACGTAGTATTTGGATTAATATGGTATACGTCTTCAAATCTCATCCCCTTAAGACGAAATTTTAGTTTAAGATATAAAATGTCACACGAAACCACAGCTAGTGAGGATGGAGGAAGCTAGATTTGCACTATTTTGTGTTTTGCCAAAGAACTACGGATAAAAAATTTCAAAAACTGGCACTTGGTCGTCCCGACTGCAAACTGAACGTCTACTGACATCATCACTTCTTTTTTTGTCTATTTTATTTCATTTTATTTATTTATTTATTTATTTTTGCATATGAGTTGTAAGCCGTGCATATATATTTTTATCTAGATTTTAAATTCACAAACAAATCTAAAAATTTAGTCTCGGTACTTTTTGATCATACCTCATATTCAGTCTCGGTATTTTTTGATTTCACCTCGTATTCAGTCTCGGTACTTTTTGATCTCACCTCGTATTCAGTCTCGGTACTTTTTGATCTCACCTCGTATTCAGTCTCGTTACTTTTTGATCTCACCTCGTATTCAGTCTCGGTACTTTTTGATCTCACCTCGTATTCAGTCTCGTTACTTTTTGATCTCACCTCGTATTCAATCTCGGTACCTTTTGATCACGTCTAGTATTCAGTCTCAGTACTTTTTGATCACGCCTAGTATTCAGTCTCGGTACTTTGTGATATCACCTCGTATTCATTCTTGGTACTTTGTGATCACGTCAAGTATTCAGTCTCAATACTTCTTATTTCAGTGTAATTTAACTACTAATACAACTAAACAATAGAAATGAAGATAACAGAAAATGTTGGTCGCCGTCAGATCGCTAAAATTAAATGGTGGTGATTTTTTAATGGCATTCCAACCTTTGTGGGTTATTCACTGCCAAAGCCATTTTTGCAGAAGTGCAGTGGTGGTACTATTTCACCAATAGCTGGGGAAGTAAGTAAAGGTGTTCCGACTTTTCCCCTGCGTATTTATCCGAAAGTGAACGTATTAACGCGTGTTGTGTTCGAATTCGCTAATTACGATCCTGCAGTCCAGCACGTTAGTCACCCTGCCAAGCAGTGGGGAATGTGTTCAATCCTGAAATGTAATCAAGCTGATAATCTGTGGGTCCCAGATCAAGTAAAGCCGAGTAAATAACTAGATAAGAAAAATATTAAGTCAAGACTTAATCACACTTGATTATCTTCCATCTTACAAAGATGATTTCAACAGCCGTTCGTAAACAATGCTGGCTGGGCATTAAGAGTTAACTCCCGTTGAGAATTCACGAATCAATGAGGTGATATGTGGGAAATATTATTAACTCTTAGTTTGGTTTATTTTATTTGCTTAACGGCATATCAACACTTTATGGGTCATTAAAGGCCGAAATTTGATTCAATTGTAAATGTTTGGTTTATTTGCTTAATGGCATATCAACTTTTTATGGGTCATTTAAGGCCGAAATTTGATTATTTTGTAAAGGTTTGGCTTGTTTTATTTGCTTGACGGCATATCAACTCCTTATTGGCTACATAATACCGATATTTGATTAATTTATAAATTTTTGGTTTGATTTATTTGTTTAACGGCATATCAACTCCTTATAGGTTGTTTAAGGCCGAAATTTGATAAATTTTTAAAGGTTTGTTATTGTTTATTAATTTAACGGCATATCAACTTTTTATGAGTTATTCAATACTGAAATTTGATTCATTTGTAAAGGTTTAGTCAGGTTTATTTGCTTAACGGCATATAAACTCCTTACGGATCGTTTAAGGCTGAAATTCGATTCATTTGTAAAGATTTAGTCATGTTTATTTACTTAACGGCATATTAACTTCTTATGGGCAATTTAATGCCGAAATTTCATGTATTTGTTAATGTTTGAATGTAATCATAAGTATATTCTGAAGATTCCATTGAAATCCTTTTTTAAATGCATTTTTATTATCCTTTATCTATTATGATCAATTATTTGTAAACAGTTACTATCCTTTTGCAAAAATTAAGGGATTTGCGCACTATGAGGAAGTTCATTCAGGTTTAGCAGTAAATAAACTATAATTCTTGATAAAACATAAAGTATGATTTCCTTAAAAACTGAACATTTTGACTTCATAGAATATCAATTAAACAAACTAAATGAAGCATTTAAATTAATAGTATGTTTTTGTAAGTCATGCCCATTGGTCTAGTGGGTAGAGTGTTCGCCAATGGTCCGGGATTCCAGGGTTCAATCCCAGGTCGTGTCATGCCAAAGACTTTTAAAATGGTACTTGATACCTCCTTGCTTAACACTCAGCAATATAAGGTACATATCAAGGGTAAAGTGGAGCAATCCAGGGAAAAGAGTAGCGCCCTTCCCTACATCTCGGTGTGGTAGCTATTGAAAAGGGAGCCTTCTAGTCGCCCTCGACTATGGTCGGTAACTTTAACATTGTTTCAAGTATTTCTATCCAATACAAATTATTTGCAAACAGATCAATTTAACTCATGGATAGGACTCTAATAGGTACTGCCACTCCGGGTCAGAGTAGATCTGAGAGTAATGGTAATGAAGGAGTATTCTTCACTTCCAAGATCTCCAGGACTGGAGACTCACCATCCGATGCAATCATATCAAGAACAAACCTTTTTTTTTTCTTAATTTGTTGAGGACTTACCCCTCAGTAGGGTATGCAGTCTACAACTTCTAAACCCCACCGACATTCTAAAATAAGTTCAGGTATCAAAATAGCTGTTATTGATTCTAATTCCCCTACATTCGATTCAACTTATCAATATCATAATGAACATTAAATGAAATCGTGTGAGGGCAGGTAATTTGTCTAGAGTTGGCCAATATATCTTCTTGTTAAGTAATTATGCTACAAACACTGACTTCTGACCTTTTGGTAAGGACCCCCACCAAAAAAAAAAAAAAAAGAATCATTACCAGGGCATATGAACTCCATTCTACAGCCATAATTTCTCCAGTATATCAAAATATCTAAAAAAAAAAAAAAAAAAAAAGAAATAGAAAAACGCTTAATTCCCTGATGTCTGCAGTTTAACTAATTTTCCTGCGAAATATTTGTAAAAACATAGGATTATGAACGTTTTTGTCTGTGGCGTATTTTGAGGGAGAAGTCAAATAAATATCAACACTGTTTTTTTTATAAAATTTTGTCAGTATACTGATAAAGATAACGAAAAAAAAAAATCGGACTTTCTTTAATGTATTCTCAAATAAAATAAGAATGAATCAATACTCCACCCGAAAAGCATATTAATTTATTGGGCTCCTTCAGTGGTCTAATGGTTGCTTGGCTGGCTGGTTACTTGATTAACGACATGTCAACCTTTGCCGAAGTCAGTCTTTTTCTTTTGCATTCATTTTTATGATTTATGTAAGGAATTATTAAAAACATTTTTAAACAGTTATGGCTTCATAGAACTCTCTTGATATAAATTATTTACAACCTGTTATATAACTTGAATCAAAAGATAATGCTGTTTTTAGTAGCAACTTCAATTCAATAATCATTCATTTGGTTTAATTCGGCTGGGGCTGTTGACCACGACTTGCATCTCTGCAGAGGGGTAAGAACTCCCACCTCGCCCAACGAGTGTCCTGGCTATGACACTAACCAATCTGATCGTAAAGCTCCCGTAATGATGGTACTTTGGGGAATGAGGTGTATTCCCTTCACTGCCATTACCCCCAGGTCCACTCTGACCCAAATTGGTAGCACCTGATTAGGTCCTCTCTATGGGTCAAACAGAACCGTTTGACATTTAAATAGAGTGCAAACAAATGACTTATGATCAATAGAAAATAGAATTATTCGCGTTGAATAGAATTACTTGAAACCTTTTCACTGTGTGCTAAAGAATGAGCTTAGACCCATTCAAAAATGTTATCGACAAAAGCTATTGACAAATCATATATATTTTATACGAATGAATAAACCGGATTTGGAATAAATAACCTACACTGGTTGATACACCATAAAACCAGACCCAAACCAAACCAAAATAAAATATTCTGAGCTCATTTTTCTTTACTCTAAACTTTGACATAAGAGTCTCTAATGCTTATATTGTCATAAAAGCATATCAACAAATTGTGTGAGGATGAAGGAACTCTCTCATTAAAGACCAAACAATTCTGTTAAAAATGTGAACAATTGCACAACTACTGAGATGATTTGTTTCTAGTGACAAAAGCTTATGTAGAGACAGCTTTACTTTTTGGAAGAATGTTGTGCTTGTGGGTCATAGATTCTCTTAACTACACTCAAAGGATTTTTAATGCAGTTTTTTTCTTCTCCTAGACTGGTTGCTCTACCAAGGTTTGAGAGTTCAGTTTTTTCTGCTATTTTGACTATAGTTGATGTAATATTACGGACGGGCGCAGTTGTCAATCAGTGAAGGTGTCACGAGGCTAGCGCGTGCGGGCAGAATGACCTGCAAAGTTAGACGTGATTTTAAAATAATCACAGATGTATTATCACGTGTTTCACTGGTGACATCGAACATTCGAGGATCTTTGATTTGTTCTCCAAAATCTATATATAAGAAAACAAGTAACGAGATTTTGGCAGAGTTGAAGGCAGTTGTCAAAACGGGTGCGTTAAAGGTTCCGAGGTCCCGACCCGTACTACTCTAGTCTGCTACGACCTATCTGTCAGGCGTGTGTTAAACAACCAGCTCTCACCCACATCCCGTCACCACCGAGAGGAAGGGAGAAGAAGGACGCAACTAAAATGAACTTTTCGAGTTGCAGCGATCATAGCTGAATAATAAACGACTGCTATATTTTCTTCCCTTACCTTCGAGTTTGAGTATTTCTTTTTCTGCGGACTTCTTTCTTTTCAGCACAACACGTCGATCCTATGGTATACTGAGGGGAGAAGAAATTTCCGTTTTGTTATTAGTTTAAGTATTGCAATAAAACAAAAAATTGTTTGCATACATTTTGTTGGTAATTTCATTTTCAAATGAGTAAGAATTAATTTGTTTCCACTCAAGTATTGCTATTGATTCTACACAGTTGAATGATTTCAATCATTGTTATCTGACAATAGTATCTCTAGGGAACATTACTCATTCAATTTCACACAGTAAAGTGGTTCCAAATATTGCTAAGTATCACTAACAATTCAATTAAACATCAGTCATTTGTTTACACACAGTTAAATGATCAAACAGTTTAATTTCTAGCAATTCAATTTAACATAAGTTATTTGTTTGCGCTCAGTTTAAATGTCAAACAGTCCTATTTGACCCATGGATAGGGACCTTTCAGGTGCTACCGAATGCTACAGAGATGGGAACCTATTATATGTTACTGGATGCTACCCATTGATAGGATCCTATCAGGTGCTACCTGATACTACGCATAGATAAGACCCTATCATGTACTACCGGATGCTACGCATTAATAGGGCCCTATAATGTGCTGCCAGATGTTAGTCAGAAATAGGACCCTATTAGTTACTACTGGATGCTACGCATAGATAGGGCCCTATCAGGTACTACCAGATGTTACCCATAGATAGGGCTATATCAGGTGCTACCGGATGCTACCCATAGATATGGCCCTATTAGGTGTTACCAAATGATACGCATAGATAGGTCCCTATCAGGTGCTACCGGATCAGAGTGGACCTGGGAGTAATGACAATGAAAGAGTACTTCATATTCTCAAAGCTCCAGATCTGGAGCCTCACTATCAGATTATCTAATATCATATTCAGGGCACTCGATGAGGCCTGGGTTTACCTGTCTGCTGAGATGCAGCCGACTTGGCGGAAATAATCATTTGTTTGCATAGTTATATGGTATCTAGTGCACCAACTTAATGTAAATAATTTTCGCATTGTTTTATGGTTTCAAGTATTCCTATTTATTATGAATCGTTTTCAAACAGATCTGACCGATAAATGGAACCCTAAGCGGTACTAACAATCCAGGTTAGAGTGAACCTGGGAATAACATCAAGGGGTACTCTACACTCTTCAGAGTAATGAAACAGTGGCCACACCACTGGAAGCTGTTAAGTGTAATTCCTAAGACATGTAAACCCCGTCGGCTGAGTCTGTAGATGACGCTGATTGCACCTCTGCCGAGGGTTAAATCTCCGCTTCCCCAACGAGTTGTCTGGAAATGACATTAAACTATCTGATGGTGAGACTACAGTTCAAGAGAATGTACCGTACTACTTCATTGTAATTACTCCCAGGTCCACTATAAACTGTTCGGGTACCAACCATGGGTCAAATAGACCTGTTTAATCACATACGAATACTTGAAACCGTTTAACTGTTGCAAGTAGAATTATTAGTGTAAGATAGCAATACTTGAATACATTTACCTGTGTGCAAATAAAACTATTTGCATTAGCAAGACTTGAAACAATTTAACAATGTAAAAACAAATCTGCCCTGGCTCAATTCAAAAATCATTATAAATAAACCATTCGTTTACAAATCATATATATATATATATATATATATATATATATATATATATATATAATACATATGTGTAAACAGGATTTGGCATCAAATACCCGGCAGAAGTTGATACACCGTAAATCACAACCAAACAACCAACCAACCGAGTCACGTGGTCTAATGGTTAGCGAGTTAGGATCATCATTATGAATACATGCTGTGAGTACGGTTTCCCTTGACTATCTTCCATCATCCGAGATAGCTCCTCTAGAGTACACCCAGTGTTTCCACAGAAATCATGGATGCAATTTGTTTTTGGCCGGCCAACACTGGTGTGCCCATGTGTAGGAGTTCATAGGAGAACGTTGTTTATGAGTTCGTCTTTACTTAAGCAGCAGTGGCCAACAAGTTTTATACGTCTTATTGAGGTGCCTCATAGTTCTGGCCTTGTGCGAAATTATTCTAAACTTAGTAATGACGTAGGGATAATCTATTGAGCTTTTTGCTTAGATAACGCACAAGATCGTATGAATGGGGGACCCAATGAGACTTGAACTCATTTGTGAAGGTTTGCTTGTCTATCGAGCTAACCCGACGCGCCACTTTACAATTCGGTAGATTTCTCTACTACGGCCGAATATATATATATATATATATATATATATTGTCATTCATAAACAGACTGTTTCTCTGTATCACAACTCTTCAGTGTAGCTAGACACGCTGTACACTTCAAGCTTGGGTCGAAACCTGCCTAACTTTACCTTAGACTGATATCCTATCGCTAAGCCATTTCAGCGACTAACGTCAGCTAGGGAATTTAACACATTTTGTATTATCGTTTTGTTTGTTTACATTTTGCGTTATCGGACCGGTTATTTTAGGATTATAAATTTATTTCCATCCTGTTTTTCAGTTTCTGGTGAGAACCAAAAACACGAAGAAAAATATAACAGTTCTTCTTCTGATCCAATGGATAAATAAATATAAATAAATAAATTAGTATATATATATATATATATATACTAATACCCACAGAGTCAGAAAAATCTACCTAAGTTTCTTATTAGTAGATCATCAAGATGTTTCTGACTAAAGAAGGGTTGGACAAAACTACATTGTAATGATTAAAAGGCCGCGAGAAAGAATAAAATTAGCATTAAAAAAGATATTATACTTTATTTACCAAGCAACCAAAATTTTTATGCCTGAAAACATTAAGTATTTCCGACATTTCCTTAGGTAATTCATTAGGATTACTGTGGGAAGCTAGAGCAAGTTTTTCCTCGATGCACAAATTGCAATATCTATTACCTGACTTATATTTACGGCATTTTAATACATGATCTGTTCCTAGATTCTTTTTAATTTCCCACACATAGTTAGATGAACTAGTTCTGTGTCTATTCTGTCGGTGTTTTTTCTTTTGACTTGGCATTACGTAGTTGGTTGATTATTTTTAAACAATACGAATGATTTGAGTCTTTTCTTTTTTTTATGGAATTTTTTATTTGCAAATTGTATCATCTGAGTTTTTTTTCACCCTGTGAAAATTATGGAATAGGTATAAAAATTAAATGATATATATATATATATATATATATATATAGTATTTTTGGTCCAGTTAAACCGGAGTTGGGAGTAATTCCATCAGGACAAGAAGTTATTCAAGCATGAATATTTAAAATTTTCCTGGTAAAGAGCTCAATGTACTAATAATACAGAGCAATAAATTCTTTAAGAAAAACAACGAAACCGGTCACATAGGATTATAAATTTATTTCAATCCTGTTACGCATATATATATATATATATATATATATATTGTTGGAAGGAGAATTGTTGGATTCCTACCTTTCCCAAGATTATTTGCAGACTTTGATCACAGGTCGCCGTGTACCATTTCCAACGACCATAACCGTTACACCACGGGCACCTCATAAAAGCTTTAAACTTGTAAACATCTTTTTTCCTCAGCGGCAAGAAAAGTTTCAAGACTAAATCAAGAAATACCCAGAGAGGGAAAGAGAACGAGAGTGAGAGGGGGGGTGAAGAGAACGAGAGAAAAAAAGAAGAAAGAAGGAGAGATAGGGATAAAAAGAGAGAAAATAAGAGAGAAAGAAAGAGAGAGAGAGAAAGGGAGTGGGAGAAAATGAGAGAAAAGTAGAAAGAAAGAGAGATAGAGAGAGAGGGGGAACAAAACCAGACACAGGAAGGAACAAAGAGATAGAGAGGAGGGAACAAAGTGAAAGAAGAAGAAAGAGTGAAAAAAAAATAAAGAGTAAAGCGCAGAAAAAAAGAAGAAAAAGAAAACGGAAGAAAGATACAAAAAGAAAGTGAGAAAGGTAAGAGAAAGAAAGAGATAACGAGAGAGCGAGAAAGGGATGAGAGAAGAAGAAAAAGATAAAGAAGGAGAAAAAACGAGGAGAGAGGGGAAAAGAGATATGGGGGGGAAGAAGGGGAGAGAGAGAGAGAGAGAGAGGAAGAAAGAGGGAGGAAAAGAAAGATAAAGAAAGGGAGAAAAAGAAATAGAGGAAGAAATAGGGAGAGAAAAGGAAAAGAGAGAAATAAAGAGAGAGAGAGAAAAGAGAGAGAGAGCATGAGGAAAAAGAGGCAGAGAGAGAGAGAGAGAGAGAGAGTAAAAGACGAGATAAAGAAGAAGAAGAAGAAGAAGAAGAAGAAGAAGAAGAAGAAGAAGAAGAAACTTCTTGAAAAGCTAAAAGCGTGTATGAACGATCAGTATTAGATCGAAAACATATTCGAGGTGGGCTTAAAAGTTAATCTGATGACGTCATATCTGCTGTTGATTTCTTTTTTGACCAATGAGATTCAAACATAGCAACTCCAAAAAGCAAGAAGTGTGAGGACCGAAAGTGGATCTATTTAGTAACATTCCATGAATGTATTTTAGTCAGCCTATGAACTTTTCAGCAGACCCTCATAAGTATATGCAAATTATTAGTATTAGATAGGAATACTTGATACCACATAAGTGTGTGCAAATAAATGATTGTTGCAGACCATTAAAAAAGTGTGATCGAAAAAAATGATTGCAATGGAACAGGGAAAATATAGTTGTGATATTAATGAAACATTTTCAAATGAATCAAATTTCAGCATTGAATAGTCCATATAGTGTTGAGGTGTCATTAAATAAACTAGCAGTGTCGGTACGGCTATGAATACACAGATTGTATCCTTTGTTGAGAGGTGAGACCTCTACTCCCCCAAAAAATGAGTGTGTTCTGGATACAAAACTAAACTGCATCAGATAATAAGGTTTCAATTCTAGAGAGCTGAGAAAAATGTGGGGTACCTGTTTATTGGTATTATTCCCAGTTCCACTCTGATCAGAAGTGGTAGTACTTGATAGGATCCCATCTATGGATCAAAAAGATCAGTTTAAAAAGTCACTCTTATTTGATTGGACCATGTGCAAAAAATAGATGAATGAATAAAGCCAGAAGAAAAAAAATGTAAATATGAACACGCTTCTCTAACATCTTGGCATAAAATAACCCATGACGAGTTGACATGACGTTAGAATTAATCAATCATAATCCATCAAACTAGAATTAGGTTCCCTATGAAAATCGAACTCACTAAATTCAGTGAAAGATTAAGTCGCCAACCAATGCTGCACAGCCCAGTTGAATGGAGTTGTAGAATACGCCGACTGCATCATTGCACTGGGGGAACACCCCACTCCCACCAACGAGTGTCCTGATATGACATTAAACTACCAGATGGGGAAGCTTCAGTCCTAGATCTTTGGGAGTATGGATACTCCGTAATTGCCATTACTTCCAGATCCACTCTGACCCGGAGTAGCTGCACCTGATAAGGTCCTATCCGTGGATCAAATAGAACTGACCATTTAACTGTGTTCAAACAAATGACTGGCGTTGAATTGAATTGTTTGTGTTAAATAGCAATACTTGAAACCGTTTAACTGTGTGCAAACAAATGATTAATATCAAATTGAATTACCAGAGTAAGATAGGAGTACTAGAACTCATTTAACTGTGCAAAGAAACGATTAATATTAAACTGAATTATTTGTGTTACATAGGAATACTTGAAACCATTTAAATGAGTGCAAACAAATAAGCTTTGGCTTATCTAACATGTTACCTACGAACTATTCGTTTACAAATCATATATGTATAAATAGGATTTGTCATTAAATAACCTACAATGGTTGATATGCCATAAAATCCAACCAAACCAAATCTTATATATTTAGTATATATGTATAAATATGGCTTGGCATTTAATAACCTACAATGGTTGATATGTCATAAAATCCAACCAAACCAAATCTTATATATTTAGTATATATGTATTAAGAGGATTTGGCATTAAATAATCTACAAGGGTTGATATGCCATAAAACCCAAGTAAACCAACTCTTATATATTTAATATATATATATATAAAGAGGATTTGGCATTAAATAATCTACAAGGGTTGATATACTATAAAACCCCAGTAAACCAAATTTTATATATTCAATATATATGTATTAAGAGGAATTGGCATTAAATAACCAACAAGGGTTAATATGTCATAAAACTCAACACACCAACCAACCCATGAATCACGTAAATTTCAGAGTTTATTTTTTTAATCTTTTTTTTTCAACTTGGGCACAATTAGTTGGATAATTAGAAAGTGCAAATCGGTTGACTGATCAGAATTTAAATAAAAAAACAAAAGTTTTATTATTTTATTTTATTTTATTTTTATTTATTTATTTTTTTTAGGTAACGACTGCTTGCTGCCTATTTGTTTCTGAGGTCGGTCAGTGATATGAAAGGCAAGTTGATAAGGTATTTTAAAAAAGTGTGTTGTATACAGAAAGGTCATTAAGTGGATTGAACAATGCATAACAGTCAGTTGCTCGCATACAACACAGATTCAATTACTTGTATTGCATATACATATGTATGAAGTGGCAATGCATTACAATGAAGTAACACAACACACAGAGAAAAGCTCTCTCAAAAACACGCACGCACGCACGCACGCACGGACGGAGACATGCACATACAGACATAAAAATATATTAAAAATAAACACTTTCACGATATATACTTGTTGTGTAGTGGGTAAAATGCTGGACTGTGGTATCGTAGTAAGCGAGTTCGAACTCCAGTCAAACTATTACGTTCACATTCGGACTGATACCCAAGGGAAAAGAAACGATCGCCTATATCCCCACCAGTTATCTTCTTCTAGAAATAACCCACGAAAATTTATATGCCGTTAAACAAAGAAACCAAACGAGACAATATGATTGTATCACTACTGTTCTTCTACAAGGATGGCTTTAACATAAAATAACCCACAAAAGTTGATATGCCATTAAGCAAAGAAACCGAACCAATATAGGCATATGTGTATGTACGTGTGTGCGCGCGCTCAACACTTGTGCAGCGATCAAGACGCTGCAGAAGGTCAGTCCTTAAGCAGGGTTCACGTGATACGAAGGTCTGTGATGTGGTGCAACCGTACAGTGGTACTAACACAGCTTGGAAGAATTTACGTTTCATTTTATATTTCCGTACGGAAATCTGATCGATAGCCTGTCAATAGCACTCCATGCCCTTCTTATCGATATACCGCATGGTGAATATCAAACAAGATAGATGAGCCAAGTCTAGCCACGTATTTTACGCATATCTGGGTGTTGGAAAAAAGGGACTGGTTCATGTCTTTCCCAAATCATTAGTGCATAAGGAAATGCATACAACCTTGTCGAGGATCAGAATTTAATTTGGCAAGTCCATTTCCTACGAGAAGCAGGACAATCCTGTTGGTGTAGTGTCTAACGCGTTGGATCGCGACATCATCGTGGGTGAGTTCAAACTTCCGTGGCGCAGCTGCGTTCAGTTTCGGACTTATTTCCTTCAGAAAGGTAAGAATTCCCTTACCCACCACCCAGCAGTGGGTTAAACAGTACTGTCCTTCTTCAAGGACGGCTTTGGCTTTAAATAACCCACGATGGTTGATAGGCCATTAAACAAAAAACAAAACATTTTCTCTAACGATGAATACCACATGCGCATTTGTGTAAATGTATTTGCAGATTAAAGTCTGTCTGTTTCTCCCTCTCTCAGAATATATATATATATATATATATATATATATATATATATATATGAGATATTCAATCCAGTAAATCCAGAGTTGGGAATAATTCCAAGCAGGACCAATAAAATATTCAAAAATAGAATATTAAATTTAAATAATCCCGGTCAAGAGTTCAATCTACAAAGCAACTTATTTTCTTTTACAATAAACAATCGGTCACATTAAGATTTAATGTAACCGATTGTGGAGTTTTTTGAAGAGAATATATATATATATATATATATATATATATATATATATATGGTTGGCCTTAGGGGGATCAGGGCTCATTCGAGAACGTACATATTGCAATGTGTTACGTGTACTTGACGGGCCGAGAATTGATACTTTCTAAGTTGGGACCCCTTAATCGCGAGGCCCAATTTGAAGCAATTGGTCCAATTGGCTTAAGACCAACCTTAAATACATTTACACACACACACACACACACACACACACATATATATATATATATATATATATATAGAGAGAGAGAGAGATTATTGTCTGCTGTTGCCACAGTAAGTATAAAAACTAGGTTTGTGCAAAAGTATCTGGTATTTCAGAAAACACGATAGAAAAAAAAACGCCAGAAATTTTTGCACAGGAGTAATAGTTTGAAAAAAGAAAGAGCAATGAGAACCATCATACACCTACACACATTCATGTCTACACTCCTTCACACCCCGATGCACATAAAACTACGCACACACAACCAATATATATATATATATATATATATACATATATAAATATACGTATGTGTGTTTATGTGTGTGTGTCAGTAATATCTGTGTCTGTGTGTTAGCAGAGACCATTTTAAGGTCATTTGAAGAAATTTGAATCTAAGAAATAATTTTCAGTCTCCCATGGATAGGCTAACTTACCATTTCATTTTTAGCGGCTTTTTTTTTTGTAGTAAATCAACACTTTTGGCCGACTTCCTGTTTGTTTATTTTAATGTTATATCAACGTTAGTGGGTTAATAAATGCCAAAATCTTCCTTGCATTAGGACTGTCGTGGTACCATCGCCGGGAGGATGGGGTTTTAGTTTGGGTTTTTTGTTTAATGGCATATCAACCTTCGTGGGTTATTTAATACTGAAGCCATCCTAATTGTAGGACAGTCGTGGTACTATTGAACCCATCACTGGGGTGGGGGAGATAAGGTTTGATTTGTTTTATTTGTTTAATGGCATATCAACCTTCGTGGATAATTTTATGCTGAAGCCATCCTTGTAGTTGGAGCACTAATAAACCCATAACTGGGAGTAGGATTAGGGAGTTCCTACCTTTCAGAAACTGATCGTAGTTGCGATACTGGCGTTCGAACTCGTTTGTCACGTTTCTGCAGTTCAGTACACGACTTCAAATCCTGGACGAGACTGATTGCATTTCACATAGCACTAATACCCTTGGGAAAGGTATGAATCCAATTATTCTCACTCCAGCTATGGGTAAATAGTAGGGAAGACTAGGTTCTTCAGCCTTGGTGAGGCAACTAGTCTAGGAGAAGGAAAACTCTGAATTGAAACCTGTTAAATTCCACTTAAAAATTGACCTTGTGTCATATCCTGCCCGAGCGGAGGGGTTGGGTAAATATAAGTATTTTAAGCTTTATGCCACGGGAACTACTCTGTTGAAATCTTTTGAAAATTTTTCTTCCCAAAAGATTATCTCCTAACAATGAATGACCTAAGTTCAAAACTAATCTAAAAAAAATTAAAAACCATTTAAAAAACAATTAAAAACATTAATATATATATATATATCAACAGAGAAATATTCCAATTTCCCACACCATGTTTGTTCATCGCTCTCTCTCTCTCTCTCTCTCTCTCAATCTATATATATATATATATATATATTGTTGACAAGCGGGAAAAAGTAAAAAAACCCAGCTGCCTTCGATGAGTGTCGAGTAAACAAAGCCGTAAACGAATCCGCTTTAATTAAAGCCATTTTACGACAACTGACATTCATAGTAGTGACTTGGGGAAGGGCTGGCTGCTAAAATCAGGCTATGGAGGGCCGGGTGGTGGTGGTGTTGGTTAAGCCGGTGGTGGAATGGGTCCTTTTTATGATTTATGACCCACACTAGTTTTATTCTTCCTGAGACGCCAACTTCTTTCTTTTTTTTTGACTCCCTTTTTTTAAAAACTCTCTCTCTCTCTCTCTCCTTCTGCAACATGTTGCTTCAGCTGCCCCGATCTGTCCTGGTCATGTGAAGAGGAAAGATGTAGTTACAATTATATTTGGCTGCACATACACCTCCTGAAACCCCCATGACCTGCAGCCACCATTCGTATAAAATTATACAATAGAATTGCCTGATGTGCAGGTGCCTCTGTGGTTTGTGATAGTGTTAATGTCTTATAAATATATGTCCTTCTTCACTAATGCTTGCAGGGCTGGTGGTGTAATGGTTAGCACGCTTGACTAGCAAACCTACACGAGTGAGTTCGAGTCTCATTGGATGTCCCATTCATTCGGCCTTGTGCCAAATCGAAGCAAAGAGCTTCGTAAATTACTACGTTCTAAACTATTAATACACCCATCTTTCATCTGTCCGATATACACGCACCTCGTCATATTAGTAAATTCAACTTTTTACCTATTTATCCCCGCCAAAAGATCCTATATAATAGAAAGTATGGATATCAATTAGTTTAGTTTGTTTTCTTTATTTAACGGTATATTAACCTTCGTGGACTATTTAATGCCAAAGCCGCCCTTGTAGGAGAACATTAGAGGTACTGTTGAACATATATCTACGGATATATGGGGTTCATACCTGTTCCAGAACTGTTTCTCTGAAAGTGAACATAATAGCTCGAATTCGATTATTTTGATGTCGCAGTGTAACTTGTTAAATATCACACAGTGGGGTCTCTCTCCAATGAATATTGGAACTGACAGCATAATTGCAAATATAACTGATATATAAAAATAATCTACAAAACCAGAATGTCTGTGAAGAAAAACTTGTCGACCAACCTTTGTCTCACTCAAAAAAATGTTTAAAATCAAAAATATTCACCTACAAACTATTCGCTTACAAATTATATATATATATATATATATATATATATATATACAAGATTTGAGATTTAATAACCTACAAGGGTTGGTAAACAAACAACCAACCAACCCACATATTTCTATATCGTTGAAATTTGTAAATTCGGCTGTTAATGTCTGCACAAATCTGATGGGCATTTTGAGTTTATGCCGTTAGCCCCCGCCCTTACTGCTATTTAAGTGAGACCCACAAGGGTTCTCTCGCTTCTTTTTTATTTCAGCACGAGCAGAAGGCTCAGCTTGGCTCGCTCTTTTTGCTTCGCGAGTTCTTGATTATTCGCCTTTAACTTTAGGCAGTTTTTTTTCTTAAACGGGGTAGTACAATAGGCCCATTAGTCTTAGTCTAAGCCTCTTTTCCTCACAGGGTTTTTATTGTTACTTGTTGAAACAATAAGCCTACTGCAGGGTATTGGAGGTTTTGGTATGCAGCCCCCTTGAAAAGAAAGTTGAGTTTGGACTTTTTGTCGACAAAGGAAGCTGTTGGTTCGGACCGGAAGATGGGGTAAAAGCCACCGTAGGCTTAATAGAAGAAAATTTTAGTTGAAATAGAAAGATATTCACATAAGTCTACACAGGAAGCTAGAAAGAACACAGTTGTTCAGGTTGATTCAACTAAAAAGGGAGACGCTGAGAAGACTAAACCGCAAAAATTGGCTTCAAAATGAACTTTGACATAAAATACCAAAGAATGGTATTTTATCATTAACAAAAATTAAAATGACTGTCGGTGGTTTACGGCATGGCTTCGAGCAAGTCAGTCGTATTTATTATACCCTTCTTTCTTTTTTTTTTTTGATAATAATATTGTCGTTACTTGAATGCATGTTATTTTTCTTACTTTTAAATCCAATGTTTTCGACAAGCATAAGGAAAAATATGCAAACCTGGATTTTGTAAAGTCTATTTCTCTGCAAATACATTACTTTGTGGGAACTGGTTGTTTTCTTTTTAAGAAATATAGACACACTTTTCTTTCAGGTAGCAAAAGTAAGATTCCCTTTTTTTTTTTATCTCCTTTATCTTTTATATTTTTCTCTTCCTATTTTTCAGGCCTGACAGTTACGAGTAGATAATTTCTTGGACTGGGCAGAGATAAAGTTTATTTAATTTGGGTTGAGTTTTATTTTATAGCGACTAACATTGGGATAGATTCGTTAATTTTTCGAGTGTTGGTTGTTATAATTTAAGACCTAAAACCTAACATATTTTTTTGAATTGAGCAGATTTCTCATAATATCGCCCCACCTCAGCCAAATTTATTTTGAATTTAACACGTCTCCTCTGAGGAACACCTTTGATAAAGATACTTATACTTAAAATATATTGTGGTATTTCATTTCATCTTCTTGCATTGAGCTCTCTGTATATATATATATATATATAGAGAGAGAGAGAGAGAGACAGACAGACTGTTTCGTTTTATCACAACTCTTCAGTGTGGCTAGACACGCGAGATGCTTCAAGCAGGGACCAAAACCCGGCCGAATTTACGTCATTCGGATATCTTACCCCTGATCTACCGTCATTCTCAACATAAGTGAAGGATTTTTTTAATTTATATATTTACATATACGCTTTCGGCTACCGGGATGCTCAATTCATATGAAGTGCTTTGCATCTACTCGTATGTGGAAGCTGGCAATTTTTCACTCGAGTGCTCAACCCACAGGGGAAGCATATATATATATATACGATGTCATCGAAGTGTACTAGCTAACATGCGGGACTGCAACATCGCAGTAAGAGAGTTCAAACTTACTTTTGGACTAACACCCCTGAAAAAGGTACGAACTCCCTTATGCCTCCCTGCAATGAGTAAAATAAGACTACTGTTCTTCTATAAGGATGACTTTAGCTTTAAATAACTCACGAAGTTTGATATGCCATTAAACCAACAAAATGAAACCAAATGAAACCAAAATATATATAGGGTAGGGAATATATGTTTGATTTGGTTTGGTTTGGTTTGGTTTTATGGCATATCAACCATCGTAGGTTATCTAATGCCAAATCCATTTTATACATATAAACAGTTCTATTTTAAACAATTCAGTTTAGCACAAGTACACAGTTTAAAGGTCAAAACAGTTCTATGTCAAACGATTCAGTGTAGTCAACCAAGTTAGAGGGTTCCAAGTATTGCTATGTATCACTAATATTCAATTAAACATCAGTCATTTATTTACACACAGTTAAACGTAAAAACAGTTCTATTTCGAACAATTCGGTTTAGCATAAGCACATTGTTTACTTCTATTTGACCCATTGATAGGACCCTACCAGATACTACCACTGCGGTCCAGATTAGACCTGGGAATAATGGCAATGAAGGAGTACTCTGCATTTTCCAAAGCTCCAGCATTCCATGAGCCTCACCATCAGATTATTTAGTGTAATATCCAGGACCCTCGTTGGAGGAGTCTTACCTACAAGTAGAGAAGCAGCCGGTGTGTTCTGCATCTCCAGCCATTAAGGCCAGGGAATATATGTATTTTTGTGTTTTTTTATTGAAAAGAAAACAAAAAACATTTTATAAAGTGTAATGAATTTCTAGTTTTAAAGAAAGAACATACTGGGATCTATTTCACACTTCTAACAATTTATATCTCAGGTGAAACTAGAACTTAGAGAGCGTTGATCATTTGAAAGAAAGTGGAGTAGTTTTTGGTTTATATGGCATATCAACCTTTGTAGGTTATTTAACGCCAAATTCATTTTTATGCAAATAGTAAAGTAAATTTGGTGACTGTAGTCAAGGGTGACCAGAAAGCTCCCTTTTCAACAGCTACTACACCGAGGTGTAGGGGAGGGCGCTACTCCTTTCCTTGAATTGCCCCACTTTACCCTTGATACGTACCTTATATTGCTGAGTGTTAACCAAAGAGGTATCAAGTACCATTTTTAAAGTCTTTGGTATGATGGAACCTGGGATATAACCCAGATCTCCCGGACCATTGGCGAACACTCTACCCACTAGGCCACAGTTGAGCATTACTGCACTGTTTAATTGTCAAAACAGTTCTAATTCAGCTAATTCAGTTCAGTATAATAACAGATTTTGTTTACACACAGTTAAATGTCAAAGCAATTCTATGTTAAACAATTCAAGTGTAAGTACAGTTTCTATGTCAAATGTAAGTACAGTTTAATTGTCAAAAACATTTCTATCTAAGCTATACAGTTTAGTCAAACAGTTCCAATTTAAACAATTCAGTTTAGCATAAGTATGCAGTTAGTTCTATTTAACCCATAGATAGGGCCCTATCAGGTGCTAGCTTTCTGGGCCAGAGTGGATCTGGGAGCAACGGCAATGAAGGGGTACTCCGCATTCCCCAAAGGTCCAGCATCACGGGTACCTCACCATCAGATTGTTTAGTGTCATATCCAGGACATTGGTTGGGTGGATCTTGCCACTTAAATATTATTTGGACAAGGAAAAAACATTTGGAAACCCTCAAAATTAAATCACAGTCGGATTCAGGTGAAAAAGAAATGTTTGGGTTATTTCCAAGAATATAAGAAAACGAACAGATTTGTTTTCATTAAAAAGCAACCAGGAAGGTCTGATAAGGGAAACTTAATTGCTTAATATTATTTGAACAAAGAAAATGGTTGGAAAATGTTTTTAAAAAAAAAGAAAAAAGAAAAAAGTAAAGAGGATTTTGGCAAGTAGATAGACTATCTGGTTTGGTTTGGTTTGGTTTCTTTGTTTAATGGCATATCAACCTTTGTAGGTTATTTAATGCCAAAGCTATTCTCCTCGAAGAACAGTAGTGGTACTATTTAACCCATAGCTGGGAGGATAAGGGGGTGGGTTCATACCTTTCCCAAGAGTATTTGCCCGAAAGTGAACGTAATAGTACGAACTCGCTTACTACGATTCCGCAATACATCGCTTTAACCATTACACCACGAGGACACCCCCCCTAGACTATCTGGGATATTTATGAAATAATCAGATAATGACATCATGTTTGCATTAGAAAAATGACCAGCGAGTTCTAATGAGAGAATCTTAATTCATTAATATATTTTTGATGAAGAACATACCTAGAATCTAAAATAAAGAAAAATGACTTGACTGACTGTCTGATTTATTTCTGAGATTATCAGAGACGAATAGGATTGTTTGCATTAAGAAATGTTTGGGTGGTTAGTCTGATTGGGAAATATTGGTTTGATAATTTAGCCAACTCCTCTTCGTCAACAAAATTAGAAAATCAGATCCGTCACAAAAGTTTATGCCCATCCAGGGCTCGACTGAATATAGAGAGAGTAGGAGGAAAAAGGAAATCTAAGACCCTGCTGGTACCAGGTATGAGTGAGAGAGACAAATTAAAGTAGGTTGGAGTTGGGAGGTTGGATCTTGTGTCTGACAACTAAAAAGTGGACGATTCCCCAAATTAAGAAAAGCTATTTTAAAGAAAATTGAGATAAGGAGAAATTGACATTAAGAATGTGTAAATAGCATTATCAGCCACCTCCATGACTCAATATAAACTCAAGTTTTCAACATTTCTTTGAGAGAGAGAGAGAGAGAGAGTGTTAGAATTAAAGTCAGAGGAGAGATTCCAAAGAGAGTTGGTTTACCACCGCCACTTAATCCAGGACATTGTACCAGACTCCGAACACAAAAAAAAAGAAAATACTTGCGTTACTACTGGACGTTTACCACTGTTTTGCATATTTTTGTATCATTTGACAAGAAAGGGTTAAAACTGTTGTATACACACAAACAATATACACCAAAAGAGTTGTTACATTTGCAACTCATGTTGTTTTGGGGTTGTTTTTTTTTTTTTTGCTTTTGTTTGTTTATTTGAGTGTGAGTGTGTATGTGTGAGTTGGAGAATTATTTTGGTGTAACCGGCGACCTTCGACCTGTTAATCACTTCGGTAATTTCATGAAGCGACCTTCTAAACTTTTGTGATCAAAACACAAGGTGGACAGAGTGTTGGATGGTCATGAAGAACACAAATTTATAGTTATGACCAATATCGACCTCAGGAGGTTACAACTAAAATCCCAAGTGGTCATAAATTTTCTATTTTTGTGTATTTTAAACGCACTTGAAGAAAAAAGCTGAAATAAAAAAATGTCTTGTATACCAGAGCGAATAAAATGAATGATTTGATACATATATGTATGTGTGTTTGCACATGTGTGTGTATGTGTGTGTGTGCTTACGTGTGCATGTGTCTGCGGTCATTTGTGCTTGTGTGAGTGTGTGTCTACCTGTGCTTATGTATGTATGAACGTGGGCACGTATACGCGTATTTTTTATGAATGAGTGGGAATACACACTCACACGCATATATATATATATATATATATATATATATATATATATATATATATATAACTTTGGAACAACTATAGACCAGCCAAACCGGCTAGGATTGTAGAATATTGTTGCATATTTACCATTGACTGAGTCGTCAATCAGAGATTCTCTCCACAGGACGCACCTGTGAAAATAAGTGGAAGCAGTCAAGTGGTTAAACGGAAATGTGTGGGTGTTATGAAATGATATATGCAGATGCCCTCATGAGATAGCAGTACTGTGAGTTTTGGAGTCAGTCTCGAGCTTCCCGCTAGAAAAGAGCGGTTAGTCAAGGGAGCGCCTGTGAGTGGCAGGGCACCCCACTGGGGCAGCGTCTCTCAGAGCTGCCCACAGTGGGCCTCCGGTTGAGTACCCTCCGGACCGAGAAGCAGAAGAAGTTCTAAGTCGGGCCTTGAAGATAACACAGCGTCGTATGGTCAAGAGAAGTAGTAACGGGTCATTGTGGCAGTCTCCATTCATCCCTGTCTGTTTTTCCCTCATACCGCAGAAGCTTTCACTTCAAGAAGAATAAAGAGAGTTATAGTTTTTATAAAGTTAGTGTCATGCTTATTCCTTCATGCCTGTTCATCAATAATCTCTAAATATCACCCACCCAGTGCAGTTCCCAGATGGGCCCTGGACAGGCCTGGATAGTAAAAATCCACCCGTTAGAATCGGTGAGAAAAACTTTCAGAATGAAAACAATAATGATAATTTGCAAACAGTGAGTAGTGTATTCGCTAATGGTTCGGGATACCCGGGTTCAATCCCAGATTGCGTCATACCAAATACTTTTAAAATAGTACTTGATACCTCCTTGCTTAACACTCAGCAATATAAGGCACGAATCAAGGGTAAAGTGGAGCAATCCAGTGAAAGGAGTAGTGCCCTCGCTTACACCTTGGTGTAGAAGCTATTGAAAAGGGAGCCTTCAGGTCGCCCTCGACTACGGTCGCCAACTTTACTTACTTACTTATGTAGAGATAGTAATATCAACTGCAGTTAGTGCCCTTGGAACAGTTCCAAAATGCCGCATATTGACCTTTGACCGAGCCGTCAATCAGAAGTTCTCTAGACAGGACGCTCCTGAGAAAATAAACGGAAGCAGTTTCGTGGTTGATTGGAAATATGTGTGTGTTACGAAATGATACATGCTGATGCCTATATGAGATAGTGGCAATCTTTCAGCGCCAGCTTGCAGCGGTCAGTTGAGCCTGCAGATTGAGAACCATGGCCGCACTGGGGAGGTGGGGGACTGGCGGGTAGCCTGCTGTTGAAAACCGGTTGAATATGTCTCATCAGAATTGAAGACGTAACACCTTGAAGATAACACAACATGGTATGGTCAAGAGAAGAGGTAGCTATGGATTAACATAGCAGTCTTTATTCGTCTCTCTCTCTCTCTCTCTCTGTCCGTCTGTCTCTCTCGCACGACAGAAGCTTTGACTCCAACAATAAAGAGAGTTATATTTTTATAACCATGTGTTGTAGTCGGGCGTCCTCTATGTATATTCATTCTTTTATGGCTATACGACGTATGCCAAATACATCTCTGCAGAGGCTAAGACAACCCTCCCAACGAATGTCCTAGTAATGACACTAAACTGCATCTGATGATGAGGTTCCAATCTTAGAACCCTGAGGAACATCGAATAAGCCTTTATTCCCATTACTCCCAGGCCCACTTTGACCCGTACTGTTAGGCTCCCATCTACGGTTAAAATAGAACTGTCTAACCATTCAACTGTGAGCAAACAAAAGACTGGTGTTAAATTAAATTGTTCGTGTTACACAGCTATAGTTGAAACTATTAATTGTGCGTAAACAAATGATTAATTATAAACAGAATTATTCGTGTTAGATTGGAATACTATTTAACAGTGTGCACACAAATGAGCTCTCGCTTGTTTAGAATATTACCAATAAACTATTTTTACAAATTATATATATATATATGTGTGTGTGTGTGTGTGTGTGTGTGTGTGTGTGTGTGTGTGTGTGTGCTGAAATGGTAGATTGATAGTTAGAGTGTTCACCAATGACCCGGGAGACCTGGGTTCAATCTCTGGTCGAATCATACCAAAGACTCAAAAAATGTTACTTGATGCCTCCTTGCTTAACACTCAGCATTATAAGGTACAGATCAAGGGTATAGTGGAGCAACCCAGGGAAAAGAGTAGCGCCCTCCTCTACACCTTGGTATAGCAGGTATCAAAAAGGGAGCCTTCCGGTCACCCTCGACTACGGTGGCCAACTTTACTTTCATCATCATCATCATCATGTCGTGCGGCTAGCACGGATATCCCTGACCCTCTCTCTCCACGTCTCCCTATCATTCATCGCCTCCAGCAGGTCCTCAGGGTTACATCCCGTATCATCACATAGCTGCTGTATGTATGTTCGAGCTGGTCGTCCTGGTTTTGATTGGCCATATGCGGGGGTCTACAGGAGCACATCACTTACGATCTTGTCCTTGCTTCTCCAGCAGTGTCCAGCATGTCTGGTTCGTCTAGCTTGTATAGTTTTCGTGACAGGTGGTAGGTGACCGTACAATTGGCGCCTTGTGGGGTGTTGCTGCCAGGACTTGTTTAATATTGCTCGCAACTCGTTCTTCATTCAAGGAAGAACACTAAACATTTTTGAGTGTTTCTACATTTTAGCAATTGAGGAAATAGATGATATAATTTCCCTCCCTGTTCTTTCCTTATCTGTCTCAAGTCTTTAGAACTTAATGCGCTTGCCCAAACAGATACATACATACATACATACATACAAATGCCTTAAAATGTGCTTGCCTAAGCACATATATACACTCACACATCCATAACTCAACCTGTTTGTCTATATGTATGCATAGATAGATAGATAGATAGATAAGCACACACACACACACACACACACATACATACATGCATACAAACGCCGTAAAATACGCTTGCCCAAACACCCATATACACACACGCATAAACAACTCAACCTGTTGGTCTATATGCATGTATGCATGTATATACATATTTACCAACCCCTCCGCTTGGGCAGGATATGACACAAGGTCAATTTTTTTAGCAAAGTTTAACAGGTTTAAATTCAGAGTTTTCCTTCTCCTAGACTAGTTGCCTCACTAAGACTGAAGAACCTAGTCTGCCCTACTATTTAGCCACAGCTGGAGGGAGAATAATTAGATTCATACCAAGGGTATTAGTGCAATGTGAAATTCAATCAGTCTCGTCCAGGATTTGAACTCGTGTTTCCGTGTCCATTTCCTACGACAGTAACCATTACACCACGGGCACCACTGTATGCATGTATATATGTATGCTTAGATAGATAGATAGATAGATGTACTTACAAATGCCTTAAAATGTGCTTGCCCCAAAAAACATCCACATATACACGTACATACACAACGCAACCCGCCTGTTTATATGAATGTATGTATGTAAGTACGCATTAATAGATAGATAGATAGATAGATAGATAGATAAGCACATATGCATACATATTTACAAACGCCTTAAATTGGGCTGGGCCAAACACACACACACACACACACACACACACACACACACACACACACACACAACTAAGCCTGCCTGTCTACATGTATGTATCTATCCATGTATGTATGTAAGGTTAGATAGATCTAGATTTTTAATTATGAAGACGTAGTAAATTCGTGTTTTTAAATGAATAGCAGACTTTACATTTGTCATATTTTAAGAAATGTTGAAAATTAAGTTAATTAGATTTTGTAATTAATTTTTAAAAAAATTATCTTGTCATGGAAAAAATGGATAGTTTATTCCAAACCAAAAAAAAATATCATGTCTTTTGGATATCAAATTAATATTCTGTTGATCAGCTCTTGGGTTTGATAATACTTCTACGTCATATCAGGTGGTCTATTTGACGCTCGCATTCAATATGTGTGAGGTTATTTCTTTCTTTATGACACGGCAGGCACGAAGTCAACTGTGTCGTTCTGATATTCCAGAGGTTATCAATAGGATTTGAATCGAGGGAAATCGCTGACCAGACCGTATATGAGAATCTTTCAATCACTTGTCAGTGTCTTTAGCATTGGCCGACGGAGTGTTATCTAGTTGGGAAATGAATCCCTTTACTTCTCTGCAATTGGGATTATGAAACATTCTAAAGCCGTTTTTACTGGCGACATTTGTCACAGTGCCATCAATTTGCAACCATCTCATTTCTCCAAACGAAAACACTAAGATAAAAAAAGGTTTTTTCCTCTTGTTTTTCAAAAACGTGACTTGCTTGTCTCTTAAGGCGATACGAGACTTATCAGCTTTGGACCATTGTGCAACAGTTTCAATTTTCGTTTCGGAGAGGTTACAACATCCGAGTGCGATTTGCTAACAGCTCTCAGTAAAGATGTAATATAATAAAGAATTATAATTAATTATTTTTGTGAATTATTTTATTTCAATGATAAATCGCGTACGAGGTAAAAACTTTGAATTTGACTTCAAAAGTCAGATGTTCGAGTTTGGAAAGGTCAGAAGCATGCACATATCATACCGGATGTCAAAATAAAACGGAAGGGTTTGTTTTTAGGTCAGCTATGATATATTAAGATAAGCATTTTAGATAGGTGTCAGCTGATTTTAGAATGAGGTAGACTGGAAAATTTAAATTTTACGTGTTATTCTTAGATTGGTTAAGAGAGTAATAAGTAGAATATACAAAAGAAGTGTTCTAAGATGCAGTGTCGGTTTGTGAGTCAGTCAGTGAGTTTGGTCTACAGTTCCAGTCTGAGTCAAGTCGGCTATTGAGGCGGGCAGTCTCTTTGGGGATTTGGGCTTGGTCGGTGAAGAGAAATATCGAAGTCTGTATTTGTTAGTCTCGCCAGCCATGAATTCAACCCTCTGCTTTTCTAGTGAAATGACGCTTATCTTTCATTCTTTTTCTCTCGTTTCGGGCGACTATAAAAAACTAGTGGAGGCAATGAATTTTTGTATCAAAAACATCTATGTTCGTCTTTTTCTTGCGTGCGTGACAACTTTCATAATGAGTCACTCGATGTGACATCTTTATTCATGTTTATCTTTATCCATATTTGGTGCCGCAGTGTTACACCTACGTTTATTTGGTGCCGTGTTGGTGAGGTAACGTTACAAAAGGATACTCCACACTCCCCTCGAATGGTGTAATGGTTAGCACTCTAGACTAAGAAACCTTCTCGAGTGTGTTAGTGTCCCACTGGACGCTTCATACAAACGACCTAGAGCCATATCTAAGCAAAAGGCTTAGTAAATTACTACTCTATAGTCCTCAGAGCTCCAGAACAGGAGCTTCACCACTTGATACAGTTTAGTGTCATACTCATAGTTTTAATCTTTCATACAGACAGCGTATTCTAAACGCCGACAATATGGTGGAGAGAGAGAGAGAGAAAGAGAGAGAGGGGGTGGGGGGTATATTTAAAATAATAATCCAGTTAGCAATGACAATTGCAAATTATTAATTTTGTGACACGCATTAATATATAACTGGGAATGCGTAATGGTTAAAGTGATTGACTGTGACATCAGAGGGAGCGAGTTCAAACCCCACTCTCGCTATTACGTTTACTTTCGGACCAATACCAGCGAAAAAGGTATGAGACCACCTATCCCCCCCAGCTCAAGTTTAAATAGTACCCGTACTGTTTTTTTCTAAAAGGATGACTTTGGCATTAAATAACCCACGAAGATTGATATGTCAGTAAGCAAAAAACAAAAAGTATAAAGGTATTCACCTGTTGATTAAACGTCCCAACTTTATCATCATCATCATGAAGCAAAATACGTAGGCGAAGGAAAATTTACAAATTGTAGTCGGCAACTCCGGTTCCCCGTATAAGAATTTAAAGGAATTTATTAGACAATTTTAAGCAAGATAACATAAGGCGACATGAAGCTAGAAAAGAAACATGAAGTAACAAATTCGTAGCCACAAATAACAACTTAGACCACGTGGGAACATTAAAATATATCAGTCTTTTACTACACATAGATATACACCTTCAACGTGTCAAATATATCATGAATGAATAGTCCATGAACATAAATGTCTTTCTTCTTTTCTTTTCTTTCGTTTTCATTCAAATTGAGAGAGAGAGAGAGAGGGTATATAAAATTGGGTATAAGGAGAAACGGTCTCAAAGTTTACTTATCTTTTTTTTTTTCGACGGGGTTCCTGTGGAGAATATTTCCTCTTTTACGGGCTAATAGACTTTATGCTATTTTTAGTACTGACTTGAAGAAATGGCTCCTTCGTGTCCGAGATATTATTTGTCTTCCTCTACCCGGAGTACTTGGCTTTGGTTCTGTCCGCTACGAACCCTGTCCAACAACTAATTTTCTTATTATCTATTTCCACTGACGGGAAGGAGTCCCCACTTCCGTTTTGGGGTCCCAGCCAATCATTTGGCTTCTCTCTTTTTCCTTCCCGTGTCAGACGACCCGAGTGAGGTCACCAAGGATAAACATCTGGTCTCCACTGTGACCCACATTCTTTCTTAACGGTCAATCTCGGATGGCTTGCTACTGTTAATTCAAACACGAGGATAGTAGTCATCTTATTCCTATCGTCTCAGTGGGAGACCACGTGACAAAATTTATCAAACGACTGAATTTTTCATATTAGGTTGACCACCCAAAATATTTCCAAGTATAAAATTTTTTGTCTTTTTATGATAATCTCAGAAACAACCCAAATGATTTCTCCTGCCTTTCTAGTTATTTTTCTATATTTTTGGTCATTGGAATTTTCTTTGTCTGGGAAAAATTTAGCAATTTAGATTCTACTATCAGATTTTTCATTCTGGGCATTTTATAATACAAACCACTAGTTCTTTTTAGACTTCTTCATAGATATCCTAGATGGCCTATCTACTTGCATTTCTTTACTTGTCTATTTTTCAATAGGCAAGCACTTTATTTGTCCAAATAATATTTAAGCAATTAAAATTCTCTTAACAGTACAATTCTCTTAAGAGTACAATTCTTACCTTTTTCACTTAGTTTGATCACTTTCAATTGATTAACTTCCCCCTAATTCCAGTGTCACATCAGGAAATGGAGAAGGTGACTTGAGTTCAAACCTGAACGAAGCTGTTTGCATTTCATTGAACGCTAATAGCTTTGCGAAGGGTATACATCCAATTATTCTACCTCCAGCAATGGATAAATAGTAGAGCTGATTGGGCTCTTCAACCTTGATATACCAACAAGTCTTGATGAAAGAAAACTCTGAATTCAAAATTTTTAAACTCCGCTTAAAAATTGACCTAGAATCACGTGCTGCACGTGGTTGATTTAGCTATGGGTTAAATAGTACCACTACAGTTCTTCTGGGAGAATAGCTTTTGCATTAAATAACCTACAAAGGTTGATATGCCATTAAACAAAGAAACCAAACCAAACCATCTGACTATTTTAAAATATTATCTTAGAACAATGGGTTATCAGATCATATTAAAATATATAAAGAGGATTAGACATTAAACAACCAACCAAACTATTTACAACTTCTATAAGCAGATCCATTTACGATTGTTAGTTTACGTTAATTTTGTTTTTATTGGATAGAAAACTCAAATAACAAATAGGCTGGGGTTGAAGATTACACGATATTTGTCTCTGCCCCCTACCAGACAAGACTTGACACAAGGTCAATGACCCGAAGGTCAATTATAGTGGGGCTTAGGGGAGGGGAAGGTCGGACACGAGCCAAGGCTCTAGTCCTGCTTGTCTATGCTGGTCATCGACCCACTTAGTGCAATGAGGGTCTGATGAGCCCAGCTGGATATGGACCCGAATCTGGGTGCAGGCACGTATGCCTGATCATAGCTTAAACCGGACAGCAAGGTCCAGTGCTATACAACGGGGACAAAGGTGTCAATGATCCAGCTCGCCCACCCGAAGGTGGCCCAGCCTAAGCCGAGAGCCTTTCGGCTTCAAGTCTGCCATGGAGCATTAACCGTCGGTTGTAGAATACACCGATTTAATCTTTGCATAGGAGTATAACATCAAACAATCTAATGGTGAGGCTCTAATAATGCTGGGACTTTGAGGAATGATGAGTAACCCTTCATTGCAATCGCTCCCAGGTTCTCTCTAGTCTGGAATGGTAGCACCTGAAAGGGTCCTATCTATGGGTCAAATGGAACTATTTGACATTTAAACTTGGCGCAAACAAATGACTTATGCTAATCTGAATTGTTTCAGATAGAATTAGTGAAAAGGGTGAGGACGACTATTTCTTTCTATTTTTACATGTAAATTTTTTAATGAAATAGTTTTGGTTTGGTTCCTTCGTTTTTTAATGGCATATAAACCTTCCTGTGTTATTTAATGCCGAAGTCATGCCTGCCTTACAACAGTGATAGTGTTGTATTTTGACCTTTTGACCCGGCCAAAAATGCTATTCCAAGGTGATGCACCGGAAGGAAGTGACATATTCCAATGGCCAGTAATCGAAAGAGATCGCGTGGGCGGATTAAGGCTGATAATATAGGACAAGGTGAAGGTCCCACTGAGGCACTACTGGGTGATGCACCGGAAGAGAATGACCTCTGAACTGCATGACAGTTATTTCCGCTTGATGACGATTAAACATTCGATTTCAAAGATCGACTGGGCGTCGAACGATTATATAACGCCAGTTGAGTTCGACAAGCCAGTGGAGTTGCCAGTAGAGTTCCAGACAGTTGGAGCCGAGGTGTGGTAGGGAAAGCCACACCCGACCGAGGGGGCCCTCGGGAACCCCGTTTGAGTTTGGGGTCCAGAGAAGATGCTGATAAGATGCAGTAAAGAAAGCCAGCATCCAGCAGAGTGGGCCCGAGGCCTCCGGTTGAGCATCGAGAGAACAAGAAAGACACAACGCTGACGGCCATAAGTTTTGTGGTCAAAATATTGCAGTTATGTTCGATCTCCAGCTCCCTCTCACAGTAAAACCCCACACAACCTTTTCGAACCCTTGCAATAAAGTGAGAGGTAAATATTTTGTTAAAAAAGTCTTCCAGCGTCGTTTATTCCTGCGTCTTTCTGCGTGCGTCTGTCTTTGTCACTGCGTCTTATTATTGTGTCGTTATGATACGGCACATGAGAATATAACAATACTACTTGACCCATAGATGGGAGAATAAGGGAGTTTATACTTTTTCCTAGAGTAACAATATTTCTGTGCACTCCTTAATTTGGTTTTCTTTTGTTTATTAGTTTAACGGCACATCAAATCCTTATGGGTTATTTATGGCCAAAATGTGATTCATTTCTAAATGTTTGATTGCAGTCATAACTGTATTTTCAATGTTCCTTTGTTTTTGCTTTTTTTGTTTTTTTAAATTTTTTTTAGTTGAACTTTAAAAAAATTGTCTAAAATCTGTTTGCACACAGTTATATGATACCAAGTATTCCTATCTAATATGAATAATTTTCAATCAGTTGTATGGTTTCAAGTATTCCTATCTAATATCAATAATTCATTCTCAATAATATGATTTCAAGTTTCGCCAATGATCCGGGAGGCCTATGTTCAATCCCAGGTCGCGTCATACCAAAGACTTTAAAAATGGTGCTTGATAACTCCTTACTTAACACTCAGTAATATAAGGTACGAATCGAGGGTAAAGTGGAGCAATCCAGGGAAAGGAGTAGCGCCCCCCCCCTACAACTCGGTGTAGTAGCTTTTGAAAAGGGATCCTTCTGGTCACCAACTTACTTATATCTGTTTAATAATTTTTATATTCCAAGTATTCAGGAACAAAGGAATATAACAAATAAAAAGTTAAATATCTATTTAACACAACATTCTTTTTACTTTCTCACCAACCAAGACGCAGTAGGATTCGGATGAATTAATGCTACTGTCTCTTTACATGGCCTCTTGTCAAGCAGCCATCTTGTGTTACCGTTTTTTCCTTAAGGCTCAATTATTCGTTAGGGGAGATAACTCACTTTTAACAAAAATAATCATTTGTTTGCAGACAGGTATATGGTTTTAAATAATATAGTTTCGGCGTATTCTACATCCCCAACAGACTGGGCTAATGATATAATGGTCAACGAGCCCTTTAGCAGACCATTGTTAGCGAATCCAGTTCTCACTGGGTGCCCCATACTTCTGGCCTTGTGCCAAATAAAGACAACCTTAGTAAATGACTGCAATACAATAATAGTTCACATTCGTTTTGATCGGTTCATTATTATATGTTATATGATATTTGTTTGTAAATAAACTACGAAGGTTGATATATAGTTAAACAAAGAAACCAAAATAGAAATAGATCTACTTAAACCTTAAATAATGCCCTAACAGGGACGAACAAATCAGGGATTTCCCTTTTCTTTTACCGGTTGCTTTACCAAGTATAGTAACATTGTCTATTTCCGCATTATGCATGTCTGAGATTACATATATGCGTCTAACTTTCTCTGCTGGGATAAATAGCTATTATTGATAGTAAAATTTACTAATACCGATACTTAGCCTTTAAACAGATGTATCATATGTATCTTAAACAATCTAGAAAATGAACCAATCAAAACGAATATGAACACTTACTGTATAGTAGTCATTCACTAAGCTTGTCTGAATTTGGTTCAAGGCCAGAAGCATGAGGCGCCCCGTGAGAATTGAATTCGCTAACAATGGTCAGCTTAACTAGCTCGTTGACCATGAAGCCATCAGCCGAGTTGGCTGGGTGTTGGAATTCGAGTTGCCTTCTTGTTTCTGGCTGAGCAATACAAGATACTCCTTCTTAGTAATAAGACTGCATTAAGTCGGTATTTGTCGTACGACTCACCAATCGGACGACTGTGGCACAAGACCCTTTTTTACGTGGGTCCAGGCGCAGAGCCGTAGCCCCGACAACTCCGTAACTCCAAAAATGTCTCGGGTCCTGTCGGGATTCCGCTAAAAAAGAATTGCCTCAGGCGCCAGGCGATAAACTTTACCCCTTTCAAGGAGGGTAAAAACCTAGGGGGACAGCCTCCTGAGGCTCGAGGATCCCGGTCCTAGCGCGCCCGACATGAATGCCGACTTACAGGAACCATGTCAGACGGCCTCGACCGACTTCCAGCAGAGCTAGGACACATCCGACTAGATCTGTGGACCGACCAACACGGCCGACCGAGGTGTGTCTCAGCCTGGCAGCATTAAGTCTGTTTATTTGTCGCTGCCTCCCACCAGACACGACTTGACACAAGGTCAAAAGCCCGAAGGCCGATTAAAGTGGGGATGAAGGCGAGGGAAAGGTCGGGAACGAGCCGAGACTCGAACCCTGCTGGTCTATGCTGCTCATCGGCTCACTTGGTGCAATATGAGCCTGATGAGGCAAGCAGTTTCACGAACCCAAATGTGGGTCCGGGCACGTATGCCGGGTTATGGCTTGAACTAGACAGCAAGGTCTAGTGCCATACATAGGTTTCGAGAATGTCCGCGGGGACCTCCCTGGTTACGTTAAGTCTGGACTCAGTTAGTTCCCCATTGTTTATATGTGACTTAGTCGCGTTTGATTGGCTTATGTACTGCTTTTACTTTGGTCGACTTTCATTTGCTACCCTACTGCTTCTACTTAAGAGAGTCTATAAATATTTGCTGACAATTCGTAGACCGCCGATATCTATAGAAGATCCCCACTAAACAACCTAACACTGGGGCTGTAGATTACGCCGACTGCAGCTCTGCAGTGAGGTAAAAATCCGCTCAATGAGTGTTCTGGATATGACACTAAATTGCAATGATGGTGAGGCTCCAAGGGTATTTGTCCGAAAATGAACGTAATAGCGCGACTGGAGTACAAACTCGCTTACTACGATTCCGCAGTCCATCGCTTTAACCTTGACACCACGAGGACACCGCCGAAACGAATTAGAGCTAATTTGTTTACATACAGTTAAATGGTTATACATATGATCTGTAAATTGATAGTTAATAGGTAATCTTATTTTCAAATGAGTCAGAGCTAATTTATTTGACTAAAAGTATTACTATTGTTTGCACACACGTAAATTGTTCCAAATATTCTATCGCAAATAGTTCTATTTAATATCAATTATTTGTTTGTATTCACTTAAATGGTTTCAAATGTTGCTACCTAACATAAATAGTTTTATTTCCACACAGTTGAATGGTTTTAAGCATCGTCATGTAACACAGACTATTCAGTTTAGGAACACAGTTAATGAGTTTCAAGTATTGCTAATCAACACTTATAATTCTATTCAACATTACTCGTTTGTTAGCACAGAGTTAAATGGTTCCAAGTATTGCAATGTATCACTAAGAATCCAGTTAAACATCAGACATTTGTTTGCACACAATTTAGATGTCAAAGAGTTCTATTCAACCCATAGATTGGACCCTGTCAGGTGCTACTACTCCGGGCCAGAGAGGACCTGGGAGCAATGACGATCAAGGAGTACTCCGCATTCCCCAAAGCTCCAGGACAGGAGACTTACCATTAAATAGTTTAATGTCATATCTAGGACACGCAATATGGGGGTGTCTTATCCCTCAGAAGAATTGCCGTTGATGTATTCCACAGATCGAGCAGAAGGGGTTGAGTCGCGAATGGGTCTTTTGACAGCTGTCGCAAATGGGTCTTTTGACAACTGTCGCGAATGGGTCTTTTGACAGCTGTCGCAAATGGGTTTAGTTACGACTATATAGCCGAGAAAAATATGAAATTGTTATTTTAAAAAAGTGTAAAAAGGATCAAGAGAGGATTGACCACAATAAGTACAGTAATTATTACCATCAAATTTAAGAGTTAGGCAGATTTTGTATTTGGTTCATCAAGACCGTATAACTTTGGGTAAAGTGGAAAATAATGTTTCATGTATTTGGTTCATCAAGACCGTATAACTTTGGGTAAAGTGGAAAATAATGTTTTTCTAGTGCATTTTGTTTCGTTTCGTTGTTTAATAGCTTATCAACCTTCGAAGCTTATTCAATGCCCAACCCATCCTTTGTCGAAGAGTAACACTGGTACAATTTAACCCACAACTGGGAGGTGGACAAGTAAGTTCATACCTTTTCTCAAGGTTATCAATCCAAAAGTAAACATAATAGCATGACTGGAGTTCGAAATCGCTTACAACGATGTCACAATCCAGCTCGTTAACCTTACGCCAGGGGTACTGCCCCGATGCATTTTGTTAAGCTTTCTACAGTATACTTATACACAGTTTAAGTTACACATTTTTAAAAGCCTTATAGTCCTTAGACCTCCACAATGTCCAAACTCCCATTTGTTGGCTCCAATTGAAATATAGCTGAAAATGTCAAATGTTATAATCTGATTATATTTTATAGAATCGGAAACTACCTCCAGTAGTGAGGCTTCGCTTGCGGCGCTCTGGGAAGTATGCAGTTACCACTTCATTGCCATTACTCCTAGGTTCCCTCTGACACAGTGTGGTTGAACCTGTTAGGGCCCCATTCATGAGTTAAATACATCTGTTTAAAAATAGGGATATTCAATATGAATATTTGATATCATATAACATTAAATCATTTGTATTAAGAATAGTTATATGAAGCTAAAAATGTTTATTAAGGATTATTATTATTCAATTAAAACTATACAACAAGTGACAATTATCAAATTTGAAATACTTAGATGACATCATATAATTATTGATATTAAACAAAAATACATGAAACCATATAACTGGAAATGATTTGTATCGAATAGAAATAGTTGATGCTATATAACTATAAATCATTTGTATTGAAGATAGTTATTGTTGTTTTCTATGGATTATCATTATTATTTACTTGAAATTATGTAAGGCTTCTCTTAAATACTAATAAGCTTATATTGTTTTCTATGGATTATCATTATTATTTACTTGAAATTATGTAAGGCTTCTCAATAAACTCTTATCAAACAATAAGGCCCCTCTTAAAACATATTTCCGAATTAGATGATGGTCACATATCTTGTAGACGCCAGATTGTGTAATGCTTACAATTAAAGAGAATTGACCCCTAGAAATGCTTGTTTTCCTTTTTATTTTACCGTAGTGTTGATAACATTGGGTATTAGCGGGGAACTTGCAACCTTCAAGACCATTAAGTGCGACCTTGACAGCTTTTGTCAAAAGAACAATTACCCAACATCACTTAACATCCTGATACCTAAAACATTTCAGTCCAGTTGGCTGGAGGCATGCTGTAGAAAACACTGACTGCATCTCTGTTGAGGGGTAAGACCCCCTCACCAGAGATGCAGTAGGTGTATTCTGTAGCCCTAACCGACTAGACCATCAGCATATTTACTACCGTTTCTTTACTGTTCAATGTGTGTTTCTTGCAGAAAATGGGCTCAACCAAGTAACCATCATTGCACTGAAAAAAAAAAACATAAAGTGAAATTATTCAACATGGCACTCCAATGACCCACTGGATAAGGAAACAGGTCCTTGTCACATAACCAGAACGAATCGTAGTTGTTATTGTTTCATGCCATCAACAAACGCAAATTACTAAAATATACACACCTGGTTCTTATAATATGGGAGGAGATAGCTTACGTCCACCCACGTTTGTCTCCAGAAGTTCCCAATTACCTAATGGGACCTTCCATTCCTAGCGCAGTCGGCTCGGTCTGTCTAATACATTGACTGCATCTCTGCCGAGGGGTAAGACCACCTCACCAGTGACTGTCTTGTATATAGCATTAAACCATTAGATGGCATGGCTGCAGCCTTGGAGATTCGGGGATTGTGAAGTACCTCTTCATTGCCATTATTCCCAGGTCCACCTAGACCTGGAGTGGTAGCACGTGAAAGGGTCCTATTTATGGGTCAAATATAACAAACTAATTGCGCAAATAAATAACTGAGGTTAAATTGTGATTGTTATATAGCAATACTTGAAATCATTTAAAGGTGTGCAAAAAAGGGCGCAGGCTTATTTAAGAATATTATCTATAAAATATGTTAATAATTCGTATATATATTCAATATAAATGTATAAATAGGATCTAAAATGGTAAATATGCCATAAAACTCAACCCAAACAAACCAAAACCAAAAACATTCGCACAAAGAAGTAATCTTTATAAGGTTAATGAAATTTTTATTTCGTTTAATTTCTTTGTTTTAATAGCATATCAATCTTCTAGGGTTATTTAACGCCAAAACCATCCCTTTAGAAGTCTGAAAGGGAACGTAATAGGACAGGTACAGTACAAACTCACAACAAGATGTCACTGGTTAGCCACTGCGTCACAGAGATTCCTCCTTGTTTCCATTTAAGTTGTATACATTCATTTCAACCCTGCTAATCAATCTTTTCTTTATAAAACGGATTCGCACACAGTAATATAATACAAAGTATTCCTATTTAATCCAAATAGTATTTAAAACAGATGAATTTGACCCATAGATGGTTTGGTCTGTTTTCTTTGTTTAAAGACATACCACCCTCCGTGAGTTATTCAATTCCAAAGCCATATTTGGAGAAGAATAATAATGCAAGTATTTAAGTCAAGGTTGGTGGGATATGAGAGTTCGTATTTTTTCCAAAAATGAACGCAATAATGCGACTGGACATCGAACTCGTTAATTAGCAGTCCAACGCGTTAGCCATTGCAACAAGGGGACTACTCATCTATATATGGGCCCTTAAAGATTCTCGTGATTTAGAAATGGATATTCTTCAAACGAAAATCAAAACGCAAGTACATGAATCTTTAGTTAATGGCACAAATACAGACAGTTCGGTTTCTAAGGCTTAAAGAAACTACTCCTGTATCTATATAAGGAGCTACTCCTGTATCTATAAAAAGAACTACTCCTGTATCTATATAAAGAGCTACTCCTATATTTATAAAAAAAAACTACTCCTGTATCTATATAAAGAGCAACTCCTGTATCTATAAAAAAAACCTACTCCTGTATCTATATAAGGGACTAATCCTGTATCGATATAAGAACTACTCCTGTATCTATATACAGAAATACTTCTTTATCTATAAAGGAACTGCTCATAAATCTACACACGGAACAACTCCTGTATCTATATAAGGAACTACTCCTGTATCTACATACGGAAATACTTCTATATCTATAAAAGGAACTAATCCTGTATCTTTATACGGAACTACTCCTTTATCAATATATTAAAACTTCTTATGTATCTATATATGGAACTACTCCTGTATCTATATAAGGAATTACTCCTGTAACTATATAAAGAAAAACTACTTCTGTATCTATATAAACAAATATAACCATGAGTTAGTGCATGTATTGACTCAATCCCTATGCAACAGACAGGACGTGATACAAGGCCAATTTAAGTGGAGTACAGTGATTTGAAATCAGTTTTTCTTCTCCAAGATTGGTTACCTAACCAATTCTAAAACCCCCAGTTTGCCCAACTACTTAACCGTAGTTGGAATGAGAACAGATATATTAATGCTTCTCTCAAGGTAATTACCACAAAGACAAACAGCCTTGTCTAGAATTCGAACTCGGGTAGTTGATTCCATATCGTAAGGCGTTAAATGCATCAATGGTTAGTCAGTGTGATGATTGAAAAAGTGTTTTTGGTCACCCAAAACTATTTCTTGTTAAACATGAGGAGTTTTAACCTGTGTGGTGTCAGAACGGGTACGTATCAACTGCGAGTTTATTGTTAGCTATAAGTGCGCATGCTCATTTGTCCTGCTTAGCGATGAACCGTGTAACTATTCAAAATGTCTGCTACTTGGACGAGCCAATCAAATTTAAGAAGTCTACGGTTATCAGTCATCTCGTGGAAGAGAAATAAACGGATAATTAAACATCACAATTTTTTTATAGGAATTTTGCATAAATGACCCACTGTCCTTGTTTTTTTTGGGTTTTTTGTTTGTTTGCTTTTTTATTGCCCTGGGAGTCGTAGACAAAGCGCCTACTAAATGAAAAATCACGCAGTATTCCAACTTCGGTTTTTGGATAAATCAGAAACAGATAAACAAAAGACATTAACTTAATTTTGATGGATTTAGATTTTATCAAACGATAAGGCTTCTCTTAAAGTGTATTTCCGAATTAGATTGTCGTTACTTATCAATAAATATCTAGTAGACGCCAGGGGGCGTAATGGATATCGTCGACGTGAATAGACTCGAAGAGTCAAATTCAAGTACTGGAAATGGTTTTCTTTTAGTGCTAATACCATTATAAAGGAGTAGGGAACCTGCAGGCTTCTAACCAATCAAGTGCGGCCTTCACAGTTTTGTCAAAAGACTAATAGCCCCATCATAATACCTTCTTGCTTTTTCATAAGGAAGTAGTGTAGTGTTATATACGGTAAATTGCAGCGTACAAATTGACTTTGTAAACCCGAAATAAACCTCTACAAAACAAGGAGTACTTATATGGCACTGTACGCATTAGCATTATTACTGTACTTATATGGCACTGTACTTATATGGTACTGTACTTATATGGCACTGTACGAATTGGCATTATTACTGTACTTATCTGGCACTGTATGCATTGGCATTATTACTGCATTTAAATAGCACTGTACTTATAAGGCACTGTACGCTTTGGAATTATTACTGTACTTATATGGCACTGTACTTATATGGTACTGTAATTATATGGCACTGTACGCATTGGCATTATTACTGTACTTATATGGCACTGTACTTATATGGCACTGTACGCATTGGCATTATTACTGTACTTAAATAGCACTGTACTTATATAGCACTGGACACATTGGCATTATTACTGTACTTAAATAGCACTGTACTATTATGGAACTGTACGCATTGGTATTATTACGGTACTTAAATAGCCCTGTACTTATATAGCACTGTACGCATTGGCATTATTACTGTACTTATATGGCACTGTACTTATATGGCACTGTACGCATTGGCATTATTACTATACTTAAATAGCACTGTACTTATATGGCACTGTACGCATTGGCATTATTACTGTACTTAAATAGCACTGTACTTATATAGCACTGTACGCATTGGCATTATTACTGTACTTAAATAGCACTGTACTTATATAGCATTGTACGCATTGGCATTATTACTGTACTTATATGGCACTGTACGTATTGGAATTATTATTGTGCTTAAATAGCACTGTACTTAAATAGCACTGTGCTTATATAGCACTGTACGCATTGGCATTATTACCGTTCTTATATAGCACTGTACTTATATGGCACTGTACGCATTGGCATTATTACTGTACTTAAATAGCACTGTACTTATATGGCACTGTACTTATATGGTACTGTAATTATATGGCACTGTACGCATTGGCATTATTACTGTACTTATATGGCACTGTACTTATATGGCACTGTACGCATTGGCATTATTACTGTACTTAAATAGCACTGTACTTATATAGCACTGTACACATTGGCATTATTACTGTACTTAAATAGCACTGTACTTTTATGGAACTGTACGCATTGGTATTATTACGGTACTTAAATAGCCCTGTACTTATATAGCACTGTACGCATTGGCATTATTACTGTACTTATATGGCACTGTACTTATATGGCACTGTACGCATTGGCATTATTACTATACTTAAAATAGCACTGTACTTATATGGCACTGTACGCATTGGCATTATTACTGTACTTAAATAGCACTGTACTTATATAGCACTGTACGCATTGGCATTATTACTGTACTTATATGGCACTGTACGTATTGGAATTATTACTGTGCTTAAATAGCACTGTACTTAAATAGCACTGTGCTTATATAGCACTGTACGCATTGGCATTATTACAGTTCTTATATGGCACTGTACTTATATGGCACTGTACGCATTGGCATTATTACTGTACTTAAATAGCACTGTACTTATATGGCACTGTACGCATTGGCATTATTACTGTACTTAAATAGCACAGTACTTATATAGCACTGTACGCATTGGCATTATTACTGTACTTATATGGCACTGTACTTATATAGCACTGTACGCATTGGCCTTATTACTGTACTTAAATAGCACTGTACTTATATGGAACTGTACGCATTGGCATTATTACTGTACTTAAATAGCACTGTACTTATATAGCACTGTACGCATTGGCATTATTACTGTACTTATATGACACTGTACTTATATGGCACTGTACGCATTGGCATTATTACTGTACTTATATGGTACTGTACTTATATGGCACTGAACGCATTGGCATTATTACTGTACTTAAATAGCACTGTACTTATATAGCACTGTACGGATTGGCATTATTACTGTACTTTTATGGCACTGTACTTATATAGCACTGTACGCATTGGCATTATTACTGTTCTTAAATAGCATTGTACTTATATGACACTGTACGCATTGGCATTATTACTGTACTTATATGGCACTGTACTTATATGGCACTGTACGCAAAGAATTATTACTGTATTAAATAGCACTGTACTTATACAGCACTATACGCATTGGCATTATTACTGTACTTAAATAGCACTGTACTTATATGGCACTGTACGCATTGGCATTATTACTGTACTTATATGGCAGTGTACTTATATGGTACTGTACTTATATGGCACTGTACGCATTGGCATTATTACTGTACTTAAATAGCACTGTACTTATAGGGCACTGTACGCATTGGAATTATTACTGTACTTAAATAGCACTGTACTTATATGGCACTGTACGCATTGGAATTATTACTGTACTTAAATAGCACTGTACTTATATAGCACTGTACGTATTGGCATTATTACTGTACTTATATGGCACTGTAGTTATATGGCACTGTACGCATTGGCATTATTACTGTACTTATGTGGCACTATACTTATATGGCACTGTACTTATATGGCACTGTATGCATTGGCATTATTACTGTACTTAAATAGCACTGTACTTATATGGCACTGTACGCATTGGCATTATTACTGTGCTTATATGGCACAGTACTTATATGGCACTGTACGCATTGGCATTATTATTTTACTTAAATAGCACTGTACTAATATGGCACTGTACGCATTGGTTTATTACTGTACTAATATGGCACTATACGTATATTGCACTTTACTTATATGGTACTGTATGCATTGGCATTATTTCTGTACTTATATGGCACTATACTTATATGGCACTGTACGCATTGGAATCATTACTGTACTTAAATAGCACTGTACTTATATAGCACTGTACGCATTGGCATTATTACTGTACTTAAATAGCACTGTACTTATATAGCACGTACGAATTGGCATTATTACAATACTTAAAAAGCACTGTACTTATATGACACTGTACGTATTGGCATTATTACTGTACTTATATGGCACTGTACTTATATGGCACTGAACGCATTGGCATTATTACTGTACTTAAATAGCACTGTACTTATATAGCACTGTACGGATTGGCATTATTACTGTACTTTTATGGCACTGTACTTATATAGCACTGTACGCATTGGCATTATTACTGTTCTTAAATAGCATTGTACTTATATGACACTGTACGCATTGGCATTATTACTGTACTTATATGGCACTGTACTTATATGGCACTGTACGCAAAGAATTATTACTGTATTAAATAGCACTGTACTTATACAGCACTATACGCATTGGCATTATTACTGTACTTAAATAGCACTGTACTTATATGGCACTGTACGCATTGGCATTATTACTGTACTTATATGGCAGTGTACTTATATGGTACTGTACTTATATGGCACTGTACGCATTGGCATTATTACTGTACTTAAATAGCACTGTACTTATAGGGCACTGTACGCATTGGAATTATTACTGTACTTAAATAGCACTGTACTTATATGGCACTGTACGCATTGGAATTATTACTGTACTTAAATAGCACTGTACTTATATAGCACTGTACGTATTGGCATTATTACTGTACTTATATGGCACTGTAGTTATATGGCACTGTACGCATTGGCATTATTACTGTACTTATGTGGCACTATACTTATATGGCACTGTACTTATATGGCACTGTATGCATTGGCATTATTACTGTACTTAAATAGCACTGTACTTATATGGCACTGTACGCATTGGCATTATTACTGTGCTTATATGGCACAGTACTTATATGGCACTGTACGCATTGGCATTATTATTTTACTTAAATAGCACTGTACTAATATGGCACTGTACGCATTGGTTTATTACTGTACTAATATGGCACTATACGTATATTGCACTTTACTTATATGGTACTGTATGCATTGGCATTATTTCTGTACTTATATGGCACTATACTTATATGGCACTGTACGCATTGGAATCATTACTGTACTTAAATAGCACTGTACTTATATAGCACTGTACGCATTGGCATTATTACTGTACTTAAATAGCACTGTACTTATATGGCACGTACGAATTGGCATTATTACAATACTTAAAAAGCACTGTACTTATATGACACTGTACGTATTGGCATTATTACTGTACTTATATGGCACTGTACTTATATGGCACTGTACGCATTGGCATTATTACTGTACTTATATGGCACTATACTTATATGGCACTGTACTTATATGACACTGTATGCATTGGAATCATTACTGTACTTAAATAGCACTGTACTTATATAGCACTGTACGCATTGGCATTATTACTGTACTTATATGGCACTATACTTATATGGCACTGTACTTATATGGCACTGTATGCATTGGCATTATTACTGTACTTATATGGCACTGTACTTATATGGCACTGTACGCATTGGCATTATTACTGTACTTTAATAGCACTGTACTTATATGGCACTGTACGCATTGGCATTATTACTGTACTTATATGGCACTATACTTATATTGCACTGTACTTATATGGCACTGTACGCATTGGCATTATTACTGTACTTAAATAGCACTGTACGTATATAGCACTGTACGCATTGGCATTATTACTGTACTTATATGGCACTATACTTATATGGCACTGTACTTATATGGCACTGTATGCATTGGCATTATTACTGTACTTATATGGCACTGTACTTATATGGCACTGTACTTATATGGCACTGTACGCATTGGCATTATTACTGTACTTTAATAGCACTGTACTTATATGGCACTGTACGCATTGGCATTATTACTGTACTTAAATAGCACTGTACTTATATGGCACTGTGCGCATTGGCAATATTACTGTACTTATATGGCACAACATTTTAAATAAAGGTTACTAGGCCTCTCGGTAGTCGACAATATGTTTGTGTGTAAACCTATACTGCAAGGGTAGGTCAAACAAAGAACGTTGAGCTAAAATTTTTCAGGTCGACTTGTATGTTGCAATTTATTTCATACGGAATTAAAAATTGTTTTTGTATTTACTGAACGGTTGGCGTTATACGTAATCCATATATATATATATATATATATATATGAATATTAAATTTATGGTACAAGAAAATTTATATAAGCAAATTAACAGAGACATCATTGGTAACGAAAGAAGGTGAACTATACTAAAATAGTAAAATGGCGAGGGCCCTTTCGTCCGGCAAGGCAAGATTGAAGAAGAAGTATCTTATTTTTATAGCTATCAAGTAGTATGTAAAATGTATAATCTTATTTAAATTACCAATGATTTTAGGGCTGTACCTATCCTTAAAGTATTTTATTATATTTCAGGTAAAAGAAAATTTATATAAACAGATTAATAGAGACATCATTGGTAACGAAAGAGGGGGAGAACTATACTAAAAGAGTGAGATGAACGAGGGCCCTTTCGTCCAGCGCTTTTCAAGTTTATACACCGGAAATCGGTTAAAAACGGGGTATAGATTATATAATGTGGATTGTAGGGACGAGATGAAAAAAAACCCGAAAAAAAAAGCAAATTTTTAACTCACCCCTGTCTCCAGCAGTTCCCCAAAGACATTTAAGATGTGATTGTTTAACTGCCAGCATAGAGAGGGGCGATTCATAGAGATATAAATCGCCTCCCAGACTTTGGGATGAAATTTGTCTCTAGCTCTGTGCAGGACAGAGAAACAATCATTTTCATTACTGGTTTTGCAAGTATTTACTGTAAGCAAATGCTCACCAATAGCCGAATCCATTGCCTGAGAGTGTCCGGATGTTAGTCGGCCCGACAAGAGAACTCTGGGTATATGCTGTCTAACTGTCCTTTCGAGGCGTTGACAAGTCATGCCTATATATGACGAACTACATCGACATACAAATTTGTATATTAAATTACTTTCTTTAAAAATAGGCAACTTGTCCTTATTTGTAGAATTAAAGGCCGGCCTCGTAGTGAATATTGGTCTTAGTTTAAAAAGAAATATGAGTAATTTTCAAAAGTTTTTCTTTTATACGGTACAATATATATATATATATATATATATATATATATATATATATATATATATAATACCATATAAAAGAAAAACTTTTGAAAATTACTCATATTTTTTTATGTAATATTTATTTTAGTAGACCCTATATCTTTAAGATATTAGATCTGCATTTTCACACAAAGAAATAATGAGAAATTTAAAAATAAAGGTTCAGAAAGAAAACACAAAATTCCGGCCTCCCTATCTCCCTAACCCAAATTTCATTTTTTTTTTCCAATGTAAAGACCAGATCATTTGTTTTTCCTATCTGGTTGACAAATAACATTCAATTCCTGTATCAAGATATATCAATTTTTGACTTCTCTTTCCTTTTCACTTTTTTTTTTATCTAATGGCAAACAAACTTTTAAGCCCAAATGAAGGAAATAAGTAAAAAAAAAAAAAAAAAAAATAGAATAAAGAATTAAATGGATTTGGGAAGAGAAAATTATCTACTATAAACAATTTACATGGTTATTAATAAACTCTTAACAAAATTAAATTATATTATAAAACATTACATTGTATATTAATACTATTTAAAAAAACAAACAAAAAAGGAAATTGTCATATCAATAATTTTATTCTATTCAATATAATTGATCACATTAAAAGTAAAAATAAAAAAATATACAAGTAACTGTTAAGACATTATCTAGAATTATAAACAAATACAACATAATATTATTTATCCTCCAGATTATAATTATATCTTACACATTATCATAATATTCATATTATTACAAAACCTCAAATCCCTAAATTTAGATATAAGATATACCAAGTATCATAGATAATACCATATCACAATTGATATTATTACTATTATAACAACTAAACATTATACTTATTAATAATATAAACAAATTATCAACTCATAATTAAAATAATAAATATTAATAACATCAATGCTAACAAAAGCAACCACAGACACCAAGAACTATATATATATATATATATATATATATATATATATATATATATATATATATATATATATATGTGTGTGTGTATATATATATATATATATATATATATATATATATATTTTATTATCATTCATATATATATATATAGTGATATGAATGTGAATGTTTTTCTGTATTATATGTGTATGTGTGTGTGTGTATGTGTGTATACACATGTCATGAATGATAATAAGAGTATATATATATATATATATATATATATATATATATATATATATATATATACACTCTTATTATCATTCATTTATATATATATATATATATATATATATATATATATATATGTATACAAACTCTGGTTATTATCTTTCGCCGTATACGCTAAGGTTTCCATTTGTATACAGCATAACATTTGTTCATGCACTTTGCCAACAATATTACGACGGGAGAAAAGATGCTAATGTCACGAATCGATTTTATTCCTAACATATCTTATGACAGGCGTGACAATCTAACAATCCGTTCAGAGAGAGTTCGTTTGTGTTATTTGAAACTTGTCAAAAGATAAAGCTACCCACCTTTTATCAAACTAACCTTTGAAAATCTGTCAATTTACGTAAACTTTAACTTGCTTATTCTGACAATTCAAAATACCGTTTACATAATTTAAAACTTATGAAATGTTATGTTCAAAATATGATATTCCAACTCATTTTTTTTTTTACTGATTTTCAACATCACAGATTCTGACTATCCGCTGAATCATCGTAGGGGTAGATGTAAAAAATCTCCAGGCAACATTATAGTTCTTAGATTTTGCCAAGGTATTTGATCCTATACACAGAGGAAAGATGAAGCACATGCTCTTTCCTGAAGAAGCTATTGTTGTATATTGACCTCCGACCCGGCCGGGCTGTTAAAATAGGAAATGTACCTGTGTAAATAACAGGTGTATCCGGTCAAGGAATATCAGGATATTATAACCTGGACCGTGGACGGGTTGAACGAGTGCGAAATTTTGACGCTCGCAGGAAGAAGAGTGGACGTCAAATTATCATATAACCCGGGTGAAGACAGGAAGTCAGCAGTTTAAGATCAGACCAGTTGGAGGGAAGATGATGGATTGAGGAACATATCCTAGAGAGGCTGGGCCCCCAGGCCCCGGTTGTGCAACCCAGGAGAACGGGAAAGAAACGCGGCTATGGCCAATAGAGTGGGGGTCAATATGTTACAGTTCTGTTCGGTTTCCAACTCCCTCTCACACATAACCCTTTCAATAAAATGAGAGGTATATTTTTCTAAAGAACTGTGTCGCTCGTCTTTATTGTGTAGTCGTTATGTTTTTGCATGTATATGTGTATGTAGAGTTGCACATGGCTATACAACACTATTCCTGCTATCATTGTACTTGCAAAAACATCAGGAGGAGACACTGTAGCGTAATGGCTTAAGTGCTGGACTGCGGCCTCGAAGTGAAGGAGTTCAAACTCCATTTGCGATATTACGTTCGTTACGGGCTCCTGCTTTTGGGAAAAGTATTGGCTGGTGCTGTAGAATACACCGACAGCATCTCTGCAGAAGATTAAAAACCCTATCCCCAAACGAGTATCCTGTTTATGGCACTAAACAGTCTTATAGTTAAACTGGAGCTTTGGGTGATGCGGAGTACCCATTCATTGCCATCGCTCCCAGGTTCACACTGACCGGAGTGGTAGAACCTGCTCAAATAAAACTCAAGTGTACAATTACACTCCACTGATTTGTTTGAAATAGAACTGTTTTTAGATTTAACTGAGTGTAAACAAAAAAATGTACTTATGCTAAACTGAATTGTTTGATCTTTTAACTGTGTGTAAACAAAAAAAAAACTGTATTTAAACCAATGATTAACTATGTAACAAAAAGACTTTACTTTTATTAAACAGAATCGTTAGAAATTACGTGAAACCATTTGACTGTGAACAAAAATAAAACTAGCTCAGGCTTGTTTAAAAATATCATCTTCAAAATATGTTTAGAAATCATATATCTAATATATGTATTAAAAGGATTTGGAATTAAATAACCTACAATGGTCGATGTGCCGTTAAACCTAAGGATAGATTTGGCATTGAATAACCCAGAAAGATTGATATGCCATTAAAGAATCCAAACAAAAACACGAAAGCAACGGACATACATTATTTAAAAAAAACTTATATAGAGGAATTATATTATAAATTTAAATTAGCAGGACCCGAAAATCTGTCTAGCTCGCGACATTATAAAGTCGAAACAACTGTTCCGTGGTTCCTTTTGTCACACACAGTGCTTGTTGGATTTTCTGGTCATACAAATTCAAATTTACGAAAGCAATGGTTCGATTCATCAGATGGTAACACCGATATTTTCGATATTGTCATAGGATTCTTGCAAGGAAATACATTAACGCCATATAGTTTTATAATGTAACTCGACTACATACTTCAAACGTCAATTGATCTAATAATGGCTTGACACTAAAAAAGCTTAGAATCAGACTACCCATGTGATCTACACTTCTCGCAAATACCCATGCCCAAGGCGAATCCCTGCTGCATAGCCTGGGGCAAGCCGCAAGAGGCATTGGTCTCTCTACGTGAACACAAATAAAACTGAGAATTTTAAACGAGGAGCCACGTCCACTTTCAGCGGCAAAGCGTCTGGAATTAGTAGACCAGCACACACTCTGTATGCCGTAAATATTTCATCGACTGAAAGCGATTCGTATAACAAAGGTATGGACTGCTTTGACAGGTTATCGATCAGATGAAAGTCTGATCTCTATGATAAAATAAAACAGGATTTCTTCCAAGCTGTAGCTGTGTCAGTACTACTGTATTGTTGCACCACCTGGAAGCAACACCCCACAAAATCGCAGCTCTACGTATGATGAACAAAACATGTGGGTAGTGCTGAAGTATGGACAAACTCAAAAGCGATGTTCTCCTAAGGCCGACCTGCAAGGACGAACATACATTACATCTGTGCAGACACTGGCCGTCTGGAAGACCTGCCATGATCAATTGATGATGAGGATAGATAGCAAGAGACAGTCAAGAAACTCCGTGTTATCAGCAAGACTCGATGGTGATTATATATATATATATATATATATATATATATATAAGTACAGTTGAAACAGTTCAAAGGTACATCTGAGGATCATTATCATGAAGTTCCTGAGTTGTGAATTTTTTTACTTTATTTTACATCTTTTGCATCTGTTTTTGTTTACATTTGTTATTTTACATCTTTTACATCTTTTTTTTACTAAACAAAAAATAACAGATGTAAAATGTAAAACAACAGATGTAACAACTATCATTTTACATCAGTTATTTTAAAATGACAAAAAAAACAACAACGGATGTTTTACATCTGTCAACAGATGCAATAGAGTAATATAGTGTCGATTGTGTAATATAAGGTTTGGAGAATGATCCTCATTCGTCAAAGCTCCAGCATCACTGGAACCTCATCATCAGATTGTTTAGTAACATATTCAAGACACTCGTTGGGGTGAGGGTCTTACCCCTCTGCAGAGGTACAGTCAGTGTTTTCTAAAGCCCCAGCCTAGGTAATATAAGGTTTGGAGAATGATCCTCATTCGTCAAAGCTCCAGCATCACTGGAACCTCATCATCAGATTGTTTAGTAACATATTCAAGACCCTCGTTGGGGTGAGGGTCTTACCCCTCTGCAGAGGTACAGTCAGTGTATTCTAAAGCCCCAGCCTAGGTAATATAAGGTTTGGAGAATGATCCACAATATTACGCACTGCCCGTAACTAAAAGTTTCATGTGCGTTGTTGCACAAAACCATCTAGTTTATTATTTTTTATCACCACGACATCTGTTGACATCTGTGATTTTACCGACATTTCTTTACTTTATTTTTTGCAATTTGTAAAACAATCTGTTGTTTACATCTGTTGACAGATGTAAAAGACTGATGTAAAAATTTACATGTAAATTGGCTGGTGCTGTAGAATAGATTTGGCCAAGGTATTTGATCCTATGCACATGTAAATTTTACATGTAAAAATTATACAGTACACAACTTAATTGTCAAAAACATTTCTATTTCAAGCTATTCAGTTTATTGAAACAGTTCTAACAGCCTATTCAGTTTAGTATAATTATAGATTTTGTTTAAATTTTACATGTACATTTTACATTATACATGTATATTTTTACATCTGTCATTTTTTACATCTGTCAACTGCATATAGGATCATGTAAATTTTTACATCTGTTGACAGATGTAAATTTTTACAACAGATGTTGTTTTTTGTTCTGTAAAACAAAATTTACATTTTTGGTTCCGTCTGTTGTTTTATATGTCAACATCTGTTGATGTAAAACAACATCTATCAAAATTTTGTTTACAAAATTTACATCTGTTGATTTTTTATTCTGTAAAAAAAACAGATGTAAAAGATGATTTTCCACATTTACTATTTAAAATTGAGATGTATTGCTATATTGCTCTACATTTTAGTCCATTGAGCACTGCAACTGGTAAAAATGGTTAAAGTGTCCACCAATGGTCGGAGAGACCTTGGTTCAATCTCTATGTCAAAAATGGAACTTGTTGCCTCCTTGCTTTACACAGTATATAAGGAGTCGATCAAGGGTAAGTGGAGTAATCCAGGGAAAGGATCATTACCCTCTCCTACATCTAGGTGTATTAGTTATTGAAATATATAGAAGGTTTGGCTGGTTTTATGGCATATCAACCATTGTAGGTTATTTAATGCCAAATCCATTTTTATACAAATAATCAATTCTATTTCAAATAATACAGTTTTGCATGTGTACACAGCTTAATTGTCAAAAACATTTCTATTTCAAGGTATTCAGTTTACTGAAACAGTTCTAATTCAGCCTATTCAGTTTAGTATAAGCATAGATTTTGTTTACACACAGTTAATTGTCAAAACAGTTCTATATTAAACAATTCAGTTTAGCGTAATTACAGTTTCAATGTTAAAAACAGTTCCATTTCAAACAATTCAGTTTAGCATAAGTAGGCAGTTTAATTGTCTGAAACATTTCTATTTCAAGCTATTCTGTTTAGTCAAACAGTTCTAATTCAAACAATTCATTTTAGCATAAGTATGCAGTTTAGTTCTATTTAATCCAGAGATTGGGCCCTATAAGGTGCTATCATTCTGGGCCTGAGTGGACCTGGGAGCGATAGTAATAAAGGGATGCTCCTCATTCACCAAAGCTCCAGCATCACTGGAAACTCACCATCACATTGTTTAGTGTCATATTCAAAACACTCGTTGGAGTGGGGGTCTTGCAGTCGGTGTATTCTACAGCCCCAGCCGACTGGGTAATATAAGGTTTGGTGAATGATCCACAATATTACGCACTGCCCGTTACGAAAAGTTTCATGTGCGTTGTTGCACAAAACCATCTGGTTTATTATCTTTTTTTATCACCACAATAGATATATGCGTATTTAAGGAAAGGGAAGCAAGAGGAACCTCCTCCTTTCACTCTTCATTTTCCTTTTTAGTGACTGTTTTTAGTCCTATAATTTGAGGTGACGTATTAGAATAAATAATGGCAAAAACGAAAAAAAAAAAGTAAAAAGAAATTTAGCAAAAACTTCAATCAGAGTAAATCGTAGATTATTCAGGGGTCCTTTACTTTTGGACTGGTTTATTTTCGTACCTAAGAGTTCTCTTTAGCGTTGACATTAAACCGTTCATTTATATGTCTTCATAGGTCTACGACCGACCTACATATTATGTCACAGATTTGACATGAGTTAACTGTAAGTTGCTGAGGAAAGACTTGTGCAAAATCACTCAGTGGTTGTTGGCTGTAATGAGATCTCATATAACTTGTAAGTCTGACTTTAGACAAACTGACTCGAATACAGATGTCACAAAGATGTTCAGGCTGAAATGTATCAGGGATCGAGGTCGAATCCTCTTTTCAAAGTGCTCGTTTCAAGATGGTCAGGTCTATTCTTTGTGCTTTAAATGCCTTACAATCTTGGTCATCAGCTCCCAGCCACGAAGTATTTCCACTAAGCACCCTAAGGTTGTTTTTGAAGACAATCCTCAGAAGTTCCTTATGTTCATGTCTTGGATGGTTCATCATCTTCAACATCATGTTGCGCTGCTTGCGGAGATCTCCCTGACTCTCTCTCGCCATTCGTCTCTAGTATCCATCGCTTCCTGCAGGTCTTCTAGACCACATCCGGTCTATACAGAGCCCTTGTTTATAAGTTTTAGTAGGTCGTCTAACACTTGCAAGTCCATGTATAGGGGTCCATAGGAGAACGTCGCTTATGAGTTCATCCTTACTTCTCCAGCAGTGTCCCGAATGTCTTGTCCGTCTTATTAGGATGGCTTTAGAGATGGGAGGCAGGTGGCTGCACAGCTGCTGTTTTGTGAGATGTTGTTTTCAGCATATTTTCAATATAGCTGGTAGCATTCTTGTACAATTCCCGTCAAGCTTTTTCTCTATACGCTTAGTCAGCGTCCATGTGGTGCATCCATATAGTAGAATTGACACGACCGCTGCTTGGAAGATATTGCGTTTAATTTTATCGGATAGGTCTGACTTTCTTATGATCGATATCCTATTGATAGCAGACCATACCTTCGCTTGTCACATATTGATGTCATTTTCAGTAGATGAGACGATGCTTCCAAAGTACGAGAACTTGTCCACTGATTTCAGAGAAACTACAGCCACTCAAGATTGGTGTCTATTGCTGAAATAAAAATGCAACTCACCGAAAAAACCATTGCTTAGGTAACTTAAAAGCCTCTATCTTAGTTTGCCTAGTCGGTTGGGGCTGTAGAATACACAGACTGCATCTCTGCACCGGAGTAAGACCTCCATCCCAACGAGTGTCCAAGATTTGACACTAAACAATGTTGGAGCTTTGGGGAATGCGGAGTACCCCTTCATTGCCATCGCTCCCAGGTCCACTCTGGCCCGGAGTGGTAGCACCTGATAGGGTCCTATCTATGGGTCAAACAGAAGTAAACTGCGTACTTATGTTAAACTGAATTGCTTAAAATAGAACTGTTGTATCCTAAACTGAATTGTTTAAAATTGTTTTGACAAAAACTATACTTATACTAAACTGAATGGTTTGAATTAGAACTGTTTGACTAAACTGAATAGCTTGAAAGAGAAATGTTTTTGACAATTAGACTGGATACTTATGAGAAACTGAATTGTTTGAAATAGAACAGTTTATTTGTATAAAAATAGATTTGGCATCAAATAACCTACAAAAGTTGATATGCTATAAAACCCAAACAAACTGAACCAAACCATTCCATCTTAGTAAGGTGTTCAGCCCTTTGCCTGAATATGTTTATAGAGGATGTCTTAGCTCGTTTAAGAATAATGGTCTTAGAGACAATGGTTTTAGAGACTGCCATTTAATCCGTAGAATCTTTCTGAGACATATGTAATATGAAAATTAATGGTGTGCCTTCAAATATTTTTGGTTGGTTTTATTGCATATCAACCATTTTAGGTTATATTATGCCAAATCCTCTTTATACGTATATATTAAATATATTTATCAACACATTTTGTTGATAACATTTTTAAATGAACATGAGCTTATTTTTTTAACACAGTTTATTGGTTTCAAATATTTGCATCTTATACAAATAATTGTATTTGCTTTTAATCATTCGTTTGCACAAAGTTACATGGTTTCAAGTTTTGCTATATAACAGTAGCAATTTAACATTAATCATTTTTTTGCACACATTTAAATAGATATACATGATATGTAAGAGATTAGATTGTCTGTAATTTTATTTTCACTTAAATGAGTTAAAACTTATTTGTTTACACACTACAAATGTTATTTTTCTTCATAGTTAAATGGTTTCAAGTATTGCTGTCTAACACTTATAATTCCATGCAATATTAATCATTCGTTTGCACATCGTGAAGTGGTTACACGTATTTTTATTTAGCACTGATTATCTTATTCAATGTTACTTATTTGTTTTCACACAGTTAAATGATTCTATGGAGGTGCCCTAGGTGTAATGGTTATCGTCGAAGGAAATGGACACGGCGACACGAGTTCAAATCCTAGACGAGGCTGATTGCATTTCACATAGCACTAATACTCTTGGGAAAGGTATGAATCCAATTATTCTCCCTCCAGCTATTGGTAAATAGTAGGACGGACTAGGTTCTTCAGCCTTGGTGAGGCTACTAGTCTAGGAGAAGGAAAACTCCGCTTAAAAATTGACCTTGTGTCATATCCTGCACGAACGGAGGGGTTGATAAATATGGTTAAATGATTCCAGTATTGCTACGTATCTCTGACAATTCAATTAAACATCAGTCATTTATTTACATTTGTTTAAACAGTTCTATTTGACCCATAGACAGGACCTTTTCCGTTAATACCACTCTAGGCCAGAGTGGACCCGGGAGCAATGGCAGTGAAGCTGGTACTCCGCATTCCCCGAAGTTTCAGCATTACTTGAGCCTTTCCATCAAATTGTTTAGTGTCATATCAGGACACTCGTTAAGGGGGGGGTCTTTTTCGTCTGCAGAGATGCAGTTGCTGTATTCTACAGCTCCAACCGACTTAGTTGTTTTTTTATGTCGACAAGGTAAAGATAACACACACACACACACACACACACACACACATACACACACATATATATATATATATATATATATAGTTTTCGCTGTGGAAGGACTCAGGTGTGTCCAAAAACTTCGTATACATTTTCACATTCATTGTATTATGATCCATCAAGTGACCCACTTTATAAAAGTGTAAAAATACAATAAAGACATTTTTGACAGAATGTTGTTATTCGTTTTTTCTTTTGAAACTATCTAATTGCGCTATGATAAAAAAGGTGAAAAAGTTGAATTTTACATTTTGTCGAAAAAATGTACTAAGTCATGTATGTTGTAAATCATACGGGATTCATTTTAATCCTCGTCAATTTATTGAATTGGCTTATTTATTTTTTAACATAGTAATGTATGGATCCTATTCTATTGGAAACCATAATAAAATCAGCATTAAAAAAAAGATGAACTTTGAGAAGTAATTTAATCAGGGACGTTTTAAAATCTTATTTCTCTGTAAATTCTTCGAATTTTTACCTTTAATTTACGTATTGAATTTTACTAGAATAAAATACTCAACATTTTAACGTTTGTCGAAAACTTGTCCTCTGTTGAGTATATTTAGCTATACGTCATGGATTGATTTAAAACCTTAATTCTCCGTTAAATCATCAAATTGGAAACGCTCTTAGGTAGCATTGTAAAAGACAAGTCCTATTCTGCTGAAAAAAAAGAAGAAATAAGATAACGATAATAAAATAGGCATTTTAAGATTTGTGGAAAAAATGTGCCAAGTCCAGTAAGTTTTCAGCCCTACGTTAGTCTTGTTTAAGCCTCCTATCTCTGTCAATTTATTGAGAACGCCAATTTATTTGATGGTATTGGAAAGTATGAACTTTATTCTAACAGAAACCATAATCATATCAATATTTCAAGATTTGTTTAGAAAACGAACTTTGTGGGGCAATTTAGTCTGAAATATCTTCAAGCTTAATTTCTCTATAAATTCTTCGAATTATCTTCTTTCTTTGGTAGCATTTTAATCAACGCATAGAATTCTACCAGAAAAAAAACAGACCCAAGTTCGACTAGCAAACCTACACGAGTGAGTTCGAGTCTCATTGGGTGCCCCTTTCATATGGCCCTGTGCCACATCTAAGCAAAAAGCTTAGTAAATTTCCATACATGAATATGTGAAATGTACATAGAATGTTCATAACTCATATATAGATAACATAGGAATCCCGAAACACAAAAAACACTTACGACTTCTTAGTTCAGGTACGAAACTTTTTATTACCTTTGAGTTCAAGGTAATTCGACATAAGGAGAGTGATACACAATCTTTCTATGCTGACTTTTCCATCTGCCACCCCCCACCACCACCACCACACGCGGTATCCCGCTGCAAACTACTGGTCTGATCTCGGCGAGCCCCGAAAATCAACCGTCTTCTTCGGACGCTAAAACTCAACTCATTGCTTTTTCTCAAATCTCAGCCCACGCTTCCAGTGCGTGACGTCATCCAAATACCATTGTCCCAATTCCTATCTGGGATTTTTTTATTTTGGCATCTCTGAATGACACATCATCTCCGCGCGCGCGTGAACACCTGCTAACCCATGCGCTAAGTGAAAGGTTCTCAGCCTAACTAAACCGAAAGGCAAGATATATAAAGCGAAATCCCTCGGCAATTATATTACAGAAGAAACGGTATTTGTCTTGGAATTAACACATTTCAACAAACTACGAAATCAAAGAACTAATTTATTTGAAAATGTCGACACTTAAATGAATTTTGTTGAGTCATTTGCCCCCAGACTAATTTGCATAAATCACCACAAACACGGTACCAAAAACAATCAAAATAGAAGAGGATAAAGAGCAAAAGGTAAAGATAAAGAGAGATGACAATTTCATCTTTTGTCAACGTGTCTCTCTCTTAACTTTCTTAAATACCTACTTCTCAGTTTAAGTGGTGTGTAAAAGAATAAACCAGAGCATTGACGTCCATTTGATGATTGCGTGGAAACACACACACACACACACACACACGCGCGCGCGTGAAACTTTAAGTAATGAATGGCGTCTAATACTGTAGGCGATTCCTTAAAATTGAGAAAAAGTGTCAAGAGAATCCATGTTGAGGATACACTTTGACGATGATGATAATGATAATTATGATAATACAAACAAAGACATAAAAAATCAATACCAGTTTAAGCTTTTCCCTATCTCTCAATCTCTGTCTGTCTCTCTCTATATAGGGTATTTGGTTTAATGGCATATCAAGCTACGAGGGTTAATATACTATTAAACCGTGGTGCCCGTGGTGCCCGTGGTGTAATGGTTAGGGTATGGAGACGGCGACACGAGTTCAAACCCTGGACGAGACTGATTGCATTTCTCATAGCACTAATACCTTTGAGAAAGGTATGAATCCAATTATTCTCCCTCCAGCTACTGGTAAATTGTAGGGCAGACTGTGTTCTTCAGCCTTGGTTAGGCAACTAGTCTAGGAGAAGGAAAACTCTTAATTCAAACCTGTTAAACTCCGCTTAAAAATTGACCTTGTGTCATATCCTGCCCGTGCGGAGGGGTTGTGTAAATATGATATACCATTAAACCAATACACACACACACACACATACACACACGTGAAACTTTAAGTAATGAATGGCGCCTAATACTGTAGGCGATTCCTTAAAATTGAGAAAAAGTGTCAAGAGAATCCATGTTGTGGACACACTTTGACGATAATGATGATGATGGTAATGATAATTATGATGATACAAACAAAAACATAAAGAAAATCAATACCAGTTTAAGCTTTTCCGTATCTCTCAATCTCTGTCTGTCTCTCTATATAGAGTATATTTGGTTTGATGGCATATCAAGCTACAAGGGTTAATATACCATTAAACCAACACACACACACACACACACACATATATATATTTAAGTATGTTTGATTAAATAATAAAGACACATTTTGTCTATAATTCTATAATTAGTGTCTCCAAAGAAAATTGTATGTATGTTGGTCTTACCACTACAACCCTTTCAAGAAGACTTGCAATGCACCTTAATGATTCTAGCTCCATAGCCTTACATCTTAAAACCCATTTTATTCCTAAATCCAAATTTCGAAAAATTCTAATTGGAAACACCAATATGATAACACACAAAATTAATAAGCTACGACTACAAATCCTAGAAACCTAACAAATAAAAGCAAAAAAAAAAAAAAATTAAAACCAATAGAATTAATTTTGAAAATAGCGACAATGTTTTGAAATGTCTTTATTTTTTTCCATATTTCTTGATAATATTCCATTTCCGTCGATAGCGTTCTATGTTTTAAATTCATCAGCATCTCAGTTTTATCCAGCTCAGTGTTTACGTATTTTTGTGATGTTATAAAAAAAACTAACAGCTTACAAAACTCTTTAAAACCAAAACACTCTTTATACATGCAAGCAATCCCTGCTGATGGCCTATGAAAGATCCGAAAGCGCTCCAGACAATTTTGGTAAATTCATCCACCAATTTCAACCTGAAACCAAGACATTAATCAGAAAACTTGAAAGGATTTTAACAAAATTATATAAACAAAATATATCTTTATCATTTAACCAAACATTCTTAAATGAAAGACTGCTGCCCAACTACACACACGCACACACACACACACACATATATATATATATATATGTGTGTGTGTGTGTGTGAGTGTGTGCTTTGTAAGTGAGTAGTTTATAGGTAACTATATTTCAAAACGAGTTTGAGCTCATGTGTTAAATGGTTTCAAGTATTCCTATCTAACACTAAAAATTCTAGTTAATATTAATCACTTATAATTCTATATCCTAATGATTAATGATAATCAGTAATAATTCTCATCATCATCATCATCATCATCATCATGTTGCTCTCTGTACGGATATTTCTGACACTCTCTCGCCATCCCTCCCTATCGTCCATTACTTTTTGGAGGTCCTCAGGGCTACATCCAGTATCGGTACAGAGCTGCTGTATGTAGGTTCAAGTTCGTCCTTACTTCCCCAGCAGTGTCCCGCATGCCTGGTTCGTCTATTTTTTATAGTTTTCGTGACGGATGGTAGGTTGCAGTACAGCTGCTGTTTTTAGTTAGCGTCCATGTGGTGCATCCATACAGCAGTATCGATACAACCGCTGCATGGAAGAAACTGCGCTTCATTTTATCGGTCAGGTCTGACTTCCATACGACTGATAGCCTATCGATAGCCGTCAATGCCTTTGGTAGTCGCGTGTCGATGTCTGTCTCGGTTGATGAGACACTGCTCCTTAAGTAGGTGAACTTGTTAACTAGTTTTAGAGCGCTGCCGTTTAGAGTGGAGATGTTGCCTGTTTGATTGAAGCACACATATTCCGTCTTGTGTACACTGACATGGAGGCCAATGCTTGCAGCGGCTCGTTCCAGACTACGTAGCAAGGTTTCGGCTTGTGAGGGTGCATTTGCCAGAAGCGCTATTTTAATAACTAATAATTCAAAATAATAATAATTCTATTTAATGACACTAACAATAATATTTGATACAAATAATTCTATTCAATATTGATAGCTGTATTAATATTGATAATTCTAAACACAAATAATTTTATTTGATATTAATCATTTGTTTGCACAGATAATTGGTTTCAAGTATCCCTATCTAACACAAATAATTCTATTTGATATCAATCATTTATTTGCACACAGTTTAAATTGTTTATAGTATTGCTATTTCAGAGCAACTGACCCCACCTCAACTCCCTGTCTTTTAGTACCTTTAAGATAAAATAGGATCGGGTTAGTGTTTGCCACTAGAGCAATTGCAAGAATACGGTCGGGACAATCGTCCAGGTGTTAGGGCTTAACATGAGCCGCCGATTAATTGGATCGAATCTCTTCAACCGGTCTTCGAGCTTAGTAAGTGTCAAACCAGAATGTTGCAAGTCACGTGACCACTTTGGTTGCCGGGTCATAGATTTGTCAGTCACTATGATGTAAGATTACGAGTTGCCACCCACTTCCAAGAAGCAGCCTTTTTTGGGGAGGAAGGCGTGGTCTTGTCTCTCTGCAGAGGTATAGTCGATAGGCTTATATATATATATATATATAAATAAATATATATATATTTGTATATGAGTGTATATATATATATATATATGTATTTTTTAGGCTGATCTTTAAACCGATTGAGTTACAAGCAGTCACCACGCTAACTGTGACATAAGTGGAAAATTGTGCCTATCTCGTGTTGGTCTTAAAAGCCATCTGCGTAAATGTGCAAAATCTATCTTGCATCCAAATAATGTCAGTGCAAGCAAAACTGAATGGTTGTGCCAATTCTGTGGCAAAATCTGTCGCAGCTTGGCTGGCCTGAAGAGTCACCTACGAACACATAGAATTTAAGGGGGGACTGGGGGAAGGGGAGAGGACATGTGACAAAGGATGTGGTCACGCTCGAAACTGAGAGGACAGCCATTATATATATATATATATATATAGTGCATAGATATTTTTATGCTTCCCTTTCTCTTTATCTATGTATACTATGGAATGATATTACTTTTTGACCACTAGTCCAGGGCAATGTTTGGCCAAAGTATGGCACAAGGCCATTGAAAATCATACACACTAGATTATTGATTTATTTTTCTTTAATGAACAAAGAAATCTTTTTAAATAAATGGAGGGAAGCAAAAATAAGGACAGGCATATAAAGTTTAATGAATAAATAGATAAATGAAAATAAATAGATAGATAAATAAGTAAGATTTAAAAAAAAAAATCTTCTGCGATGGGAGCGGGGATGTTTGGACTCAAAGATGTTTAGTCTCCTCAAGATCAAATTGCTTCATTAAACGCATTGACGAATTAAACCAAACGAACACGATTCTTTCGTGTTTAGAAAATGCTAACGGCCATGTTGACACTTTTAATCAATGTGATTATTCGTCTACTGAGACAATAAACCTGAGGTTAGCGCTTAGCATAATGGAAACATTCAATTGATAAAAGTCTTTTGTATTTATAAAAAGCAGCGTATTATGTCTGCCAATATATATATATATATATATATATGTGTGTGTGTGTGTGTGTGTGTGTACGCGTGTATGTATGTATGTATGTATTAGGCAACCAGGTTGTAATGGCTATCATCGGAAGAAGTAGACACGGTGATTCAGGTTCAAATCCTGTTTCACATAGCGGTGATTCAAGTTCAGACCCTATTTCACATAGAAGTGATTCAAGTTCTGATCCTGTTTAACATAACGCTCAACCCTTGAGATAGGTATGAACCCAACCATTTTCCTACCAACTACGAGTAAATGGTAGGGCAGAGAGAGCCCTTTAAAGGAAACCTCTGAAATCAATCTTGTTAAATTCCAGCATAATCTCAAGTCCATTAGATTTCTGTGGACACAAGATGCAGTCTAGAAGACCGCCCAAATGCAATGACGAATAGGAACAGATGGCAAGAAAGACTCAAAAGAATTGGTGCTGTCGGTACACCTTGATGACTATAGTTGATAGGTTGGTGTTTAATAGCATATCAATCTTGGCGGGTTATTTAATGCCATATCATTTTTTTTATATATACGAGTTGTAAATGAATAGTTTGTCGGTTATTTCATTTTAAGACAAATTCTCTGGGCTCATTTGTTTGCGCATAGTTTAATGGTTTCAAGTTTTCCGACCTAACACTCATCATCATCATCATCATGTCGTGCCGCTAACACGGATATCCCTGACCCTCTCTCGCCACTTCTTCCTATCGTTCATCGCCTCTGGCAGATCTTCTGGGCTACATCCCGTATCCTCACATAGCTGCTGAATGTATGTTCGAGCTGGTCGTCCTGCTTTTGCTCGGCCATATGTGGGGGTCCACAGGAGTACATCACTTATGAGCTCGTCCCTGCTTCTCCAGCAGTGTCCTGCATGTCTGGTTCGTCTAACTTGGATAGTTTTCATGATGGGAAGCAGGTGGCTGTATAGTTGGTGCCTTGTAGGGTGTTGCCACCAGGACTTGTTCAATATTGCTCGTAGCATTCTTGTGTAATTGCCGTCTAGCTTCTTCTTCAGCCGTTTAGTTAGCGTCCAAGTAGTGCATTCATACAGCAGTATCGATACGACAGCTGCCTGGAAGAAACTGCGTTTCATTTTATCGGTCAGGTCTGATTTCCATATGATCGATAACTTATCGATAGCTGTCCATGCCTTCTTTAGCCCGCGTGTCGCTGTCCTTTTCAGTTGATGAGACGCTGCTTCCTCGGTAGGTAAATTTGTCCACTAGTTTCAGAAAGGTTCCGTCTAGTGTGGAGATGTCGCCTGTTTGATTATAGAACATATATTTCGTTTTGTGTGCATTGACATGGAGGCCAATGCCTGCGGCGGCTCGTTCCAAATTATACTGTAGTGTTTCGGCTTGGTTGGGTGTATTTGCCAGTATCACTATGTCATCGGCGTAGTCGGCGTCGGTAATTGTTTTTGCGGGGTACCTTCTGCTTCTTTTCTTTGTCAGTTCGAAGCCGTTTTCTCTGATTTTATCAATCGATCTAACACTAATGATTCTATATTACTACTAATCACTTGCTGCACACAATTAAATGGCTTTAAGTATTGCAGTCTGATAGTAAAAATTCTATTTAATATTCATCCTTTTTTGGCATACACTTAAATGTTTTCAAGTATTGCTATTTAACGCAAATAATTATATTTATCTGGTATTCCTATCTAATTGAAATAATCTGCAGACAGCTGTATAGTTACGAATAATAATAATAATGATAATAGCATTATTAAGACCAGCCAGATTACTAAATGTTGTGGCCCCGAAAAGGGTCACTAATGAAAACGCAAAAACAGATATTAGATAACAGATTATATCACACAAGAAAAATTGAGTTACATAGAAAAGGTAAGAAGTGCCGTACTGTTCGGATAACACCGATATTGATCTGCGGTATTTGATGTCCCCCCACCCAACGGGTATGTATGGTACAAGGCCTTTTTTTAGTGGGTCCGGCATTTCCAAAAATGCCTACGGCCCCGTCGGCATTCCTCTTATTAGGGTCGCCTCAGGCGCCGAGTAATAACCCCTCCCGAAGGGGGTAAACACCTGGGGGGAAAGCACCCTGAGGCCGAAAGAAATATCCAGGTACCGAGACACACTTGGCCAGATTCGTATCGCAGATAACACGGCCGGCCGAAGTATTACCCGGCGACTGAAGAGGTGCAGATCGATATTGATCCGCGGTATTAGATGACCGCCCCACAACGGGCATGTGTGGCACAAGGACTGTTAATTTTTTTTTGGTGTTTTTGATTTATATCAAAACCCATAACAGGAGGGAAATAGATTTATAATCCTAATGTGACCGGTTTTTGTTTTTTCTTAAAGAAATTATTGCTCTGTAATGTCAGTTCCATTGAGCCCTTTACCAGGAAAATTTAAAAATTCACTGTTGAATTTTTTTTTTTTTTTGTCCTGATGGAATTACTCCAAACTCTGGTTTAACTGGACCGAATACTACTATATATATATGTATATATATATATATATATATATATATATATATATATATATATATAGTACACATACATATACGAGGTGTGTCTGAAAAGTAACAGGACTGGTGTCAGAAACAATTTATTGCAACTTCAAACAAGTAAATACGTAGTTCCATGTTCAAGTAATCCCACTCAAGAAATGTACTTTCCCGTCCCTCTCTGCCATGCTTCTATGCACTGCTAGAAGGATTCTTCTGGGATGTCCTTCCGCTCCGTCTTTACGGTTGTCTTGATGACCTACCCGCTTTCAAAACGTGCCGCCTTGATGATGCTCTTGAGCTTGATAAAAAGAAAAAAAATCACATTGAAAAAGATCAGAAGAACAATATGGTTATTCCAGTACAGCGATGTTCCTCTCGACCAAGAAATGGAAAAAAATAGTATAGAATAATCAGTTCCGTTACTTTTGTGACATGCGCAAAACTTATGTGATGATCATTTTAACACTGTCCCCTTTTTCATGTCCGGGGGACATGCGATGATTTAAACAGCCAGCCTACAATCACCGCTCACCACCTAACTGACTTCAGTTATGCTTGTTGAAAGCCTCCCGCTCCTCGTGGCCTTCTTTTAACCCCTTGTGCGACTCATAAACCCGTGTGCGTGACTCGTTGTTGCCATACACTTGCTGAAGCATCTCAAATGCTTCTGATGGAGTTTTCCACAACCGGATAAAAAAAATTCAGTATTATTCTTTCTTGAGTGCAAATCGCTGAACGACCTAAAAAGTTGCAGAGAGCAAAGATTACCGGTATGAACTCCCAAGATATGATGTTAGATGTTATCCTTTTTTCACCGATTGCTCTCACAGCACACCCAGTCCTATTACTTTTCAGATAGACTTCGTATACTTTTTTCTTTTGCTTAACTTTCTCTTTTTCAATCAGCTTTGCCATCGGGGTCTATAGAATACACCGACTGCATCGCTGCATAGGGTAAGACCCCTTCTTCCCAACGAGTGTCCTATTTATGACTCTAAACAATCTGGTGTTGAGACTTCAATCCAAGAGCTCTGGGAAATGTGGAGTGTCCCTTCATTGTCATTACCCCTAGGTACACTCTGATCCGGAGAGGTAGTACCTGTTAGGGTTCTATCAATGGGTCAGATAGAACTGCTTGACATTTAAACTGTGTGCAAACAAATGACTTATGCCAAGTTGAATTGTTAGAAATAGAACTGTTTGATCATTTAACTGTGTATAAATGATACTTTAATTGAATTGTTCGTGATACCATTTAACTGTGCCCAAAAGAATGAGCTTAGGTTTGGTTTGGTGGGTTTTATGGCATATCAACCTTTGTAGATTATTTAACGCCAAATCCATTTTTATGTAAATAATCTGTTCTATTTAAAACAATTCAGTTAAGCACAAGTACACAGTTTAATGGTCAAATACATTTCTATTTCAAACTAGTCAAGCAGTTATATGTAACAATTCAGTTAAGTGTAAATACAGTTTTAATGTCGAAAAACAGTTCTATTTCAAATAATTCAATTAAGCATAAGCACGTAGTTTAAATGAGGGTACGGTTAATTGTCAAAAACATTTCTATTTCAAGCTATTCAGTTTAATCGAACAATTCATTTTAGCATAAGTATGCTGTTAGTTCTATTTAACCCATAGATAAGGCCCTTATCAGGTGCTACCATGCCGGGCCAGAGGACCTGGGAGCAATGGCAATGAAGGGGTACTCCGCATTCCCCAAAGCTCCAGTATCGCTGGAACCTCACCATCAGATTGTTTAGTGTCATATCCAGGACACTCGTTAGGGGGGGTCTTACCCCTCTGCAGAGAAGCAGTCGGTGTATTCTATAGCAAAAGAATGAACTTAGGCTCGTTTAGGCAACAGAATGAGCTTAGGCTCGTTCGAGAATATCTACAAAATGTGTTTACAAATCATACATATATATCTAATATGTGTGTATCAAGAGGATTTAGCTGTAAATAACCTATAATGTTTGATATGCCATAAAACCGAATTAAACCAAACCGCGGCCTAGTCGGCTAGGTCAGTAGAATACATAGACTGCATCTCTGTAAGCCCCCCACAATGGATGTCCGGGGCATGACGCTAAAAAATCTGATGGTGAGGCTTCAGTAATGCTGGAGATTTGGGGAATGCAGAGTACCCCTTTAGTGCCATCGCTCCCAGGTCTACTTTGGCTCGGAGGGGTAGGACCTGATAGGGTCTTATTTATGGGTCAAATAGAATTAAACTGTGTACTTACGCTAAATTGAATTCTTTGAAATCAACTGTTTTGGATTTAACTGTGTTAAAAAAAATATTGTACTTATATTAAACTGAATTTATGTACAAAATTTTTTAAGTAGAAGAATTAATATTGCGAATTGAATTACCATAACCTGAAAATCCGCCGAGTACCTACGCACAGGAACACAGGGTGTCCTCGTGGTGTAATGGTTAAAGCGATGAACTGCGGAATCGTAGTACGCGAGTTCGTACTCCAGTCGCGCTATTACGTTCACTTTCGGGCAAATACCCTTGGGAAAGGTATGAACCCCCTTATTCTCCCTCCAGCTATGGGTAAATAGTAGGACGGACTAGGTTCTTCAGCCTTGGTGAGGCAACTAGTCTAGGAGAAGGAAAACTCTGAATTCAAACCTGTTAAACTCCGCTTAAAAATTGACCTTGTGTCATATCCTGCCCGAGCGGAGGGGTTGGTAAATAGTACCTACGCACAGGAACACTAAACAGCTGCTTCGACCTTATTTGGTCTCATCAGCCGTGTATACCGTAATCTCCACCACTGGAGATCGAACCGGCGAGCAGAGATTGCAGTGCCGAAACTCTACAAGTGATCCCTCGGTTCATATCGCACGTAAGTGATGCCAAATCAACTAGTTATGGTAATTGCGCGGCCAAATAAAATAAATGTGTCTTGCAAACTGAATTGTTTGAAACTTTTATCAAGAGGACTTAATTCGACGTTAAATAACCTGAAAAGGGTTGATACGCCGTAAAATAGAACCACCAACCTACCAAACCAAACTATCTTTTTCTATTTATAAGATGGATTGATATCAATTTGTTAACTACTAAAGAATGTACCTTATTCATATATACTTAACTTTTCCCTAGCGTGCTACAAGGCCAGTCAAATTTGAACGCTCTAGAGTATTAATTGCATTAGCGAAAATAAGCCACTATCTGCTACTCCGAGGCCAGTGTTCCTAAGCTTAGTCAGGAAACATAGCCTAGTATAGTACAAGGCAGAAACTGATGAGTAGTTAGAGGTAATCGAACGCACTAAAAAAAAGTAATTTTCATGCTCAGCACCAGGAAATAAAAACTGTGTATGATGTGGGGAGAGATTTTTTTTTAAGTCAAGTATTCCAGACTACGGTAGCACAGACTCTGTTATTACTACATATTCCATATAGTATTGAACGCTTCTCATTTCAACCAGACCAAAAAACAAGACTTCCCCTGAAACACTCACTCGTACATCTACGATAAAATATTTCCCTCTTGAAGAAATCGCAAGGAAATTAAACTTAGGTTGTCATGAACTGTGAAATTGTCGATAGATCCAAAAATAAATGCGTATTGATTTTACACTTGGCTTTCAGCTAAGAAGAAAATCTCTCTCTGTCTCTGTCTCTGTCTCTCTTTCTAGACCTGTGTATCGCTTATCTTCGGAGACCGTAATATTTTTTTCGTGTCACGACCTGTTCGTAACAATGCTTAGTACAATCTGAAAAACAAAAATATATATCAGTCATCTTTATTCCTTATCTTTTTTAAATGCAGAACACCACCGAACTATTGGAAACAGATAACGTAACACTAATTTTTTAAATGCAGAACACCACCGAACTATTGGAAACAGATAGCGTGACACTAATATTTTAAATGCAGAACACTACCGAACTATTGGAAACAGATAACGTGACACTAATTTTTTAATGCAGAACACCACCGAACTATTGGGAACAGATAGCGTGACACTAATTATTTAAATGCAGAACACTACCGAACTATTAGAAAGAGACAGCATGACACTAATTTTTTTAAACGCAGAACACCACCGAACTATTGGAAGCAGATAGTATATCACTTTTGAAAATTTGTCGTTTAAATGCCGAACCGATCAATTGGAAACTGAGATAAGATTTTTTTTAAATACTGAACACCACTGATCTGTAGGTAATTGATAGTATTTGGTCGTTTTTTTTTTTACTACAGAACACTGTTAATCTATTAGAATCTGATAGTGCAACACACTTTTAAAATACAGAACACCACTGATCACTTGAAAATTGATGGTATGGAACTTTTGAAGAATTGTTTTGTTTTTTTTTAATAAAAAAAATCATTGATCAATTGGACACAGGTAGAAGAAGACTGTTAAAATACAGAACACAATCGATCCAATTGAAACTAATAGAATGGCATTATTTTTTACTACGGAACAATGCCGATCTCTTAACACGACTGATCAGTTGAAAACTGATGGTGTGATACTTTAAAAAAAAATCTTTTTTATATAAAGAACCCCACCGAATAATTAGAAATTGAGACTGTGGCCATTTTTAAATAACAGAACATCACCGATCTATTGGAAACTGAAACTGTGGCATTTTTTAAAATATAGAACACCACCGATCTATTGGAAACTGAAACTGTGGCATTTTTTAAAATACAGAACACCACCGAACTCTTATAAACTGAGACTGTGGCATTTTTTAAAATGCAGAACACCACCAATCCGTTAGAAACTGAAACTGTGGCATATTTTTAAAATACAGAACACTATTGATCAATTGGAAACTGAGACTATGGCATTTTATAAAATGTAGAACCCCCACCGATCTATTGGAAACTGAGACTGTGGCATTTATTAAAAATACAGAAAACCACCGAACTCTGAGAAATTGAGACTATGGCATTTTTTCAAAATACAGAACACCACCGAACTCTTAGGAACTAAGACTATGGCATGTTTTAATGTAGAACACCACCGATCCCTTGGCAACAGATTGTGTGGTATTTTTTAAAACACAGAACACCACCTATCAATTGGAAACTGAGACTGTTGCATTTTTTAAAAGCGCAAAACACCACCGATCTTTAGGAAACTGATTCTGTAGCATTTTAAAAATACATAGAACTATGAGAAACTGAGATTGTGGCATTTTTGGAAAATACAGAAACCCACTGATATATTGGAAACTGAGTTTGTTACATATTTTAAAACATAGAACACCACTGATCTAGAGGAAATTGATAGTGTGGTGATTTTTAAAATACAGAATACCATCGAACTATTAGAAACTAACAGTATGGCATTTCTTAAAATACAGAACCCCGCCGATCTATTGGAAACAGATAGTGTTGCATTTTTTAAAAATGCAGAAAACCATCGAGACTGTGACATTTTTTTAAAATACATAACACTGCCGATCGATTGGAAACTGAGATAGAAGCATTTTTGAAAATACAGAACCCCACCGATATTTGGAAACTGATAGTGTGGCATTTTTTAAAAATATGGAACTACACTCTTCTCTTGAAAACTGATATTATGGCACTTTTGAAAAATTGTTGTGTGCCACTTTAAATTAACTGGGCCATTGGCCTAATGAATAGAGTGTTCGTCAATGGTCCTGGAGACCAGGGTTCAATCCCAGGTTGAGACAAAAAATGGTACTTTCTGCCGCCTTTCTTAGCACTCAGCATTATAAAATTAGGATCACGGGTAAAGTGGAGCAGTCTAGGGAAAGGAGTAGCACCCCCTACTCCTTGGTGTAGTAGCTATTGAAAAGGGAGCCTTCGTGTCACCCTCGACTAAAGTCGCCAACTTTTTTTTTTACTTATTTTAAATTATTTTTGATACAGAATACCACCGATCAACTGAAAACTTATTGTGTAGCATTTAAAATAAAACTTCAGTCAAACTTTAGGACTTGCTAGGATTTGGCTTGGGAATTATATAAGAACATAGGACTCAAACTGTTTTTTGTGGGGATCTCTCTCTCTTTCTCTCTCTCTCTCTTTCTCTCTCTCTCTCTTTCTCTCTCTCTCTCTCTCTAACTGCTTACTTGTTATTGTCTCTCTCCCTCTAAAAATGTGTCCATCTCATAGCACTTACCCACTCTCTTGTTAATTGATACAAGTGAAAGATTGCTTTCTTTCCTTTCTTATATGTACGCAGACCCTTTCTGTTGCAGTTAAGCATTAATTTGTCAAGAGAAGAAATTCATTTCATCTCAAAGTTACCATAAAAGACTTCAAAACCCAATTAAACAAAATAGGTTATTACGTCACTTCCAAGTACAAAAAATAACAATTAACTGAAATATCTAAAAAAAAAACAAAAAAAAACTAGGGGTTAGCAAGGATATCTGCGATCTCCGCACGAACCCGAAACCGTTTTTCATACGCCGTTCTCGATGTAAACAAGGCAGTAATCTATAGTAAATAAAAGGCTAAAGCACATAAAACGTTCTTTATTTTTGATAATGACCAAATTACAAGTCGCGTCTAATATGGGTAAGTAACGCTGGAAGATTTGGTAACATAGGTCGATTATGCAACGCAGTATACAATAAGATACAATAAAGAAATGGACAAAAAGGCTGCATCCTCCCCTTTTCGAAAAAAACCGACCTCAAAATGACTAAGAATTTAAACTGATAGTGTGACATAATTTCTAAAATACAGAACATTACCGAACTACTGAAAACCGATAGTGTGACATTATTTTTAAAATACAGAACACAACTGAATTATTGGAAACCGATAGTGTGACCTCAATTTTAAAATACCGAATTATTGGGAACTGATAGTGTGACACTGTTTTTAAAATGCAGAACACCACCGAACTCTTGGAAACCGATAGTGTGATATTTTTAAAAAAATACAGAACATCACCGAACTATTGGAAACCGATAGTGTGACATTATTTTTAAAATACAGAACACAACCGAATTATTGGAAACTGATTGGGTGACATTATCTTTAAAATGCAGAACACCACCAAACTCTTGGAAACCGATAGTGTGATATTTTAAAAAAAATACAGAACATCACCGAACTTTTGGAAACCGATAGTGTGACATTATTTTTAAAATACAGAACACAACCGAATTATTAGAAACTGATTGGGTGACATTATCTTTAAAATGCAGAACACCACCGAACTATTTCTCTAACTGCTAAAAGTTGTAATGCTCTGCTTCTCAATCGTATCCAAACTGATGTTGAGAAAGTTTTGGGGGAAATTAGGTGGATTTTTTTCTACAACTCAGATTTTATTTGAATTTCTGAGACGAAGCTTGATGATTTTTATCATTCAGGGTTTTCAGACTATTGTCTTCATCTTTATTGTTATTTCCACAACTTTTCGGCTGATATGTCCTCCAGCCTTCTTCAGGTTTTTTTTTTTGTCGCGACTAGAGAGCCTATACGGACCTTCGAAGCACTTACTTTATCTTATCTCCCGGGGTCACTTGTTCAGATTCCATTAACCATAATCGGGTACAAGAGTTAAGTATACCTGTATTTTTACCTGCCTGCAATCAGAGGAGTAACAATTTAAAAGAATCGTAATATGAACTCAGGTAAAAAAAAAAATCATCACACATAATAGTAGTAATTCATAGTTATGTAAGAACGTTAAGTTTATGAGTCCCCAAAATTCACTCTGAACTATTCAGCACGACACATACCGTAACTCTCATGGACGTTGGTTCCCTAAGCTTCTAAAAAGACGATTATCTGGAGGTATCTATTCATTTCGATCGCTAGTTTCTCATAGATGGAGGTGAATTTTTTAACCAGAAGCCATGTATTCCATCATTTTGATATTTTTTCATTGATGTTCTGAGGGAATTGGTGTGTATTTTAGCCTTTACTGCTTCTTCGAGCGCATCTAACTCTTTTCCCGTGTTGCTTATCCATTCGTCTTTTTTATTGTGTTCACTTGGTTACCATATTTTGCTCCAAAATTTTTTGCTTCTCAAGTTGGTAGAATTTGTTTCGTTGTTTTGGAATGCCCTGTTTGTATCGTTTTACCCTGTCTTGATATATTCTTAATCTTCCTTCTTTCGCCAGTACCTCATTGAGTTGTCTTGTCATTTTCACTTGTGTTGCTTTTCCTTTTTGTCCCACCATGTTCCAGCGTTTTTCGTTGTTTTATCTATTTTGCTTGTGATCGTAGATTTCTTATCTGCGTTTCCAGTCGAATTTTCAATCCAGGTTTTGAGTTTCTGTTCGTTGTTCTAAGGGGAAACCCATTTTTTTCACAGACTGATTTTTCTCCCGCACAGATTAGTTAATTTAATTCTATGATGTTTTTCGTTGAGATATGTGTAAATAATTCGTTTATATTTCCATTTTCCACCTTAACTGTTTTCCAGTTTGTTTCTTTGAGATGGTAATGTAGTCTTCTTTTCATACATAATTCTCATAAATTTTTAAAAAATTAATTACTTGTTCTTGTGTTAATGTTTGTTCTGTGTGTTTGTGTTTTTGGTGTTTTGATTGTTATTAGTTTGCAGTTCATTTCGGTTAGAGTGCTATTGTTTTTCGATATTTGGTGTGTCGGTTATTGTATTGATGTCTTGTCTTGGCGTCCCTGTTTATTTCTTGACGTATTTCTAGTATTTCAAGGTCAGAGAACCAACCTTTCTTTATTATCGTCCTAACTTGGTCAGCGAGTCTTTGGCTTTTTGTCTGAAACCAAGCGCATTATTCCTTGATCTCTATCATTCTTTTCCTATACCATCTTTGTAGGGGGGTACTCCTAATTATTATTATTATTATTATTTGCTCCTGGAGAGTTTTTCACATCAGTGTTTGCTGATTGTCTTTCACTTCAGTTTGAGTGATAACAATTCTCCTCAAGTTTCCAGGACTATTCCCAGTATTCTGGCCGTTCTCAATAATGTAGTAGTTTGAATGATCTCTCCTCGTCTTCTTATTTCCAGCTTCTCCAGTGCCTTTATTAATCTTTCGTTGACAGTACAAAGAGCACCAATCACGATCGATATAATTGTCATTTTCACGTTCCATTGTTTTTTTCAATTCCCAAGAAAGGTCCAGGGACTTATCCTTCTTTTTACTTTCTTTCAGTTTTATTTTGTATGAACCTTGAGAATTTCGCACACCAACGTTAGCTGATGACTTTTTTTATTGGAGTCTGAATGAGAGCAGGTCTCCTTATATCTCCAGGACTTTCTGTTGTATACTATAATAAACTTACGTGCGGAAACATCATTAACCGGTAATGACGAACTTCAATAACGAACGACCACACTTCTTTATAAAAATATATCTCTCACAATTTATTATCGGAAGGGTGATGTTTGTAGTGTGTGAAAGATGAGTTGGAGACGGGGACAGACTGCTATATTGACCCAGGTTCTTCTCGCGACCATAGCAGCACTTGTTCCTCATCTTGGCTGGGGTTGCTCAACCGTGGGTCATTGAAGGCCCAAAGCCCTCTGTCTGCCGCAGGCTCTCACTTCGGCATCTTGTCTCCAGCTGACTCGAACCATCTGGGCACCTGGTTATATCATTTTCTAACATCCACCTGCTTCCGCTGTTCTTCCGCTTATTTACACAGGTGCATCTCTTGATTGACGCCACGGTCGAGGGTCAATATATAACATTTCCTCAGTATAATGATTGAATATTTTGGTTGAATATCACAAGATTTGGTCGTCTAGTCAAGATTAGTTGATCCGTTTGTATATTATTATTCACACCTTGTCGAGTTTTTCACACCAGCCTTAAGCCGATAAATTCTCACTGGAGTTTGATTGACAGCAAGTCTTCTCAAGTCTCTTGGACTCTTCTTAGTATTCTGGCAGATCTCAATAATGGTCTCCACTGATCCTCTTATTTCTAACTCCTCCAATCCTTGTACCAAAATCCTTTGCTGACTGTACCAAGAACACCAATTACAATTGGTATCACCATCACTCTCATCTTCAACAGTTGTCTTTTTTTTTCAATTCACTTGCAAGGTCGAGGTATTTATCCTTCTTTTCACTTTCTTTCAAAAAAGGGCACTATTTCCACGCAAATACCATGAAGGACTTAGTCGAGAACGTCCACATGGATAATGTTTTGTCTTTCTGAAATGGATAATGTTTTGTCGTCCACATGGATAATGTTTTGTTGTACCAGAGAATATAGACTTGGTTACAATCCAGAAAACACGACAATCTAATCAACTGAAAGCAAATTATTGCTGAATAGAAATACCATTATGTTTGTGTTAGTAGAAATAGTAGTGAGAAATAATTTTAAAAAAAGCAACAAAAAACTATCATCACTAAATAAACTAATGTCATATAGAAATAGTTGAAAATATTTACTCGTATGCGAGTAAATGAGTTGTTTGGTTTTAGTATGGTATCAATAAATTATGTGTTTACGAACCGTACATATAATATACGTAAACAGGATTTGGCATTAAATAACCTATAGAGGTTGATATGCCATTAAACCCAACCAACCAACCAACCAACCAACCAACCAACCAACCATTTCTTTCAATTTTATTCTGTGGTCAGCCAGGACAGCAAAGTCCACAATTCGGCAAGTTCTCTTTTCTTTTGTTGTTGATCATTACAAGGTCTGGTTGTCTGGCCGAGATTAGGTGATTCGATTCATTTGTATCTCAAAATCCCATTGGAGTTTGTGTGTCTCATTCTCCAGGAAAAATTTTGGGTTGTGCGTATACCATTTGTTCGTATGGTCAAACTTCAATTTCTTGCACAATTCCCAGTGGATCAACTTGACCACCCATATTATTATTATTATTTACTTGAAACTATGTAACTGCTTGAAATAATTGTGGCCATGTAACCATATGAAAATTGAGTTGATTGAAGTTCTTCAAACCATATAATTGTGAGTAAATTATGTGTGTTGGGTATGAATACTTGAAACCATATAACTGTGTGAAAATTATCCGTAATAAGAAATCATATAAAAATACACGGCGGTGGTATCCTCGTGGTGTAATTGTTAAAGCGCGGGACTGTGGAATCGTAGTACGCGAGTTCGAACTCCAGTCGAACTATTACGTTCACCTTCGGATAAATAACATTGGGAAAGGTATGAACCACCTTATCCTCCAAGCTATGGGTTAAATAATACTACTACTGTTCTTCTAGAAGAATGTATTCGGCATTAAATATCCTCAGAAGGTTGGTATGCCAATAAATAACAAACAAACAAAAATAGACTTGAACATTAAGTTAACTAACAAAGGCTAACATAACATGAAACCGTCCAAGTATGACGTGATAAATCATCATTATGCCAGAAATTCACACATAGAATCTATTTTAATAGTATAGAAAACATGCACACCCACCTAAATTATACATATCATCATCATCATCCTCATATCCTGCTGGCAGCACGGATATCCCTGACCCTCTCTCGCCACTCCTCCCCATCGTTCATCGCCCTAGGTAGGTCTTCAGGACAACAACCTGTATCCTCACATAGCTGCTGAATGTACGTTCGTGCTGGTCGTCCTGCTTTTGCGCGGCCATGTGTGGGGATCCATAAGTGTACATCTCTTATGAGTTCATTTCTGCTTCTCCAGCAATGTCCTGCATATCTGGTTCGTCTAACTTGAATAGTTTTCGTAATAGGGGGCAGGTGGCCGTACAGTTGGTGTCTTGTGGGGTGTTGCTGCCAGGACTTGTTCAGGATTGCACGCAGCATTCTTGTGTAATTGCCATCTAGTTTCTTCTCGAGCCGTTTTGTTAGCGTCCATATAAGTGTCTGTAAAGTTTGACAATCGATTTTATCCTCATTTTCAAAACACAAAATGGTTCTCCAAAAAGAAGATTGTAGGTCAAAAACAGCAAAACACTGTTTAATCATCATAAATTTCCACGCAACCAGAAATATTGTGTTTATTAGAGCAGAAATAGACTAAAAATAAATAGGTGTTGGCATAGAGTAGTGATAAAGTATCTTTGTTGGGAGAGAAACCGATATGTAATCTATACGTGCCACATTCAAAAGGTTTTTGTCGACTTTTTCTACCCCTACCAACTGAACCTATTTTGTTTCTTTCTATGTAATCATTTGTATAAATAAAAGATTTTATATATTTAATGAATCGTTATATGCATAATCCTTAGACAGGGTAAAAGTTTGGGGATATTTTTTCAATAAATCCTGGTTTGGTTTGGTTTCTTTGTTTTAATGGCATATCAACGTTTTTATGTTATCTAATGCCAAAGCCATTCTCATAGAAGAACAGTAGTAGTACTATTTAATTCATAGCTGGGAGGATAAGGAGGTTCATACCTTTCCCAGGGGTATTTGCCCGAAAGTGAACGTAATAGCGCGACTGGAGTACGAACTCGCATACTACGATTCCGCAGTCCATCGCTTTAACCATTACACCACGAGGACACCCCCCCCAATAAATCCTGGTTGTTATATAGATAATTATATTAAGGAAATAAAAGTTTTCATGTGTTTATTTAATAAATCCCGGCTGTTATATATGTAATCATTACAGGAAAAAAAAAGTTTTCATAGATTTATTTTATAAATCCTTGCTGGAATATATGTACTCATTAAATGAAATAAATGTTTTCGTATATTTATTTATAAATCCCGGCTGTTATATATGTAATCATTACAGGAAATAAAAATTTTCATAGATCTATTTTATAAATCCTTGCTGGAATATACGTAGTCATTAGAGGAAATAAAAGTTTTCATATATTTATTTGATAAATCCCGGCTGTTGTATATGTAATAATTTAAGGAAATAAAAGTTTTCACATATCTATTTAGATATATATGTAATAATTGCAGTGAATGAAAGTTTTATGTATTTGTTTAATAAATCCTGGCCATTATATGTGTAATCATTTGAGAGAATATTTTGATATATTTTAAAAATAAATCCTGGCTGTTATACATGTAACAATTAGAGGGAATTAATTTTTTTTTATATTTGTTTAATAAATTCTGGACTTCGGATATGTAAACATTAGATGGAACGAAAATTTTTACATTTGTATTATAAATCATAGCCGTTAAACGTATAATCCTTTGAGGTAATAAAATATTGGCGTGTTTTTTAAAAAAATCCCAACGATTATATGTGTAATCATTTGAGAGAATTTAAGTTTAGATATATATGTGTTGTATCGTGGTAAGGAAGAGATACACGGTGAAATAAAGAGCTCATTATTGATTAACTGAAGTGGTACAGTCCAACAAATATTATAAGTCTCACGCTGTGGGTGTCACATCCGAAGCTGGTCTTACTACTGACTGAGATCTGGCAGACCACCGCCCCTGTGCTCAAGAAACACGACGTGTTTCATACCTCTGAGATACCGGAAGTCACCTGGTACGAACCACTATACAACAATGTGTTTGATAATTCATCATCGTTATATATGTAATCATTGGAGGGAATGAATGTTTTGACATATTTTGTTTCTATTTCAGTTTCTTTGTTTAATGGCATATCAACTTCAGTGAGTTATTTAAGGTCAAATGTTATCCTTGTAGAAGAACGGAAGTGATGTTATCGAACCTGTAGCTGGGAGCATAAGGGGTTTCTTATCCTTTCCAAGGGCATTGACATATTTGGTACATAAATTCTAGCAATTATATTTGTAATCATGAAAATGAATCAAAATCCTGTAGATATTAGAGATTTGATTTTTGAATTGTATTAGTTTGCGATATAGTGACATCTATTGTTTCACTTAACTTCAGATATCATTATATATCATGAGTAATTTTTATTTACATATCCGCGGGAGAGATTTTCAAGGGTGAATGTATACTTACAAGTTTCAAGTATTCTTTATAAGGAATACAAATTTATTGAGTCGTTCTAAAGTGTAGTATGATATACAAAAAAATAAATGATGTGTTAAACTTAATAAACAATCATTTCTATTTTTTATGGAAGAATTTTTATAGGGTAAGGAATACTAACCTTGCTTCTAAACGTCAATGAACAACATTTAGAATCATTTTCGTCATTTATCAAAGTTAACTTAGCTTATCACAAGAGCAGATGTATGTCAGGCACTCGGTGAGTGTTGAAATCACCGACAATAGTCTCTTAGCCAAGCTTACAAACAATTATACGACGTAAAGAGTCCCAGACTTTAGAATTGCCATTTGATGAGAGGGCACCATCTTGACTCAAAAATTTGTACTCTTTTTTTGTCTTTCACGTCGAGACCGGTGCCTCTTGCTGCCTGCTCCAGGCTAGGTAACAGAGATTTGGCTTGAGCCAGTGTATTTTCAAGAAGCCCAATATGATCAGCGTTGTCTTCATCAGTTATAGCTTCTGCAAGATATCGTCGGCTTCAAGCCTCTTTTTAGGGTGAAACCATTTTTTTCATTAGATCTGTTAACGTTCGAAGAATATAATTTAAACAGAGAATGAATAGAAATGGTCCTAATGTATCTCTTCGTGACTGGGCAAAAAAATTTTAAAGTCTGATCTATGTTCATTTAACTGGAAGTAAATTTTTGTAAAAAAAAAAAAAAAAAAAAAAAGGACAAAAAAACGATGCAAGTAAAATCCTTTTATTAAGATGTTTTTGTGTAGTGAGTGTAAAAGAAAGAAATAAAAAAAGAAAGAAAGTGAAAATTAAAAGAAAGAAAGGAAAAAAAATGAATGAGAGAAAAAAAAACAAGTGAGAGGAAAGCAAAAAACAAAAAGAAAGAAAAAAAAGAAAGAAAGAAAGAAAGAAAGAAAGAAAGAATGGGAAGGTGGAAAAAAAGAAAAAGAAAATAAAAAGAAAAAGTAGTTAAAATAAAAACGTGAAAAAGAACAAAATGAGAAAGAAAGAAAGAACGAAAAAAAGAAAGTGAAAATTTAAAAAAAGAAAGGGAAAAGAACGAATGACAGAAAACAAACAAGTGAGAGGGAAGAAAAAAACAGAAAGAAAGAAATAAAGGAAGAAAGAAAGAAAGAAAAATGGGAAGGTGGAAAAAAAGAAAAATGAAATAAAAAGAAAAAGTAGTAAAATAAAAAAAGCGAAAAAGAACGAAATGAGAAAGAAAGAAAGAAAGAAAGAAAGGGAAGGTGAAAAAAAGAAAAATAAATTAAAAAGAAAAAGTTGTAAAAATAAAAAAAACGAAAAAGAACAAAATAAGAAAGAAAGAAAGAAAGAAAGGGAAGGTGAAAAAAAGAAAAATAAATTAAAAAGAAAAAGTTGTAAAAATAAAAAAAAGAAAAAGAACAAAGAAAGAAAGAAAGAAAGAAAGGGAAAAGTAAAGATGGCGGAAAGTAAAAAAGTAAACGAAAGAGCAAACTAAGAAAGATAAAATGAAAAAATGGGAAAAGTAGTAAAAAAAAAGAAAGAAAAATAAAAGAAAAAAGAGGAAGAAAAATAAGAGATCGAAAAGAAAGAACAAAATGAGAAAGAAAGAAAGAAAGAAAGGAAAAAGAAAGAAAGAAAGAAAGAATGGGAATTGTGATTCCTAACGTGTCGAGACAGTCCCTATGTATTGAAAATCATATAGAAAAAATTCTGTGATTTTTTATCGGCTCGCTGCCATTAGCAGTCGAGTTATTATATTGCCCAGTAAATATCACAGCAGTCGAAGACAGAATTATTTTTTGGTTTTATATATCATTTTAAAGTTACAAATCGGCTCAAACGCAAAAGAAAAAGATCTTAAAGCGTGATTTTGCTATTTGATGAGTTTAAACTATTTTGACTCGGTTTTTATTTAAAAGAATTTTTTTTCTAAAACGACTTAAACATTGTCTCTCGTCTCGTCATTAAAACGTAAAGCCTACATGGCTATGACCACAAAGTAAACTAAGACTTTTAACATTTTTGTGACCCTTTTATATACTGCTTGCACATATGCGCATGATTTATTTGTTGAAACACGTTTCTGTATTATTGTACTTTCTGCATGTATTAAATATTCCTATATTTGTTGATAAGCTTATCTTGTCTTACCTTCTCTTTAAGCGTTAGAATATCATTATATATAAAAAGTAAAGTTGGCGACCTTAGTCGAGGGTAAACCGAAGGCTCCCTTTTCGATAGCTACTACACCAAGGTGTACGGGAGGGCGATACTCCTTGCCCTGGATTACCCCACTTTACCCTTGATCCTTACCTTATAGTGCTGAGTGCTAAGCAAGGCAGCATCAAGTACCATTTTTGAATCTTTGGTACGACTCGACCTGGGATTGAACCCAGGTCTCCCAGGCCATTGGTGAACATTCTAACCCTTATGCCAATGTCCGGTATATATATATATATATATATATATGTTGAGCGCTCTGGCAAAGGAATTGATGAAACCCCGGTCTTACGGACCATTGACAAACATTCTTCTCATTAGGTCAATGGCCGGGTTAAGTTGGCGACCGTGGTCGAGAGTGACCCGAAGGCTCCCTTTTTAATAGCTACTACACCGAGGTGTTGAGGAGGGCGCTACACCATTCCCTGGATTGATCCTTAACTTTTGTGCTGAGTGCTAAGCAAGGTAACATCAAGTACCTTTTTTTAGTTTTTGGTATGACTCGACCTGGGATTGAACCCCGCTCTCCCGGGCCTTTGGGGAACACTGTAGTGTAGGGGTTCGACTTAATATCCTCCCAAGAACGAGCCAAACAACCAAATATTGATAACGTTTGAGATGTCTATTTGAATATTGGTTTCCTTGATGTATTCAATACCGAAGAAGTTTGATAATAAGAATTTTCCAAAAAAGGAAAAAAATCATTTTTAACCTTTAGAACCCAATTTGCATACTGTAGTGTAAATCAAAAGTTTTGGAAATTTGCATATTGATGTTTCGAACACCAGGTGATGCTCTATATCTGGTGGAATTATGAGGAAGTAATTTTTTATTAATTCGTATCGGACGTTCGAGCCATCAATATCAAACGTTACTCAGAACAGCTGTAACAAATGTATGCATTCGTACCGGAAAAGTACCCGACACTAATTAACAAAAAGCGAGCTTTTCTGCAGTATGACAACGCAAGACTTCATACCGTTAGAACTGCCAGAAATAAATTCCAGGAAATTAAGAGAATCCAACTGATGCCATACTCAGCAGATTGTCCGGATCTAGCTCCTTCGGATTATTACTTTTTCCGATCCATGGCTCTTTTCCTGCTCTCGGGACACTTCAGTTAACAAAAGGAGGAGAAGCTTTAATGAAAGAGTTCTTCTCCTCAAAGGATAAGAACAGGTATCAGCTTGGGATCAAAAGAGCTGGCAGAAAGATGGCTTTAGAAGAGGCAACGTGATGGCCTCTACTTTGAATGCTCAATTGTTTTTCTTGTTACTTGCCGAATAAAGCAAATAAGTTAGCAAAATATTGCAAAATTTAACCTATAATTTGTGCTGCTAACTAGAAATACATACGGGTCTTCTTGCATTTTTGTATCGCTTTTGCTAATAAGTAACAATTGATGGTTAGAGTGTTCGCTAATAGCCTGGGAGACCTGGGTTCAATCCCAGGTCAAGTCATACCAAAGACTCAAAAAATGGCACTTGATGCCTCCTTGCATAATGTTTATATTGATCTTCGGCCGGGCCGTCAGTCGGGAGATGCACCAGTGTGGGTGAGCGGTGGGGCGGGTGGGCGTTGAGCAATGGTGTAGCCGGGGCACGGATGGCTTGGGTCAGTTGGAGACAGGATGCCAGCGGAGTGAGAACCAGCTCCAGATAAAGGGCTTTGGTCCTCAGTGACCCACGGTTGAGCAACCCAGCCAAGATGAGAAAGAAGAACTGTTGGGTCAGTATAGCAGTCTGTCCTCGTCTCCAACTCATCTCTCACACACAAGAAACATCACCCTTTCGAGAATAAAGTGTGAGGGATGTATTCTTATAAAGAAGTTTATTCGTTCGTTCGTATATTATGTTTGATTATGTACCGCATATATTTGTATATGTATGTGGCTATACAACATTAACATTTCAGTATTATACGGTACGGATCAAGGGTAAAGTGGAGCAATCCAGGGAAAGGAGTAGCTCTCTTCCTTACACCTCGATGTAGTAGCTATCGAAAAGGGAGCCTTCGGGTCACCCATGACTAAAGGGAGACAACTTTACTTTTTACTTATTATCATATGATTCCTAACGAGTTTTTTCACACCGGTTGTAACTGATGGTTTTTCATAGAAGGCTGAGTAACAGCAAATTTCAGATCTCCAGAACTCTTCAAAGTTTCCGGGTTGTGGTCTCGATTGTCTTGATTCTTCCTCTTATCTCCAGTTCAACCTGTTTATTTTCTAGGTTCTTTGGGACTTTGTTAATGTTGTATATTGACCTACGACCCGGCTGAGCTGTCAAAATAGGAAATGCACCTATGTAAATAACAGGTGCATCCGGTCGAGGAATATCAGAATTGTAACCTTGACCGTGGATGGGTTGAATGAGTGCAATTGTGATGCCCACAAGAAGAAGGGGGCGTGGAACTATTATATAACTCGGTGAAAACAGGAAGTCAGTTAGTTTGGAGACCCGACCTGTTGGTGACAAGATACGGTAGAGAAAGCCAGCATCCAGCAGAGTGGGCCCCCAGGCCCCCAGTTGAGCAGCCCAGGAGAACAGGAAAGAAACGCAATTATGGCCAATAGAGTGAGGGTCAATATGTTGCAGTTCTATTCGGTCTCCAACTCCCTCTCACACACAACCCTTTCAAATAAAGTGAGAGGTATATTTTTCTAAGAACTGTGTCGCTCGTCATAATTGTGTCGTTGTGTTCTGCATACAGATGTGCATGAATATGTAGATGTATATGTATTATGTGTTTGTATAGTTAGTCATAGTCATGGCTATACAACATTAGGGCTTCAGCATTAATGGGTATCGTTAAACTGAAATGAAATTTATAAGAATCAAACATATTTTTAGGAAATAAAGTAGGAGGTATCAACAAAGAAATCTATGAATAGGTACTTTAAAATGGGTACCTTTTTATGTATATACGATATGTGATAAAAAAGATTGTATCAGAAGATGTATTTACCAGGACAAAAATGAACAATGAATGAAACGTTAATTTTCCACAAAAAAGTATTCTTGCCATTCAACAAACAAATTCCAGTGAGTTTTATCACTGGTCGAAGTATCTCTGTAACTTTCGTTATGAGAGATTTATCCAACTTCCGACCAAGTCAGATTTGACCAGGCCATTTTAATGTGGTAGTGGTGGGGGCTCTACGCACAAATCGTGAGGTGTGGTAATCGCAAAAATTCTCTATCCCTTCGGCAGTTCCGTTTCAGGATTACTCAAGTATTGCCTGGGGGAAAGAAGAATCTCTTGGTCCAGGAAATCATCTTACAATGACCCACAAGGTAGAGCTGTCCGAGGCGAAGTGTTCAGCTTTGATATGGTGTAAAGTTACGCCATCCCGTTTTCTTAAATATTCTCTACGTTCGCAAATCGTAGCCTTGGTATGAAGCCGATTCGTCAGGGTCTGCAGAATACTTCGACTGCATCTTTGCTGAAAGGAAAGACCCTCCTCCCCCGACTGTCCGAGATAAGACTTTAAACTATCTGATGGTAGGGCTTCAGCCTTGGATATTTGGGGAATGTCGAGTTCCCCTTCATTTCCATTGCTCCCAGGTCCACTCTGGCCCGGAGTGTTAGCACCTGATCTGTGGGTTAAATAGAACAAACTATGTGCAAACAAATGCCTGATGTTAAATTTTGTCTGTTATATAGCGGTACTTGAAACCATTTAACTTTGTACAAAAAAAAGAGCTCAGTTTCATTTAAGAATGTTATCTACAAAATGTATTTACAAATCATAAATAAATATTTAACATATATGTATAAACAGTATTTGGCATAACATAACATATAATGAATGATACGTAATAAAACCAAACCCAATCAAATCTTGAAATGAATTTTCAGCTTAGGCACCAGAAAAATTCGTCTGATTCGTATGGAGGGTGATGCATTGACACATTCGATATGTTTCACCAAATATTCCATTCGAAAATAATCAAGACAGGCTTCAATTCTTTTATTTTTTTTATTAAGGCACTGACTCATCTTGACGTCATGAGAGCAGTTGCTTTATTACCACATTCTACAAGGATGGTTTTATGCTCTCTGCACAAATAGAGCAGCAGTCTCGATATCGACTTGGTGGAAAAGTAACATAGTAGTTACGGTAACATACGCACAATGTTTTATTTGCAAAGGAACAGACAAGTTGGATTAGAATAAGTTTGTATCTTACTTTTCGTAATTTATATTTAATGTATATGAGACAGGAATCGAAGCCGTTTCTTTGATAATCAGCCTTTTTTCTTGAAAGACTGACTAGGAAAAATATTGACACAGTCTCTCTTTGTGCCTTTCTTATTTTTTGTTAAGTAAAAAAAGAAATCTGTCTTTTATTCTTTTCGATATCAGTAATTTGGAATCGTGATCAACCATATTTTTTTTGCAATGTGAACAGCTATTATTGATCCAATCATCGCAAAGCTGTCTAGACTCTGGCTTTTATAAACCAATACGCACACACAGTGAGAACACCATTAACACTATCCCTTACATCGTATTAGTCACAGAAATTTGTTTTCAGACGGAAGAATGTCGTACCCTTTCAACGGGGCTTAAAATACACCGTCTGCATGGGAGTAACACTCATTCTTACTTTGAAAAAAGGATATTTTGGGTATGAGTGTGTTGTGTATGGCCTTGAAGGGCCAGAAATGAATAACACAAAGATATGTATGGTTTCAACAGTATATATTTACGGAAATACAGACAGTTACCGGTAACTGACTAAACTTACTTGGCTCGTTTATCGAGTCAGTCACTATTTATAGAGACGTCATGAGGTATATCATCATAAGAGAGTACAAACTGCATCCAGTGACAAAGCTCCGGTTATTTTTAGCTAGTGGTCGGCAAGAAAAGTAAAACCCACGAGATTACCTGTTCTTTTCTCGTTAATGTTGTATACTATGATGGAGGAATAAATTCCATGACAGTTCTTTACAAAAATAGACCTCTTACTTGCCCAGTCGGCTGGTGGGGCTGTAGAATACTAAGTGCTAAGACCCCCCAACGAGTGTCCTGATGATATTTCAATAATGAGGTTTCAGCTTTAGGTAATACGGACTACCCCTTCATTGCCATTGATCCCAGCTCCACTCTGGGCCTAAGTGGTAGAACCTGACAGGGTCTTCTCTATGGTTCAAATAGAACTAAACTGTCCACTTATGCCAAACTGAATTGCTTGTAATAGAACTGTTTCACATTTAAACTTTGTACTTATACTAAACTGAATTGTTTTGAATGGAACTATTTTTGTATGCTAAACTGAACTGTTTGAAATGGAACTGTTTTTGACATTGAAACTGTACTTACACTAAACTGAATTGTTTTAAATAGAACAGTTTTGACATTTAACAGTGTAAACAAAAGCAAAACTTATACTAAGCTGACTTGGTTGAATTAAATATGTTTGACTGAACTGAATAACCTGAAATAGTAATGTTTTTGACAATTAAACTGTGTACTTATGCTCAACTGAATTGATTGAAATAGAACTGTTTTGACTATTAGACTGTCTATTAAGTTCAACCGAATTGTTTTAAATGGAACTGTTTCTTTGTATAAAATTGGATTTGGCAATAAATAACCTACAAAGATTGATATACCCTAAAACCCAAACATAAAATCAAACAATATACCTCTCGAAAATGCAGTAAGATAGAGAGAGAGAGAGAGAGAGAGAGAGAGAGAGAGAGAGAGAGAGAGAGAAACGAAGGCAGACAGAGGACTACTATATTGGCCCTTATCTTCTTAGCTGCGATGTGTCATATTCATGGCTCACTTAGCTCTTCTTCTGATTTTCGGCCGAGTTGGCCACTGCCTCCCTTCTGGGCACTCGCAGGCCATTTTCGTGACTCAGTATCTCTGTGACTGCCGTGACTGCGTGACTGACCGTTACAGCAGTGGGCGCCTGTATATATGATTTCACCACGCCAAATAAATTCCGGTCATTAACCCTCAGGAGCTACTTACACCTGTTGTATAGCCATATCAATCACAAACGTTATACATGTGTAAAAACACAGGCGAACTCAAATACACAGGCGACTCCGTTGTTCAGATACGAACGTTTATAAACTTCTTGACTTCTGAGTTCGTTTCTTCGATACGAGGAGAGAGAAAGACACACAGTCCTTAATCATTCTATACTAACAAAACTCAAACGCTCGGCACATCTCGTAGTCTTTAAGATCTCTGTCGGTAGAGATCTGCAGAACTCCAAGGTCACACTTAACTTCTCAACACCGTGGTCTTAACTCAACTTCAACTCTCGACATGGCCAAAGTCAACTCCCAACTGGACTGGCCCCAGTCGAGTACCCAACTCGACTGGTCTCCAGAAAAAGTCAACTGGACTGGCCCCAGTAAACTACCAACTCGACTCGCCTTCAGTCGAGTACCCAACTGACGTATTTTCCAAAATACCCAAATTCTCAGCCCATCACTTCCGGGCATGACGTCATTCACACTCCATTCCCATTTCCTATCTGGAGTTTATTATGACAATTGTGATTGTCATACCCTCTGCGCGCGAGCGTAAACTGTACCCAATGTCTGTGCACCTGAACTAAGAGCCGAATAGTTCAAAGCCCAACCAAACTGAATGATAAAATATGATTAACGAAAAATGACTAATATAAAAAAAAATCATTCCGTAATTATATAACACACCTACGCATCTCTGTCTTACACGGCTGGATTATCTTGTATCAATATTGCCTGACTGTCGAAGGTCTGTATGCAACATTAACGTTTGATGGCTTTTCACTGGAGTCAGTGATAGGATAAGTTTCTTCAGGTGTCCAAGAACCTTCTCAGTTTTCTAACCGATCTCAACAACGCTGTTGTTTGAAAAGTCCCAATTTGTCTTATTTCCAACGCTTTCTTTCCTTTTGAGAAACCTTTCATTATCATTTTTCTCTTTTCAGAGTTTTTCACACTAGCGTTAGCCGATTGTTTCTCACTAGAGTTTAAGTGACAGCAAAGGCTTGGATAGCTATCGATAGACCATCGGTCATATGGACGTCAGACTTATTAGATAAAATAAAACGCAGTTTTTTCCCAAGCAGCAGTCGTTTCAGTACTGCTGTGCGGATGTACCATATGGACGCTGACTGAGTGTATTTCAAAGCTCTTCAAACAAATTGACAACACCGGTATCCGATGGCACAAAATGTAAACAAACGAAAGTTAATGCAAAATGTGTTGATTTCCCGTTCTGACGTAGGTGGCCAAATTGGCTAGTCGGTAAGATATCACGTCTAGCGCAAAGTTAGGTTGGTTTTGATCCCAGCTTGAAGCGTCTTGTGTATCTAACCTCCCGAAAGAGTTGTGATACGACGAAACTGACTGTCTGTGGATCATTATATATATATATATATATACGTGGTGCCTTCAATAAGTTTCCAGACTTTTTTGTACAGGCATTTAAAATTATCGTAGTATATTATTGCAATATCTCTTATGAGATAACTGACCAATTCTTATGATTTCTGGTTCAAAGGAACAGCTACAGCAGGAACTGGAATATACCCAACTAAAGCCTGATTGTCACAGCTGGTGAATTTCAAAAATGCAATCTGGATATGAAGACACTTTAGAAGAACGATATGCAATAAAAAACTGTTTTAAACTTGGAAAAAATGCCATCTTGCACCAACTTTTCGACCATCTGGCGTCAGTTTTTGAGGATTAGAGTTTGGGTTAGGGTTACTATGTTGAGGTTTTAAGGGAGTTCAGGAAGAGATTCCGTCGGAAGAGGCCAGCACTCTTCAAATCAGGTCAGTGGCATTTCCACCAGGACAATACACCAGTCCACAACTCCATCCTTGTTACAGACTATTTGACCAAGATGGGCATCAAGACAGTCCCTCAGCCTCACTAAAGTCCAGACCTTGCTCCCTGTGACTTGGTTATTCCCTAAGCTCAGAGGCTGTCGTTATGAGACAACTGAGGAGAAGAAAGAGGCTGTGACGAAGGTCATTGACACGCTGACACAAGAGGACTTCCAATAGGCCTTCAAGAATTTGCTGGAACGGTACAAGAAGTACATTGCAGCAGGAGGAGATTACTTCGGAGGGGACCAGATTTTCATGTGTGTACTATCAATAAATGTGCCCAATACGAAAAAAGTCTGGAAACTTGTTTAATGATCCTCGTATGAAAGTAATTATGGATTAAAATCCGACAGTATGAAGGTAGCAGAAAAACATTATCCAAATTGGAGAATTTATAAATAAATTCACCTATTCGGATTATGTTTTTCTGTTACCCTCATAAAAGTATATATATATATATATATATATATATATATATATATATATATATATTCTTAATACAAATAATTTAATAATCTATAGTTTCATGTGTATACTATCAATAAATGTGCCCAATACGAAAAAAGTCTGGAAACTTATTTAATGATCCTCGTATGAAAGTAAATATGGATTAAAATCCGACAATGTGAAGGTAGCAGAAAAACATTATCCAAATAGGAGAATTTAGAAATAAATTCACCTATTTGGATTCTGTTTTTCTGCTACCCTCATAAAAGAATATATATATATATATATATATATATATATATATATATATATATATATATATATATATATATATATATATATATATATATTCTTAATACAAATAATTTAATAATCTATAGTTTCATGTGTGTACTATCAATAAAAGTGCCCATACGAAAAAAGTTTGGAAACTTGTTTAATGATCCTCGTATATATATATATATATATATATATATATATATAGAGAGAGAGAGAGAGAGAGAGTGGTGAAAGTGTGATCTATATAAAAGAAATGCATTGGAAATCAAGAAGTGTCTCTGGCTTTGACAATATAATTTAGCTAATATAACGAATGATGTTTACGTAACAGTAGTACGCACTGATGTTCGTATGAAATGCATTAAATCCGTTTAACTTTTCCCACAGGAAAAAAAAATGAGAAATTTGCTTAAGAAGAAAATATTGTTTGTGCAAATACTTTGGGGGATTTTTGAATCAACGTTTAATCCAAAGGGATTATCTCCTACCCTCAGATATCAGTTAGACATCCATCATAAGATGAGACATGTTTAAACACACACGCACACACACACACACACACACACACACACACACACACATATATATATATATATATATATATATATATATATATATATATATATATATATATATATATATGAAAATGGCTAGTTTGAATTGTAGTTATTACCATATTTGAATGCATTGGTGTATAAGGAGCACTCCAATTTTAGCAGGTCAGATCAAGAAAAAAGCAAAGTAGTAATATTAAACGTGATGAAGTTAATATTATGAATATTATCAATGATAACTTTTAATTTGTATAATAGACTTTTAAATAGTGGCAATAGGTATATAACCGTTATTCTAAAGTCTAAGCGAATAAAAGTTGCCAAGGTAGCTAATTTCGGCCGACTATCGAGAATCTTAAACCTACATTTAAGATACAGGGGAATTTTAAAAGATGTTTTTAATAAAACAAGAAAGTTGCCTTATATGCCATCAAATACGGTAATTAAATTTCATCTCTAAGGTGCTCACAGATAAATAAAAATAAACCTAGAAACTGCAGCGAATATTTGCAATATATATATATATATATATATATATATATATATATATATATATATATATATAAAACTGTCTTCAGAAGTTAATTTTATTCATAGTTTGAATTATTTGTCAACCTTAAAAGTTTCGGTCTTTTTTATATGAAAACATTAAACCTTCACCAGAGCATTTTTTTGTCAGATAAAACGATAATTTTTTTTAAAGTTTTAAATATTCTATTTCTATTAGCGTCGTTCTGTTTCAAATCTATGTGATGTATTTAGCGTTCGAAAATTCATTTCTTTTTATTTCCTTAAAAAAAAGAAAGAAAAATCTAAAGAAAACACAGAAAAAATATACATAGTGTAATAGAATACTTCTGGAAACAGAGTAGATACACTCCAAAATCATTATTTAACATCTAAAAAAAAGAAAGAAAAAGAAAACAACACAGGGCAACATTTTCGAGACAAATTCGGGACCTCAAAAGATCAAACCAAAATGCACCTGAATTAACTTGGAAAGTAAGAAAAATATCACCAGTTTACAACAACAACTCAGAACACTACAAACCTTTTCGAGAAGAAAAACAAACCATAATCCTCTTCCTGAAAAAAAAAAAAACACCTGAATAAGCGACCAGAAATCATATCCAAATGCAGACATGAAAACAAATTTCTATGAAGCCACGTGAAAACTAACAAGCCCAAACGCTAAAATGTAATTAAAAAAAGATAAAATAAACAAATGAATATACAAATCAATGAAATTTCAAAAGTAAATAAAATAAAAAATAAATTTGATGAAAAATATACCAAATAAATAAAACCAATAAAATAAAACGCAGTTTTTTTCAAGCAGTGGCCATATCGATACTGCTATATGGATGCACCGCTTGGACGCTAACTAAACGTATGGAGAAAAAGCTTGACGGAAATTACACAAGAATGCTGCAAGCTATATTGAACAAGTCCTGGAGGCAGAACCCCACAAAAGAGCAGCTGTACGGCTACTTACCACCCATCACGAAAACTATCCAAGTTAGACGAACCAGATATGCGAGACACTGCTAGAGAAGTAAGGACGAACTCAAAGGTGATGTATTCCTGTGGTACCCTTCACATGGACGAGCAAAGGTTGGACGACCAGCTAGAACCTAGATACAACAGGTCTGTGCCGATACATGATGTCACCTGGAAGACCTCCCGGAAGCGATGGACAATAGAGACGTGTGGCGAGAGAGGGTCAAAGAGAACTGTGCTAGCAGCCCGACATGATGATAAAAAAACAAAAGAAAAACAAATAGATGAGCAAATGTTAGCAGATGTGGAAAAAATAGGAATAAAAGTAAAAATATAATAAAACAGTAATAATAAGTAAGTAAAATAAAAGTGGCGACCGTAGTCGAGGGCAACCAGAAGGCTCCCTTTTCAATAGCTACTACACCGAAGTTTAGTAGCTTCTCCTTTCCCTGGATTGCACCACTTTAACTTGATTCGTACCTTATATTGCTGAGAGTTAAGCAAGGAGGTATCAAATACCATTTTTAAAGTCTTTGGTATGACTCGACCTGGGATTGAACCCCGGTCACACAGTTCATTGGCGAACACTTTACCCTCTAGGCCAATGAGCTGGTTCAATATGATCAAAATAATAAATAAAATAAAAATACGATAAAAATAACATTATGATAAAAAATATGATAATAACAGTCATCATCATCATCATCATCATGTCGTGCTGGTAGCATGGATATCCTTGACCCTCTCTCGCCACTTTTCCCATATCGTTCATCGCCTCAGGCAGGTCTTCCGGACAGCATTCCGTATCCTCACATAGTTGCTGAATGCATGTTCGTGCTGGGCGTCCTGCTTTTGCACGGCCATGTGTGGGGGTCCACAAGAGTACATCACTTATGAGTTCGTCTCTGCTTCTCCAGCAGTCTCCCGCATGTCTGGTTCGTCCAACTTGAATAGTTTTCATGATAGGAGGCAGGTGGCCGTACAGTTGGCGTCTTGTGGGGTGCTGTCGCCAGGACCTGTTCAAGATTGCTCGCAACAGTAATAATATGTTAAAAACCAGAAAACAGATAAATTTTTAAAAAATCATTTCGGTAACACGATATTGCCGCATAGATAAGCAAATTCGGAATGACCCACGATCTAGGCCTCACTCCCAGCATACAGTATATAAAAAGACACCAAATATAACCTAAAACAACTTGGTCTGATGAATGCATAGTCAAGAACTGACAATTACCATGGACCATTGTCTCTTTGTCAACCTTATCCTAACTTTACACACACACACACACACACACACACACACTCATACACACACAGTCGGCAAGGGCTGTAGAATACATCGACCATCTCTGAAGAGTGTCCTAGATATGACACTAAACCATCTGATGGTGAGGCTCTAGTCTTGGAGTTCCGGGGAATGTAGAATGCTACTTCATTACCATTGCTTCCAGGCCCACTCTGGCTCAGATTGGTAACACTTGAAAAGGTCCTACCCATGGATCAAATAAAATCGTTGGATATTTAAACTAAGCATTATACTAAAGAGGGTGATTCCAAGGCATAATCATATTTACCAACCCCTCCGCTCGGGCAGGATATGACACAAGGTCAATTTTTAAGCGGAGTTTAACAGGTTTGAATTAACAGTCTTCCTTCTCCTAGACTAGTTGCCTCACCAGGGCTGAAGAACCCAGTCTGCCCTTTTATTTACCCATAGCTGGAGGGAGAATAATTGGATTCATACCTTTCCCATGAGTATTAGTGCAATGTGAAATGCTACCAGTCTCGTCCAGGATTTGAACTCGTGTCGCCGTGTCCATTTCCTACGACGATAACCATTACACCATGATTCCAAGGAGTGCTGGCTAACGAGCTGATCTGCGGTATCATAGTAATCAAGTTAGCAACTATACTACGCTGTAATGATCACTTTTGGGAATGGTCCTAATCCTTTTATATTCCCAGCTAAGGGTTGAATAGTATCACAGCTGTTCTTTTGCAAGGATGGCGTTGGAATTGAATAACCCGCGGAGGTTGATATGCCATTAAACAAAATAATCAAAAGAATGTAATAAAGAAATGATGAATTTGGGCCTTATGAGTAGAGAATAGATTTCGATGAGGCATTTAAACATGAAAGGGTTAACAATCTCTTGGTTTGAATAATATAAACTTATGCCCAATGTATAAGTAAAGTAAAGTTGTCTCCCTTTAGTCGAGGGCGACCAGAAGTCTCCCTTTTCAATAGCTACTACACTGAGGTGTAGGGGAGAGCGCTTCTCCTTTCCATGGATTGCTCCACTTTACTCTTGATACGCACCTTATATTGCTGAGTGTTAAGCAAGGAGGTATCAAGTACTATTTTTAAAGTCTTTGGTATGACACGACCTGGGATTGAACCCAGGTCTCCCGGGCCATTGGCGAACACTCTACCCACTAGGCCAATGAGCCGGTCGATTTTATTATTCAATGAATTGTTTAGTTGTAATTCATCAGGGACAATATTTTACTTCATGTTCAATTGAGATATTTTCGAACGTTTTACTTCATGTCTTAATATCTGTCATGTGTAAAACTTTCAACGTTTTTTCGTTTAAAGGCTCATAACGACAAACCTTAAATATTTTGCAATAAAAAATCAAAGGCAATTTCAGCCTTTCCTTGTATTTCTTTCCAAGTATGTATTTTTCAAAATCATTATCTGATGAAGTCCATGGAAAGCGAAATGTTATAATATATAAATATATATCAACAATATCCGAAGATTATGGTTGTGGATTATTCGATAATAGAATATATGAGGGATTTTATATAAATCTATGGAAGTGCTTGATGTATCGCTATTGTTATGAATTCCTTTTCAGGTTTATATAAGAAAATTCACATACGAAGTGTTGGGTATCACCTACCTTTTCAACATAATGAGCTGTTCCATCTGCCATATATGGCAGTAGCGGAGATCTGTTTGCGAAGAATAAACCTACGAGTCAGACCAGAAGAGCCGTTCCTATTGTTGAAGTATATCATTAATCTATCACTAATCCTATTTTCTTATTACTAACAGTCTCTCTCTTGTAAATACTCTTTCTTGTAAATATAACTATTTTCCTCACATATCGTGGTTTGTCTTAATATTATTACTACTTGTGTCCACTAACCAGAACACAACACAAAGAGAATACGTTGTAACTTGAAGAAAACTCAACCATGTTTAAATTGTCATTATAAATTCATTTCGGCGAAGAATGTAATCCTCGTCCCTTCAGATGACATACACGTTTAATTTGAGGGTAAAAACAGCAAATATGTATTACAATATATATATATATATATATATATATATATATATATATATATATATATATATATATATATTGTCGTCCACAGACCGACTGTTTCGCTGTATCACAACTCTTCAGTGTGGCTAGACATGTTGGACGTATCAAGCTGGGATCGAAATCTGCCAAACTTTACGTTAGGCTGATAACTTACCACTCAGCCGTTTTGGTGACCAACGTCAGCTCAGGAATATATATATATATATATATATATATATATATATTTTCATCATACAACGTGTGAAAGCACGTGCGATACTCTGCCCTCATCAGCCACCAGCCAGGGTGATAACAGTTTTGGTAGTAAAAGGCGGTACTGCCACTCCTGGCGCTACCAAGCAGCTTTTGCCATTGGACAGGGTATTTAAAATATATATATATATATATATATATATATAGTACAATTTAATGGAGACTCAAACTCGGTTAAGTCGTCATAATAAATTTATTTCGGCGAAGAATATTATTGCTATACTCTTCGTCTCGTCAGATGACTCTTTACATGCTTCCCTCCTGTCGCAAAGTAGCGAATATATAAAAGTTAGCGACCATAGTCGAAGGTGACCCGAAGGCTCCCTTTTCGATAGCTACTACACCAAGGTGTAGGGGAGGGCGCTACTCCATTCCCAGGATTGCTCCACTTTACCCTTGAACCGTACCTTATAATGCTGAGTGTTAAGCAAGGTGGTATCAAGTACCATTTTTAAAGTCTTTGGTATGACTCGACCTGGGATTGAACCCAGGTCTCCCGGGCCATTGGCGAACACTCTAACCGCTGGGCCAATGTCCCGGTTAATATATATATATATATATATAAAATTAATTTAAATCGCGAGTTGGAAATCTTCTACTAAAGTTTCACCTAATCGGATCATCAGGAAGCCTAACTCATATATATATATATATATATACGCCAGATCAACTAAAAGCAGAGATAACATTGGACGTTCGTTCATCTTCATTTTTTGTGCAGTTTGTGATTTTTTTTATAATATATATATATATATATATATATATATATATATATATATATAATGTTCTGGCAAAAAGGAAGAAGGAGTCAAAGTCATATAAGTATTGAAAGTATTAAGAACCCAGAAAAAGGGTGTTCCGGTAGTCGACCCATCCCAAGGTGAACATATGTTAGGGTTTTCGTAGCAGGTGGAATTTTTCTATAATGTAAGCCTGTAAACTAAATTATTATCTTTTTATTATTCTGTTAACTCTCTTACATGTGTTAAGTCCCTGGGTTATTTGGGTCACCCCACCAAACAAAAAACCTTTTGGTATCTTCAGGTGCCTCAAATGAATGTACTGCTACTACTTCCATTTTGTTTTAATCTCATTGAGTGATCGTGGGGCTTAGAGCTATCTCCGCAAGTATTAACCCAAAAATGGTAGAAAGGAACTAACAACTCTAAAATTCTATATACAAACTAATCTCCAAGACTCCAAAAGCCCCCTTTCACTAACGAAACACCCTTTTTCTAGGTGTAAATCATTTGTATTAAGAATTGTATATATATACTTATTTAAAATAGGTTGGTCCACAAAGAGATTTGTATCTTTGAATATATTTATTTGTTTTGTTCTCATTTATTTATTTTTTTTTTTTTGGTATGGAGTGTATTTTTGGTCGTCCGTAGAAGTTACTGGTTATGGAGATATAGTTTGTTAAGAAGACTGTTTCTATTATATTGGTTTGGTTTCTTTGTTTACTGGCATATCAACTCTTTTTAGGTTATTTAATACCGAAGCCATTCTTCTAGAAGAACAGTAGTGGTACTATTTAACCCATAGCTGAGAGGATAAGGGGGTTCATACCTTTCCCAAGGGTATTTGGCCGAAAGTGAACGTAATAGCGCGACTGGAGTACGAACTCGCGTACTACGATTCCGCAGTCCATCGCTTTAACCATTACACCACAAGGACACCCCCTGTTTTGGTTAGAGATTTGGTGAGTATTTTGCAGAATTTTGTAATTTTTGATATTATATTATTGCCTGTTTGTATCTAATAGTTTGTAGTTGGTTTCATCTTTCAATATTTCTTGGATTTTTGTTTTGTAGAATGTTTTATCTAACATGTCTACGTCATTTCTCTTGTCTACTTCTTTTATAATTATGTTTTCATTTTCCTGTATATTTTTAAGGCTTGTTTTTTTTTATTTTGTTTTTCTGAGAGGTTATTTTGGTTGTTTTTTTTTTCTTTTAGGTTGATATTCCATAATTTTTCAAACAATGTGTTTAGTTCACTATTGTTGTTTTTGTCTGGGAAGAATTTGGTCTTATTCTTTACTATGGAGTTATATGTATCTTTTTTTATTTTTGAATATTTCTATTTGTCTAAATTTCCTTTCAAATTCTTTGAGGTCTTTTTTAGTTCTCCTATGTTGCTTCTTGGAGTGAGGCAAAATTTACGACCTTGTTTGAATAGATTTATTTGGTCTTTATTTAACTTGAGTGTAGATAAGTTTATAATTTTCGGTTTAATGTTACTTTCGTTTCTCATATTGGTTTTTATCTCCTGTTCGTTTTGTTTCAAATATGTTTTTTTTTGTTTGTATTTCTTAAAAAATAGTAATTTTTGCTTGCATTTTCTAAATAAAGATTTTTTGTGTTGTCGTTTTTAGGGTGGCTCTTATTGTATATGAATGTTTTTTGTTTTTTTTCTGGAGTCGTAAGTAAAGTAGTTTAGCCTTTTTGGTTCTGCATAAGTGTCAGTATTTGTCGCTGCCTCCCACCAGACACGACTTGACACAAGGTCAAAAGCCCGAAGGCCTATTAAAGTGGGGATAAAGGGGAGGGGAGGTCGGGAACGAGCCGAGACTCGAACCCTGCTTGTCTGTGCTGCTCATCGGCTCACTTAGTGCAATGTGAGCCTGATGAGGCAAGCAGTTTCACGCACCCAAATGTGGGTCCGGGCACGTGTGCCGGGTTATGGCTTGAACTAGACAGCATAGTCTAGTGCCATACATAGGTTTCGAGAAAGTCCACGGGAACCTCTAATCAGCTCTATTTATTTGTCGCTGCCTGATAAGGCAAGCAGTTTCACGCACCCATAAGTGTCGTATGCCTAGTAGTTCGTCTTCATTTGTTGTGGGTAGGAGTCGTATGCGTGGTATTTTGGCCAATTCTGTTGTCTGTAATAGTTTATAAGGAAATTCTTCATATCATGTTTTTTATTTGGAAAGTATTTTTTTTTTTACTGGGGGTTGTTTGTTATTGGATGTTTTGGCTAATTTGTATGTATCTGGTATTTAGGAGCATTCATTTTTCTTTTATATATTGTTTGTGTTTGGGGATTATATCTTCTGTTAGTGTATTGTGTTTTTGGTTTGTTGCGTGTTTTTTTTGGGGGGGGGTTCTTTTTTTGTTGCTTTTTATTTTCCTTTTGTTCGTGTTTTTTTTACTCCTTTTTTGCGTTAGGTTTTTTAGCCATGTAGTTTTTTTTGTTCAGGATTTTTCTTGATTTTTCTTCCTCCTTTTTGCTGTTTTTTTCCCATAGTTCTTTGAGGAATGGTTGTTTCTATGGGACAGAGTTACTTAATTTCTGTGATTAGTTCTTTGTCAATTTCCTGGTATTTGGTTTTATAATGGATAGTTTTGTCTTCCGGTATTTCTATTTGTGCTTTTAGTTTTAGGTTGGCTTTGATTTTTTTCTGTTCTTCTGTATCCTGTGGTGTTATTTTTTCTTTGAATTTTCTAGGGATGAATATTTCGTCTTTTTTCATGAACTCCTTGTAGATTTTTGTTGTTTCCTCACTTTTTATAGCATTAAAGAGGGCTATTTTTCGTTGGTTCAACAGGTTTCCCCACATTTTTCATTTTTTGTTTTGTATGCCTTCTCCTTATATATAGTTAAAGTGATTTATTTATATTCTTAATACAAATAATGTATGTGCAGTTACATATATATACATATATATATGAACTGTGCTAGAATTATTTGTATTAAGAATATAACTATATATATATAACCGGCACATTGGTCAAGTGGGTAGAGTGTTCGCAAATGGTAAGGGAGACTCTGCGTTCAATCCCAGGTCGCGTCATACCAAGGACTTTAAAAATTGGTACTCGATATCACCTTGCTTAACACTCAGCAATATAAGGTACGTATCAATGGTAAAATGGAGAAATCCAGAGAAACGAGTAGCGCCCTCCTCTACACCTTGGTGTGGTAGCTATTGAAAAGAGAGCCTTCTAGTCGCCCTCAACTACGGTCGCCAACTTTTTTTGTTACTATATATAACTGCGCATAAATTATTTGTATTAAGAAATATATTTTTTTTTTCATAATACAACGTCTGGAAGCACGTGCGATACCCTAGCCTCATCAGCCGCCATCCAGGGTGATAACACAGTTTCGGTAGCTTAAAGCGGTACTGCCACACACATATATATATATATGAAGTTAGCAGAAAAACATGATCCAAATAGGTGAATTCATAAATAAATTCACCTATTTGGATTATGTTTTTCTGTTACCTTCATACAGTCCGATTTTAATCCAAATCTACTTTCATATATATATATATATATATATATATATATATATGTGTGTGTGTGTGTGTGTGTGTGTGTGTGTGTGTGTGCGTGTGTGTGTGTGTGCGTGTGTGTGTAAGTATATTGAAGCTAGAATATTTTACTAAGGATTATTATTATTATTATTATTATTATTATTATTATTATTATTATTAATCTCTTGAAACTATATATATTGTCATCTACAGACAGACTTTCGTTGTATCACAAGACTTCACTGTGGCTCAACAAGCGAGATGCTTCAATCTTGGATCGAAACCAGGCTGACTTTACGTCAGTCGGATATCTGAATTTAACAGGTTTGAATTAAGAGGCTCCCTTCTCCAAGACTGGTTGCCATAGCAATGCTGAAGAGCCCAGTCTTCCTTGGTATTTACTCATAGTTGGAGGGAGAATAGTTGGATTCATTTCTTTACCAAGATTATTAGTGCAATGTGAAATGCAAGCAGCCTCGTCCAGGATTTGAACTCGGGTCATCTAGTCCATGTCTTACGCCACTAACCATTACATTACGAACGCCTCCATAAACTATTTACAAACAAATGACTATTATTAAGTAGAAACAGTAACTATCATTAGCAATCTCCATCGATGTACTTGTTGACATTACTTTCAATAGATGAGATATCGCTGCCGAGGTCTCCAAATTTCAGGGGTTTTCCACTAGAAGTGGAAATGGCTTCTTTTTTGTTAAAACACATAAATTCTGTTTGCTTTCACGTAGAGGTCAATGCCTCCTGCGGCTTGTTCTAAGCTATGCATCAAATTTTGGGCTTTGGAAGGTCTAGATAATCTGCGTAGTTTGCGCCTGTGCTTTTCTCTTTTTATATCTGTTGATGTTTGTAGTTCGTAGTCTAGGTAGATATGGTGCTAGTGTATCTCTTTGCATGACTCCAGCGACCAAGTTGAAGAAATCGGTGTCAACATCGAGTGGTTGGTTGGTCTTTTATGGCATATCAACTCTTCTAGATTATTTAATGCCAAATTCTGTTTTTACATATATCAAACCTAAGATTTCTAAACGAATACTTTGTAGATGAATTTAAACAAGCATTGGCTTCCATACGAGAAAATAGTTTCAATTCATTATATTTTTTGGTGCAACCCTGTTTTTCTCAAGAAGAACAAAACGTCATTAATGTTAACGTTTTCGAAGTCGCTCAAACGATTCACCTTGAAAAATCGCTTTCTGATGAGAGCGAAAGCTCTTCATTCTATGAGAACGTGTTTAGCGCTGTTAGGTGTTTGATATGTTAAACATTGTGGTTGTTATTCTTGTTTCAGTATGAAAGAGTAAGTGAGCCTTGTATGACCAATACGCAATTGGGACATAATGACGTGTTCTCTTCTTCATTTTCTGAAAGTTGGTCTCCATCCTCCCAATGTGGGCTTGATCTGGAAGAGTCTGTGATGGATGTTATAATTCCAGCGCCATTGCCATTTTGCGTAAATTGATTGATTTTTATTTTCCAGTCAGTATATGGAATTCTGAATTTATCAGGGGTCACACACAAGGCCGACCTGGTGGCCGAGTCTGCTCTTTCATTTCTTCTCACTTCAATGTGGCTTGGGATCCAGCATATAAGGATTTCTTTACGATTTGACATTGAGTCTAGCCTACTTAACAGTTCAATAATTAGGGGTGTTCTTGAGTTTTTTATGACATAATGATAGTAAGACTGAGAGCGAGTCTGAGAATATGATGAATATCTTATGTTTGCTCTTCGAGATTTTGTCGAGTGATGGATGATGGCGTTTTCCATTGGAAGAGCTTTCTTGATTATTGTTTTATTTAGAACAGCTACGAATGCTTTGTTTGTTTGTTTGTTGTTTTTGTTCTTTTTTTTCTAAAGCATCATTATAGCGGTAACAGTTTCTTTGGGGGAGTGTATATGTTAGTCACATTCGCTCCATCTTTCATCCGTCTATGAAATACAGTTGAGAAATCTTCGAAGAATTGTGATGCCTCGAGTTTTCTTGTCCATACTCATTCGATGATTCGACGAATAATCACAATCTGAAGTTGTGGCTCTATTTCTACGAAAGCCGTTTTGATTTTTCCTAAGATTTTTTTCGGTTTCACGTTGGATACACTTATGTATCTGGACATTTTAGATCTTAGCAGCTATAACAGGAAGGGTTACGCCTTTGTATTTCTTAGTGATTCCAAGGTCACCATTCTTGGAGAAGAGAAGGATGCATCCTTTTGTCTATTTCTCTATTGAGTTTTGTTTATATACAGCGACACATAATCGAAGAAGTATGTCATCAAATTTTTTTCCATATGTCTTGAGGTATTTCGTTGAGGCTAACAGATTTCTGCTTTAATGTTTTTCCCGTACTGAGTCAAGTTCTAATTCTGTAAACTGACCTAATTTGATGTCTAGTTGGATATTACTAATTTTTTCGCTGTGTTTATCATTGATATCAGGAGGGTTTCCAGGCAGATTCTTGAAATGTTCTTTCCATTTCTGAAGTCTTTCATCTTGGTTTGCTACTTTTAGTTTGGCTCTCGAGATGCTTCTTTTTTTTTGTTTCATTTACAGTTTGCAATGCAAAACATAATTATCTATCTTCTATTTAATTTCTGATTTTATTAAATTGACCTTGAATGTAGTCTCATTGTTCTTTTGGTAAGAGTTAGTTCTCTCTGGGTCTTCCACGCATTTGCATTAATAAGGTTTATTTTATTAAAAAAGGATGCATTTTTCATGAGCTTACTGCATTTACAGCCGAGCAGAATATATACATCTTATTCATACAGGAAAATGGATATTACCAGAGGGATCTAGAACTAGAATACCTTGATATCGGTAATGAATGGATAATTGTGTCGGTATATGCTTAAATAAAACTCCGTCAATGCTGCCAATGAAAGTGTTGGAATGATTCTCTGTATTCGTGTCTAAAAATCATTTATTAGCAAAGAGAGAATCCAACCGAAAATGATGTGTGTTACATTTAATGGTAACCCCTGACAACAATCAACTCTTGCCCCTTGATTGATAATTGTTTAATTAACAATAAAATATACCAGGCAACCACCAAGGAATTTAAGATAACAACAACGAAAAAATGAACATCACAACCTCCGAACTGAACTGGAAAAACAGATGGTACGACAATGTCAGCTTCAATAATACAAGATATTCCAACAGTACCACTTTGTCCAAAATATGTATGGCATATAAAGGATTTAACTGGCTGTGCTCCCATAATAAAATGGGAGGTTATTAAAAAAACCCAAGCTTACAAAGAAGGCTGCAAATTGTTAACTGTAGATTGTGTCTGGAGGAAAAACTGTTCGTCCTTGGAAATGCTAAGAACAACTTACTAAACAAAAGAAACTAATTAGAAACTAAGTATAGATATATCAACAGATTTCCCAATTGTCATCTACCACCTTTTCCTGTTTAATCTCATGATTTATTCACCTTATTTTCAGACCGACAGGGAAAAAAGAAAACAAGAAAAGAAGGAAGAAAAAAATATTCATTTCTATTTATTTATCTTCTTCTTCTTCTTCTTCTTCTTCTTATTATTATTATTATTATTATTATTATTATTATTATTATTATTATTATTATTTTGCTCAGCCGGCTGGGGCTGTAGAAAACACTGACTGCACCTCTGCACCACGAGAGTCCTGCGTATGACACTAAACAATCTGATGGTGAAGATCCAGTGATGCTGGAGCTTTGGGGAATGCAGAGCACCCCTTTATTGCCATCGCTCCCAGGTCTACTGTGGCCCGGAATGGTGACACCCGATAGGGCCCTATCTATGGGTTAAATAGAACTCAACTCCATACTTATGCCAAACTGAATTGTTTGAATTAGAACTGTTTGACGAAATTGAAAGCTTGAAATAGATATGTTTATGACAATTAAACTGTACTTACATTTAAACTGCGTGCTTATGCGAAACTGAATTGTTTGAAATGGAACTGTTTTTGATAATGAAACTTTACTTACACTAAACTGAATTTTTTATATAGAACGGTTTTGACATTTAACTGTGTGTAAACAAAATCTATACTTATACTAAGCTGAATTAGCTGAATTAGTACAGCTTGAATAAACTGAATAGCATGAAATAGAAATGTTTTTGACAATTAAACTGTGTACTCATACAAAACTAAATTGTTTGAAATAGAACTGATTATTTATATAAAAATAGATTTGGCATTAAATAACCTACAAAGGTTGATATGCCATAAATCCCGACCAACCAACTTATCATTACTTTTTATACTCATTTAAAAGTTTTTCACGCCAGCTTTAGCTGATTGTCCTCCACTGGAATTTGAGTGACAGCAAGTCTCCTCAAGTCTCCAGGACCCTTCGCAGTATTTTCGCAGACCTTAATAATGCTGTAGTTTGGATGGTCTCCACTAGACGCACCTATTTCTAAGTCCACCAGTCCCTTTGCCAACCCATTGGTGATTGTATTAAGCGCACCGATTATAATTGGAATCATTGTCAATTTCATGTTCCATAGTTTCTTTAGTTCTCTAGCAAGGTTCATGTACTTGTCTCTCGTCGTTTTCTTTTAATTTTACTCTGTGGTCTGCTGGACGTCAAAGTCCACAATTCGCCAGGTTCTCTCTCTCTCTCTCTCTCTCTCTCTCTCTCTCTCTCTGTTTGTTGTTGTTGTTATTGTTGACTCTTACTATGTCCGGTCATTATGGCTGAGATTTGGTGATCCGTTTGTATATCAAAATTCTGGCGAAGTTTGTGCGTCTCGTTCTTCAGGACGGATTCTGGGTTTTGCATATACCATTTGTTTGCATGGTCAAATTTCAATTTCATGTATTATTATCATTATTATTATTATCATTATTAATAATGACAATAATATTATTATTATTTTACTCCTTGGACGTTTTTCACATCAGCGTTAGCTGATGGACTCTCATTGAAGTTTGAGTAACTGCAAGTCTCCTAAAAAATCTCCTGGACTCTTCTCAGTATTCTGGCCGATCTCAACAGTGTAGTAGTTTGGATGGTCTCCACTCGTCCTCTAATTACCAAGTCCTCCAGTCTCTTTAATAATCCTTCGGTGACTGTACCAAGAGCACCAATTGTAATTGGAATGAACGTAACTTTCAACTTCGACAGTTTTTTCAATTCCCTAGCAAGGTCCAGGTACTTATTTTTTTCTTTTCAATTTCTTATAATTTTACTCTGTGGTCAGCCGGGACAGCAAAGTCGACAATTTTGCAAGTTCTCTCTTTTTTTTTTTTTTTTTTTTTTTGTAATTATTATGAGATCTGATCGTCCGGTCTAGGTTAGGGGATCCGTTTGTATGTTAAAATCCCATAGGAGTTTATGAGTCTCATTCTCCAGGACAGCACCTGGTTTATGCATGTACCATTTGTTCGTATGGTCAAATTTCAATTTCTTGCACAATTCCCAATGGATCACCTTGCCCACCCAGTCATGTCTCGTCCTACACTCTTTCTGTGCTAATTTGCTGTGTTCGCTTATTATGTGATTGATGGTTTCGTTCCTATCACCACATAACCTTCGTTTTCTGTTTTGTAGCGTCTTATCTATTTTTGCTTTGATCTGATTGGTTCATATAGCATTGTTTTATGTTGCTCTAAGGAGAGATTCATTTTCTCTCTTAAATTTTCCTTTCTTTGCCACGTCCACGTTTTCTCTTGTGAGACGCCGCTTATCAGTCGCTTAAAACATCCATACTGGGGATACGGTTACAAGACTCAGCATTCCTATCCGAGGTCGCGTTAAATCACCTGAAGAAGGCCAGAGGTGAAATTTGGCCGAAACGTAGTGAAAAAAGAAACAACACAAAAACTACCAAGATGAGGAAAAAAAAGTCCGCAATAAATAAATTAAAAAAAAAAAAATTAATTCTCAGATCCATAAAGTTCTTTTTCTTCCCATTTATTATTATTTTTATTATTCAACACCTTCCGAGTTTTTCACTCCAGCGCAAGTCTGAGAAACAGCAAGTCTCCACAGGTCTCCAGGACTCTTCTCAGTATTCTGAATTGTTTATTTATTTATTCATTTTGAATTTATTAATTTTTATTTCCATTTTTTATTTTTTAAATTCTTACTTTCATTCCTCATGTGAATGTTACTTGTAAACGTATCACGCAATAACATATCCAACGGCTATATATATATATATACAAGGTGCATACGATAAGTTTCCAGACTTTTTTGTACAGGCATTTAAGATTGTCGTAGACTCTTGAAAATTCAGTATGTTATTGCTATATCTCTTATGAGATGACTGACTAATTTTTATGATTTCAGGTTCAAATGAACAGCTACAGTAGCAATTGGAATACACCCTACTAAAACCTGATTGTCACAGCTGGTGAATTTCAAAAATGCAATCTGACACTTTAGAAGAACGATATGCAATAAGATTATGTTTTAAACTTGGAAAAAATGCCACAGAAACCTATGGAATACTTCAGACAACTTTTCGAACATCTTGCATGAATCGAGCATCAGTGTTTGAGTGGCATAAGAGATTAAAGGAAGACAGGGAGTCAGTGAGGGATGATGAGAGGTGTGGGAGGAGTAAGGAAGTCAATACACCAGAGTTGATTGGCCAAAGGGTTAGGGTTAGGGTTACTATGTTGAGGTTTTAAGGGAGTTCAGGAAGAGATTCCGTTGGAAGAGGACAGCACTCTTCAAATCGGGTCAGTGGCATTTCCAGCAGGACAATACACCAGTCCACAACTCCATCCTTGTCACAGACTATTTGAGCAAGATGGGCATCAAGACAGTTCCTCCGCCTCACTATAGTCCAGACCTTGCTCCTTGTGACTTTTGGTTATTCCCTAAGCCCAGAGGTAGTCGTTATGATACAATTGAGGAGATGAAAGAAGCTGTGACGAAGGTCATTGACATGTCACACAAGAGGACTTCCATGGGGCCTTCCAGAATTTGCTAGAACGGTACAACAAGTGCATTGCAGCCGGAGGAGATTACTTCGAAGGGGACTAGAGTTTCATGTGTGTACTATCAATAAATGTGTCCATACGAAAAATTCTGGAAACTTATCGTATGCCCCTCATGTGTATATATATATATATATATATATGTATATATATATATATATATATATATATATATATATATATATATATAAGCATTTATAAAAGACACTGACTTTTTATCGGGAATGTCATGATAAGTAAAGCGTGCTTTTTTTCTAATGCAGATGATCAAAAGCGTAATAAGCCGTACTTTTTTTAGCCAATATATTCTCAGAAAATATTTATCTCCCTTTAAGTTGGTTCTCTTGTGGGCCTACGTAGAAAAAAAATACATTGTCCAATGAATAGCCGCATAACAAAATTATAATAATCGTGCAAAAAGTGAAAAATACTAGACATGTCTTGGTGGGCAAAGTGATCCACTGAGAATTGTACCAGACGTTTAAATTTGACCATACGAATAAATGGTGTATGCAAAACCCAGCATCCTCCTGGAAAATGAGACGCAGAAACTTCTCTGTGATTTTGAGATACAAATGGATCACCTACTCTAGGCCAGACGACCAGACCTAGTGATAATTAACAGAGAGAGAGAGAGAGAGAGAGAGAGAGAGAGAGAGAGAGAGAGAGAGAGAGAGAGAGAGATCTTTGTGGACTTTGCCGTTCAGGCTGATCACAGGGTAAAAACTGAAGGAAGACGAAAAGAGAAATAAATACCTTGACCTTGCTAGAGAAATAAAAAAAACGAAACAATCACTGTGGAACCTGAAAGTGACGGTGATACTAATTGTAATTAGCGTGCTCGGTACAGTCACGAAATGATTGGTACAGGCAATTGAGGAATTAGAAATATGAGGACAAATAGAGACATACCGAACAAGAGCATTATTAAGGTCAGCCAGAATACTGGAAAGAGTCCTGGTGAAATGAGGAGACTGGCTCCAGTGAGAAACCATTCGCTGACGCTGGTGTGAAAAACTCTCAACAGAGTAAAGTAATAAATAAATGAACAAATAGATTATTAATAAATACAAATTAAAGAAAAAAAAAAAAAACAAAGATGAAAAAATTATAATTTATCTAAAACCCCTTTTTTAAAAATTCTAATCAGTCCAATTTATTCATTCGGTGTTTTTAAATCAATTAACAAAATCCTAGTCACTTGCCGTGAGTGAAAGTATTTAATCTACAGATGTCAATTTTAAACCTCAAAAAAAAAAAAAAAAAATAGAAAGCAAAAAGCAAAACAAAAACAATTAAAAAAAACGATTAACCAGAATTTTTATATCTTCTAGTTTTGTTAGCACCCAACTCCTTCCTTGTCGTTCTTTTTTCCCCCATTCCGTCACTCAATATCCTTCTGTTTCATTCTTTATTGTTCAGTAACTTTTATACTTTACTTTGTTCAGCCCCAATCCCCATCGCATAACAAGGAAGGGAGGAAAGAGAGATGAAAGCCAATTGTTTTGGCTCGCAAAATCCTAACTGTAAGAACAGTTAGCCACCACTTACCATCACCCCACTTCCGTTTGCATTTTCTTTCCCCTTTTAAACGTATTTGCAACTTGGCAACTTGTCTCGTTTTCATTGTTAACGTTTTAAAAAAGAGAGTAATGCAACAGAAAAACCTAACAGCGATTTGTATCTCTCAATCTCTTCCTGTCCACTGTCAATACGTCTTTTTTCTTTTCTTTTCTTTCTTTCTTTCTCTGTAACATATTGATCTTTTTAAAACCTAATCTCTTTGCCTTTTCGTTTGTATCTCTCCTCTTTCTTTCTTTTTTTCTTTCTTTCTTTCTTTGTAACATCGCTTGATCGTTTTACAATCTCTTTGCCTTTTCGTTTATACCGCTCGTGTTTCTTTCTTTCTTTTTTTCTTTCTTTCTTTCTTTGTAACATCGCTTGATCGTTTTACAATCTCTTTGCCTTTTCGTTTATACCGCTCGTATTTCTTTCTTTCTTTTTTTCTTTCTTTGTAACATAGCTTGATCTTTTTAAAACCTAATCTCTTTGCCTTTTCGTTTATATCTCTCGTATTTCTTTCATTCTTTCTTTCTTTCTTCGTAACATAGCTTGATCTTTTTAAAATTAATCTCTTTGCCTTTTCGTTTATATCTCTCGTATTTCTTTCTTTCTTTCTTTCAAACTCACTTTTTCATTTTCTTTTTTTCTTTTTATTCATTTATCTATTTTTGCTACACAGACTTTTAACTTTCTTAACCCTTCTCTCTTTGCCTTCTCATTTACATCTCTTCTATTTCTTTCTTTCTTTCTTTCTTTCTTTCTTTCTTCAACACAGCTTTTTACTCTCTTCCGCGACCCAGATTCCTTTTTTCTCCTTCCAAGCTTTTAACAAGTTAAATAAAACTCTTTTCTTGAAGCACCTGGTGCTCTGTTTTCTTTATAACTTGATGTATCTAGCCATATTACATACGGGTTGTAAGATGGTCATTATTAAAAAATTAAGATAAAATAAAATGGACATTGAGTCGATTTTATCAAAGCTTAGCGTAATCATTCATATACAAAGGTCATCTTATTTGTTTTAATCGTTTACTTAAAGGTTTTATTTGCTATTATTTGTTTACTCAGTATAACCGCCATCTTTACGACGAGCGTGGCCAGACGAAGACGGCGGTTCGGGTTCGCGCAGACATCTCAGATATCCCCCCAAAATTAATCAATAACTCAAATAATTATTCGATTCTATCATTTTTTAGACTCGGAGGTGGGTAGCACTAACCTATTAAAGAAAAGAAGATTTTCAAAGTCTTATAATTTTTTGATGCTGAGTAATCGTAGAGATTGAATAGATTTCCTCATAGCGTGACACCTGACCACAACAGAGAAGTACTGAGTTTTTAAAGGGAAGGAGAGAGCCAGCTGCCTCTCGTAACGGTCAGCCTAGTCGGTTGGGGCTGTAGAATACACCGACTGCATTTTTGCAGAGGGGTAAATATGCTAAAGTGAATTGTTAGAAATTAACTGTTTTTACATTTATCTGTGTTTATACTGTGTACTTATGTTAAACTGAATTGTTTGAAATAGAATTGTTTTTGACATTTAAACTGTGTACTTACGCTGAACTGAATTGTTTGAAAAAGAACTCTTTTGACATTTAAACTGCGTATTTATGCTAAACTGAATTGTTTGAAACAGAATTGTTTTGACATCAAACTGCATGTAACCAAAAAACTTGACTTACACTAAACTGAATAGTTTAAAACTTATCAAAATGACTTAATTCTGCGTTAAATAACCTGAAAAGGGTTGATACGCCGTAAAACAAAATAACCAACTAACTTTGTCGGTTGGGACTGTAGAATACACCGACTGTATTTCTACAGCGGGGTAAGACCTCCCCGGCGAGAATCCTGGATATGTCATTAAACAGACTGATAGTGAAACTCCAGTAATGCAGGAGCTTTGGGGAATGCGGAGTAACTCTTCGGGGTCCTGTGTATAGGTCAAATTGAACTGTTTGACATTTAAACTGTGTGTAATAATTAGAAATAGAACTGTTTGGTCATTTAACTGTGTGAAAACAAATGACTGATGTTTAATTGAATTGTTACTGGGAGATAGCAATACTTGGAACAACTGAATTTTGTTGACATACTAAAGTGAATTGTGAGAAATAGAACTGTTTGGCGATTTAACAGTGTGTATTTACAAAATGTATTTACAAATCATATATTTAATATCTATGTAAAAACAGGATTTGGCATTAAATAACCAACAAAGGTTGATATGCCATAAAATCAATTTTGGAGGTGTCCGTGGTGTAATGGTTATCGCCGTTGGAAATGGACACGGCGACACGAGTTCAAATCCTGGACGAGACTGATTGCATTTCTCATAGCACTAATACCCTTGGGAAAGGTATGAATCCAATTATTCTCCCTCCAGCTATGAGTTAATAGTAGGGCAAACTGCGTTCTTCAGCCTTGGTGAGGCAACTAGTTTGGGGAGAAGGAAACTGTTAATTCAAACCTGTTAAACTCCACTTAAAAATTGATCTTGTGTCATATCCTGCCTGAGTGGAGGGGTTGGTAAATATGATATGCCATAAAATCAAAGCAAACTAAATCTCATAACAGTTACCAGGGGAGCAGATAAGCCCTGTGAAACGGAACCCCTTTTGTAGCTGGGGGTTACCGTAAGATACTGATTGTAAGAGACAGATCCCAGCTAAAAAAAAACAAAAAAACAAAAAAAAAAAAAAAAAAAAAAAAAAAAAACAGTCAATGCTCTCCTTGTGTAGCTTTTAATCTTTTCGATCATGACTCGAACAATTTCAGTTTGGTTGGTATCGGATAAAAGAAATGGTCGAGTTATACATAGGGACGGACAGGCGTTTGGTGACTTATGATACAATGCATTCGTCTACACAAGCAACTATCTTTTCATTTTTCTTGTTTTTAACAAAGAGAGTATTACTTGTGCGAGATGGTTAGCAGTAACCTGGCCTCGAGAATGAAATGGACGAAAGGACTTCATTAAACAAGAAATAGCAAGAACACAGACATACTAGAAACAAATGATAACAGTGACTTTTAGCTTTTGTTATGTGTGTTATGATAGAGACAAAGACAGAAAGACAGACACAGAGAGAGAGAGAGAGAGAGAGAGAGAGATAGAGAGAGAGAGAGAGAGAGAGAGAGAGAGAGTCCTTAGTTTGCAATTATTTTGATATCGGAAGCAACTTTCGGTTACATTTCTTTGAGGGTATAGCTGTTTGTAGAAGAAAAGGAAAATACTCATTCAAATATTTGTCTTTCTTTCTTTCGGAGGGCTGGTTTCTCATGCTTCTTACGGTCTAGTTGTTGGATAAGTTCTTTTCTTTTGGCTGTGTTTTATCTGCTCACTCTCTTTCTTCTAACCCTCTTCAAGCAATCGGTCCTTTTATATACATCCCTCTTGTTCTACGTTGTAGCTGAAGTTAAATTTTCTCTTATTCTATGAGTTAATACCTAGCCCTAAGAAGTCCGAGAGTGTGTCTGTTAATTGTGGAATATTTTTAAAACAAGGGTCAGGCGTCAGTTAGTCTGACTTAAGTCTATTTTTAGAATTTATAAATTTTTCTTTCCGATTTTTTTTTTTTTTTTACTAATGGGATATTTTTAGAAAAAAAAAGATATTTTTTACCAAAAAAAAAATGACAACAGGATATATTTGATCTCTAGTGAATTAGCTGCGGTAAAATTACAATATTTGCGGCTTTATTTTATGATAAATAGTATGGGTCATTTGCAAAGGCGTTGGATTCATAGTTAATCAGTTTGTTTACAAACAAGACTGTTTCAAGTCTGAAATCCAGATTTGATTTGTTGGTCATAAGATAATGAAAATAGGTCAACAGAATTACGTCAACATTCTTTGGCATCGAATATTAGTTAAATTTTGACTTTGACTATTTATTGTATAATGTTCGATCCAAGTAATCGGCATTAATCTCTAAATTGAATGCCATAAAAAGGAAGAAGATTATGCTGAAAAAAATTTGCTATGTAAAATAAATGCTCTTTTTATCATTAGCTTACAAACTACTTGATGTACTTAAACACACACACACACACACACACACACACACACACACACACACACACACATTACTATATGAATATCAGTAGTAGAACATCATTATAAGATTTTTTGATTGACCGGTATCCCTATTTGAATATATATATATATATATATATATAGTTGAATATATATATATATATATATATAGTTGAATTATAATATATATATATATATAGTTGAATATATATATATATATATATATATAGTTGAATATATATATATAGTATTCCATCCAAAAGTCAAACAACACATACAAAAATTTAATGGCTTAAAAGACAAAATGCAGTATATATATATATATATATATATATATATATATATGAGGGGGTGTAGGTGTGTGTTTGCAAGCTCATATATGTACATAAAATATAACAGTAAAAAATTATGATATATATATATATATATATATATCTGCACGACAAGAATGAGACAAAAGGTCCATTTCTTAAGTAGAGTTTAATATTTAAAATTCAGAGTATTCCTTCTCCTTGACCGGTTGCCAAAAAAAAAAAAAGGTTGAAGGGCCTAGTCTGCCCTACTATTTACCCATAACTGAAGAGAGAATAATTGGATTCATACTTTTTTAAAGGTACTAAGCCAATGTAAAATGCAAACTGTATTGTCCAGGATTTGAACTCGTTTCTCCGTGTTCATTTCCCACGATGGTAAACATTACACTATGAACGCCTCCACACACACACACACACACACACGCACGCACGCATGCACATATATAGAGAAAAAAATCTCACTCTCTTTCTCTCTACATATATATATATATATATATATAGGTGGGTAAGTCATCGATAACGTACACATACATACATATTTATATATATATATATATAGTAACATACATACATATTTATATATATATAGTAACTGAAATATAGTAACATACATACATATTTATATATATATATATATATATATATATAGTAACATACATACATATTTATATATATATATATATAGTAACTGAAATCACACACATACATGCATATATATATATATATATATATATATATATATATATATATATATGCATGCATGTGTGTGTGTTTGTGATATATATCTTTTTTATATTTCATTATATTTCGATGCATGAGGTTTTCTCTTCATCCTTGACTAACGGATGCTTCGTTTCACTCAGCGTATCCTAAACTGTTACCTTTGCTGTTCCCATTTCCTCCTCCTATCAATCTTTGCTCAAGTCCCTTTTTGTTGAAAGTTTATTCCGTAAACAGATAAAACGAAAGAAAAATTTGACACATTTCGTCGGTTAGAAGATCATCAATCGTTGGCTTTAAAGACTAAAAGCAGCGATTTCAATGTCTTACTTGCAAAGGAGGCAGATCGCCAAGCATTTAACAGCAAGAAAAAAGGTTCAACAATATATTCCTACACCTATTAGCCGTCATTTGACCTTAAGTCGTATTGAGCCTGGATTATAAATGTTTTTTCAAGGTCAGCAATGCAGGTCCTTTCAACTTGGAAGATACGTATCACAACACAGCCAATAGCATATTTCGCTCTTTTTTTTCAATTTTAAAAATAAACGAGACAACTTGTGGAGCCGCTGGTTTTTAATTGTGACCATGGTCCATGATGATATTGATGCTGCTATCATTTTCATCTTTCCCTTTGTTGGACATGAGACGAACCAGTCAGCATATCTGATTTTGATTTGGTTTGGTTTTATGGTATATCAACCATTATAGGTCATTTAATTCCAAATTCTTTTTTTTATACATTTATATTTAATATAACCGGCTCATTGGCCTAGTGGGTAGAATGTTCGCCAATTGTCCGGGAGACCTGGGTTCAATCCCAGGTCGCGTCATACCAAAGACTTTAAAAATGACACTTGATACCTCCTTGCTTAACACTCAGGTATGAACAAGGGTAAAGTGGAGCAATCCAGGAAAATGAGTCGCGCTTTTCCCTACACCTCGGTGTAGTAGCTATTGAAAAGGGAGCCTTCTGGTCACCCTCGACTACTGTCACCAACTTTACTTACTTTATATTAAATATGTTTTCCAAACATATTTTGTAGAAAACATTCTTAAACGAACCTGAGCTTATTCTTTTCATACAGTCAAATGCTTTCACTTACTTCAAACCAACGCGAATAATTCAACTTGCTTGCACACAGTTACATTTTTTCAAGTATTGTTATGCATCACTAACAATTCAATTAAACATGTATAATTTGTTTTCACATAGTTAAATATAAAAATAATTTCAAACAATTCAGTTTAGCATGAGTACATAGTTTAAATGCCAAACTTATATGAGCCAATTTTAAATGTCGAACGTTTATGACCCATAGATAGGACCCTATCAGGTTCTACCACACCGGGCCAGAGTGGAGCTGGGAACAATAGCACTGAAAAGGGTATTGCATTCTCCAAATCTCCAGTGTTATCGGAGCCTCACCATTGTTTAGTGTCATACCAGGACACTCGTTGTGGAAGTGTTACCCCTGTGTAGAGATGCAATAAGTGTATTCTGTAGCCCTAACTGACCAGACCATCAGCATATTTGCTAACATTTCTTTACTGTTCAATGTGTGTTTCTTACAGAAAATGGGCTCAACCTGGAAACCTCTACTGCCTTGAAAAAAAATTATTCAACATGGCACTCTAATGACCCACTGGATAAGGAAACAGGTCCTTGTGAAATAGCCATGACTATTCGTAGTCGTTATATATATATATATATATATATATATATATATATAAATGCCCATTCGGCTAGGGCTGGAAAATACACTGACTGCATCTCTGCAGACGGATAATGTTCCCCCACCCCGTACCGGGTATCTTGAATATAACACAAAATAAACTGGTAGCGAGGCTACGGTTCTGGACCTTCGGGGAATTTTGAGTAACTCTTCATTGCCATTACTCTTAAGTCCATTTTATTGTTATTCTTGATATATATATATATATATATATATATATATATATATATATATATATATATATATGAGGCGCTCGTGTTCTATTGTTTATCTTTGTTGAAAATAGACACAGTGACTTGATATTTATCTGAGCCTCCCACGTTGCAGGATTTCTACACATCGGGATTAAGGAAGTGGGGGGTTGCGTTCAAGTCGAGACTCGTGCGCTGCTTGTCATGATAAGAGAATTATGCTAGTTATTGATAAGTCTCCCTGCACGAAGTCAGGTGACCTTGCTGGTCATAGATTCACTAGACCCGGCACGATTGCCAGGCGGCAGAGTGAACCCAACTTCCGAGCTGGCAGCCAGGTGAGTTGAAATCCCTAAAAAAGAGACCCGAGTTAAAATCCCTAAAGAGAGAGAGAGGGAGAGAGAGAGAGAGAGAGAGAGAGAGAGAGAGAGAAACTCACAACTAAGCATTTAAATTTTCTTCGCTTGCGCTGGCTTCTTCGTGGCTGAGTGGTAGAATCTTGGATTGGCGTTTCAGTCAGCCAGGTTTCGATCCCAGCTTCCGGAATCTAGCCTGTCCAGCTACACTGAAGAGTTCTGATAGAACGAAACAGATCTACTGTGGGTGACAATATATATATAGGAGGCACGTGACCATACAGTGGTTTTGTGGGATGCTGCTTCCAGGATTTATTCTAAACAGAAAGCAACATCTTCTCCAAATTGTTTGTTAGAATCCAGGTGGTGCAGCCATGCAGTAATATCGACAAAACCACAGCTTGAAAGATATCCTAGTTTATTTTATCAAAGAGATCAGATTATCCCATGATCAACAACCCACTAAACCCCCCTGCTATGGATTGAATAATATCACTGCTCTTCTTCAAGAGGGATGGCTTTGGCATTGAATAACCCACGAAGGTTGATATGTCATTAAATATAGAAACCAAACACAGAAAAATGGTGAAGGGAGGAGGTTTTTTAAGAAAAATTCTATCTATTATTGTTGCATATTAACCGGCTGGGCTGTCAAAATAGGAAATGCAGCTGTGTAAATAACATATGCATCCGGTCGAGGAATAGCAGAGTATAACCTTGACAGTGGATGGGTTGAATGAGTGCAATTTGTGACGCCCACAAAAAGAAGGTGGACTTTGAACTATTATATAACTCAGTGCACAGGAAATTTAATCAGTTGGTGACAAGATGCGATAGAGAAAGCCAGCACCCAGCAGAGGGAGCCCTCAGGCCTCCGATTAATCTGTTGGGGATCAGACGAGTTGGAGATAAGATGCAGTAGAGAAAACCAGCACCCAGAGAAGCTGGGCCCCAGGCCCCCGGTTGAACAGCCCAGGAGAACGGGAAAGAAACGCACTTATGGCCAATAGAGTGGTTTTGTTCGGTCTCCAACTCCCTCTCACACACAACCCTTTCAAATAAAGTGAGAGGTATATTTTTCTAAGAACTGTGTCGCTCGTCTTTATTGTATCGTTCTGTTCTGCATGCAGATGTGTATGTGTTTGTATAGTTAGTCATGGTCATGGCTATACAAAATTTTTAACTATATTTTATTTTCTAATTTACTACCATTCTTTCTCCCGGGAATTTTCCGAAACATACCTTCAAGACTTAACAAAATAGAAATACACAAGAAACTATAACATCAATTTGATAATTAACTGCAGTTATCAATATTGATATACCCTAAAAAATTTTTTTACAAGAAACTAGTATTTTTCATCACTGAATCGACTTCAGTGATGAAAAATACTAGTTTCTTGTAAAATTTTTTTTATTCTTCCCTAGTTTCCAACTGAGCGTAAGATATTTTCACTCTTATCGTGAAATAACAGATTGGTGGGGCCTACTATTTGGCAGGTAGTGTACTTGCTTTAAAACGATGCCGTAAAGACTATAGGATATCATTTAGTTTGATTGACGTGTTATGACTCCGAGGTCGTTTAAGAATGTCGCTTTCATTGGATTCGAGCCGGTCACGTGATCAGATGATCCAAAAAAGTTTTGGGAAAATACTTATCTTTTAAGAAGTAAGAAATCGCCAACGGGAGCAGGTAGAATTCCATCTCTGCTTTTATCACTGACTCCCCGACTAGTCGGACGGGTGATATCGCCAGTTAATAGATATCCACATAAAAATGTATTTGAATTGTTCATCATCTCACAACAGAAGCGACACGCCGAACGACACGAGTACAAGGACAAAATGACGACGGGACGCGACACGTCGACAAGAAGTGACAATTCGTGGTGAGAAAATGAAGTGCAATTTAGAAGAAAGAATATAAACATTATAGCTGAACTCAGACAGGTACTGATAATGGAGGTGCCCGTGGTGTAATGGTTATCGTCGCAGGATATGGACACGGTGATACGAGTTCAAATCCTGGACCTGACTGATTGCATTTCACATAACACTTATACCCTTGGGAAAGGTATGAATCCAATTATTCTCCCTCCAGCTATGGGCAGACTAGGTTCTTCAGCCTTGGTGAGGCAACTAGTCTAGGAGAAGGAAAACTGTGAATTCAAACCTGTTAAACTCCGCTTAAAAATTGACCTTGTGTCATATCCTGCCCGAGCGGAGGGGTTGGGTAAATATGACAAGTACGGATAAGCGCTCAAGGTATTTACTAACCCCTCCACACGGGTAGGATGTGTATTTCCACAAGCACTGTTGAAATATGTATCATTGGATAGAACTTGAAGCCGAAGAAGCTCGAACTTATGGCCATTATATTAGTTTGGTTTAGTTATTTCTTTAACGGCATATCAACTCTTTACGGATTATTTGTGGCCGAAATTTTATTCTTTTATAAATGTCTGATTGCAGTCATAACAATAGTTTTAATGTTCCATTAGAAGAAAAAAATTAAATCTTTGTAATTTGTCGTGGAAAAAAAAATTTTTTCCTGTTTTTTCGGAAGAGATCCGAATGCATAAAATGTGCCCAAATGTATATTTTCGAACCCCTCTGCACGACCAAGTAGTGAAACAATGTCAATTTTTAAGCGGTGTTTAACTGGTTTAAATTCAGAGCTTTCTCTCTCCTAGACTAGTTGCTATACCATGGTTAAAGAGCCCAGTCTGCCCCACAATTAACTCATAGCTGGAGGGAGGATAGTTGGATTCATACTTTTTCCCAAAGCTATTAGCACAGTGTGAAAATCAAACAGTCTCTCCCTGGATTTGAACTCCTGTGACCTTGTCCATTTCTTACAACGATAACCATTACAACACAAACGCCTCCATAATTGTGCCCTAATATTGTCCACGTGACCATCATATGGTTTTCACCCATAAATCCGGCCGAACAAAATAGTAGTCAGATTAAAGAAGAAAAAAAAACAAACAAAAGTTTTTATTGTTGATTATAATACATAAGGAACAATATTTCATGCCCCTCCCACCAAAGCAGTCAGTCTTGTACTTACTGATTTTCGCAAATCAACCCCTTTTGTAGCCATTAATTAATCACGCCCTCCCTCAGTCTTATTTCTTTACTCAAGGTTTCAAGTCTTTATTCTTAGTTCGTCGAATTAATATATATCTTTTTTTTATATTTACAAGTTTCACCCACCCTTATCCTCGCAATCCGACCCTAGTTTCCCATCAGTAATTCGACCTGAGTTCGTTTTCCTTAATCCGATCCGAATTCGACTTTGATAATCCAAAAATATGAGCGGTTTATACATATCCATTACCAAAAATAAATAAATAATAGCGCAAACTCTCTTAAGTATTATGGAAAAACTTAGTACGATATCTTTTATTTATCTATTCAATGAAAAAAAAAATTCCATCGATCCTATCATTTTTCTTTTCTAAAGTAGAAATTTAATGCAGTTTGTGGTTTCCACTTTCTATTCTAGGCTCAATTTATAACTAGTTAAATAATCGACGATTATAAGATGAACAATTCAAATACCTTTTTATTTGCGCATTTATTTACTGGCGATATCACCTGTTCGACAAGTTAAAGAGTCAGCAAAGTTGGAATTCTATCTACTCCAGTTGTAATCATGGAAAGTATTTTCTCTACCTTTCTCTCCTTACTTCCACTTCTACGCTATGCAGTGATTTTTACGTTGTGCAAGGAATTTTAAACATTTATTATTTCTTCTTTGTTCATTTTATCGGTGTGTTTCATTTGACATTTGTATTTATCAAACAACATGAAACTTTTTGTAACGGAGCCAACATGAGGAGGTGTGATAACCATTTATTTTAGATAAAATATTTTATAATTTGCTTGAACCATTGCACAAATTATTTTATTTTATTGTAATGTATTAATTTAGAGGGCTATTGCAATGTGAAATAATAATCATTTGAGTCCATAGGACTTTACACGCCTATAATTTAATTTGGGTGGTATGCCACTTGTTCCCACAAGAAAGATGGCGGACGCACATATATTCAGTCTCAGGAAACCATTGGCCAGGAGAACCACGTGACCTGCGTAAAACTACGTCCGCGCGTAAATTTCGTCCTGCGTTTGGAGCTTTATTCAAGACACGTATTTTCTATAAATACGTCGTCTTCAAATACTTTTTCTCTTTTTCACAATTTCCGTTGCAGCGCTGACTCGCTCTCTCTTCAGAGTGACACTCTTCTTATTCACCAACAGAGTTAAAAAGCAAAAAAATGGATAAGCCTCGCAGACATTTATTTCTTCAATATACATTGACTATGAGACTTTTTCCAGTCTCGGAGAAACCGACTGGTTCGAACCACAAAAAGAAAAACATTTAAATATGTAATCCAACTTAATAGGACGTTTTCGTCATTAACCTTTTGTAGTTTAGTTGTGTTAGTCACACACACACACACACACACACACACACACGACTATTTTTTTATGCATTAATGTCTGTTTTATTATAGTGTATAAATTTGTTTTGTTGGTCGTTTTGTTTTGAATGTTCCTTTTGTCCGCGCCGTTTGATATCTTTGACTCATTTGTTGCGTATCTTCCTTCATTTGCCTCCATGTGTCTATTCTACCTTTTTCTAAATATAAACTTTATTAACATTAAATTTTGGGGGGCTAAACATATATATCATGAATATATGTCCCCCTACAAGTCTAATTAATTTCAAAGTAAAAACATCATCGTCAAAGACTTTTTTAAATGAACCCGACGCTGAATGTTCAATTTTTTTCACTTGAACATCCAACATAGTGTTCACACACACACACACACACACACACACACACACACATATATATATATATATATATATATATATATGTGTGTGTGTGTGTGCGTGCGTGTGTGTGTGTGTGTGTAGTTGGGCAGCACTCTTTCATTCAAGCATGTTTGATTAAATAATAAAGACACATTTTGTCTATACAATTTTATTAAGATTTTTTCCTGATAAGTGTCTTGGTTTCAAGTTGGAATTGGTGGATGAGTTTACCAAGATTGTCCAGAACGCTTTCGGACCTTTCATAGGCTATCAAAACTCTTTATAAATTTAAGCAACCCCTGATGATGACCTATGAAAGGTCCGAAAGCGCTTGGGACAATCTTGGAAAATTCATCCACCAATTCCAACCTGAAACCAAGACACTTTTCAGGAAACTTGAAAGGATCTTAATAAAATTATATAGACAAAATGTGTCTTTATTATTTAATCAAACATACTTAAATGAAAGACTGCTACCCAACTATATATATATATATATATATATATATATACCATATTACTCTTATTAACCGGAAGATATCTGTTGGAAAATACTAAATAAATATGATATTAGGGAATCACACAAATGGTTATCAACCACGTCAGGTTATTTAATGCTAAATCCATCCTTTTAGAAAAATGGGTACTATTTTACCCATAGATGGTCGGATAAGGGGGTTCATACATTTCCTAAGTGTATTTCGCCGAAAGTGAACTTAATAGAATGACTGGAGTTCAAACTTGCTTACTATGATCCTGCAGTCCAGCGCTTTTATCATTACATCACAAAGACACCCTTCCACGTGGTGTAATGTTCAACGAGTAGTCGAAGGAGACCATTTCCGGCCCAAATCGGCTGGGGCAGCAAAATATGCCGACTGCATCTCTGTAGAGGAGTAAGACACCCCCAACGAATGTCCCAGATATGACAATAGACAATCTGATGGTGAGGCTCCAGGAATGCAGGGGAAAACGGCGTACCCCTTCACTGCTATCATTCCCTGGTCCACTCTGGTTCGGAATGGTAGCACCTGATAGGGTCCTATCTATGGGCCAAATTGAACTAAACTGTGTAATTACGCTAATCTGAATTGTTTAAAACGAAGTGAGTAGAAGGAAAAGCACAGCCAAAGTAAAATTGAAAGCTGCAAACCAACAAGAAAGAATAAAACTGTGGAAACAGCATTTCGAAAATCTACTCGGTAACCAACCGAAAGTTTCGCAGGAACCGATCACCAGAATTATCAGTAAGCAATTGTACATTAAACTAGGTCCGTTCACCAAAGAATAACTCGACTCGGTTCTTAGAAAAATTAAAAATAGGATAGCTGCAGGGCTTGACGAGATTCCCCCAGAAGTATGGAAGACCAGACAATTCGACGACACTGCAACGCAGTCTATAATCAAAATCCGATAGACAGATGGATGAAGGGATGCATACTCCCCTTCCCTAAAAAGGGTGAGCTCTGATTAGCCAAAAACTACCGAGGCATAACACTTACATCCATAGCAGCCAAAATGTTCAATGCCTTACTACGAAACCGCATAGAACCCAAAATCGACAACATTCTTAGGAAAAACCAAAATGGCTTCCGAAGAAATAGATCCACGACCTCACAAATATTGACCATCCGTAGAATCCTTGAAGGCGTACGGGCAAAAAACCTACAGGTGACATGACTATTTATCGTCTTTACCAAGGTCTTCGATTCCATTCAAGGAGGGAAGATGGAACAAATCCTACTAGCATACGGCCTACCAAAAGAAACCGTAGCAGCAATAACGATTCTCTACAGAAACACCAAAGTGAAAGTACGTTCACCGGATGGAAACAGAATACTTCGACATTGTAGCAGAAGTACTACAAGGGGTCACGCTCCATACCTCTTTCTCATCTGTCTAGACTACGTGCTTAGAACTTCGATTGATAAAATCAGAGAAAACGGCATCGAGCTGAAACAGAAAAGAAGCTGAAGGTACCCCGCAAAAACAATTACCGACGCCGACTACACCGATGACATAGCGTTACTGGCGAATACACCCAACCAAGCCGAAACACTACTACATAGTTTGGAACGAGCCGCCACAGGCATTGGCCTCCATGTCAATGCACACAAAACTGAATATATGTGCTATAATCAAACAGGTGACATTTCCACACTAGACGGAATCTCTCTGAAACTCGTAGACAAATTCACCTACCTAGGAATCAGCGTCTCATCAACCGAAAATGACATCGACACACGGCGAACGAAGGCATGGACAGCTATCGATAGGCTTTCGATCATATGGGAATCAGACCTGACCGATAAAATGAAACGTTGTTTCTTCCAGGCAGCAGTCATGTCGATACTGCAATATGGATGCACTACTTGGACGCTAACTAAACGGCTGGAGAAGAAGCTAGACGGCAATTACACAAGAATGCTGCGAGCAATATTGAACAAGTCCTGGCGGCAACACTCCACAAGGCACCAACTATACGGCCACCTGCCTCCTATCACGAAAACTATCCAAGCTAGACTAACCAGACATGCAGGACACTGCTGGAGAAGCAAGGGCGAGCTCATAAGTGATGTACTCCTGTGGACCCCCGCATATGGCCAAGCAAAAGCAGGACGACCAGCTCGAACATACATACAGCAGCTATGTGAGGATATGGGATGTAGCCCTGAAGACCTGCCAGAGGCGATGAACGAGAGGGAGAAGTGGCGAGAGAGGCTCAAGGATATCCGTGCTAGCGGCTCGACATGATGATGATGATGATATTTAAGCGAACACTAAAGTGTTCACAAATGGTCCGGGGACCGGGGTTCAATACCAAGTCGAGTCGTACCAAAGACTTAACAAATCGTACTTGATGCTACCTAGCTTAAAACTCAGCAATATAAGGTTAGGATCAAGGGTAAAGTGGAACAATCCAGGGAATGGAATAGTGCCCTCTCCTACACTTTGGTGTAGTAGCTGTTGAAAAGGGAGCCTTTGGGTCATCCTCGACTAAGGACGCTAACCTTTACTTATATTTAACCATGTGTAAACAAAACCTGTACTTATACGAAATTTTTATCAAAATGACTTAATTCGGCGTTAAATGACCCCAAAAGGGTTAGTATGCCGTAAAACAAAATAACCTACCAACCAACTTGACTATTTCCAGCAAAGTGGCTTCTCACTGAGTGTCCCTTATACATTATATATATATATATATATAGAGAGAGAGAGAGAGAGAAATGCTCATGTGTTATCGTTGCAGGAAATGGACACAGCAACCCGATTTCAAATTCTGGACAAGGCCATTTTTATTTGGTGTGGCTCCACTCCGGAAAATCTGGCAAGAGTAGATTATCCCTTCATTTTCATTATACCAAGATGCACTCTGTCCCGAATTTTTTTCTTTTTTTTAAATGACATATTAACTTTCGTGGGTTATCTATTGCAAGAGATGTCTTTTAGAAGAATAGTCATCATCATGTCGTGCCAGCAGCATGACATGACGATGCTTTGTCCGTATCCATGTAGTTTATTATAGGCTTTGTCAGTATCCATGTAGTTTATTATCGGCTTTGTCAGTATCCATGTAGTTCATCCATATAGTAGAATTGACAGGACTGCTGCTTGGAAAAAAAAAACAGTAGTCGGACTCTTATCCTCTTATATCTGGGAAGATAAAGGGTCAGACCCCACGTAGTAGTGTCGTTTAGGATCCCATCTATGGATCGAATACATATGTTTAAAGATACTCGTATTGGTTTGGTTTTATGGCATATCAACCATTCTAGGTTATCTACTGCCAAATCCATTTCTATACATGCAAACAGTTCTATTTCAAACAATTCAGTTTATTTTAAGTTCACAGTTTCAAAGTCAAAAAACATTTCCTTTTTAAACAATTCAGTCAGGATCAAGTACGCAATCCAAATATCAAAACAGTTCTGTTTCAAGTAATTCAGTTTAGCGTAAGTAAATACAGTTTTAATTTTAAAAAACAGTTCTTTTTAAACAATTCAGTTTAGCCTAAACAAAAAGGTTCCCCTTCAAACTATTCAGTTGAGCATAAGTAAGCAGTTTAAATGTCAAACAGTTCTATCTCAAACAATTCAGTCTAGTATTAGTACACAGTTTAAATGAGAAAACAATCCTATTTCAAGCAACTCAGTTAAGCATACACAGTTTAGTTTTATTTAACCCATAGATAGGAGCCTATAAAGTGCTACCTCTACGGGCCAGAGTTAACCTGGGAGCAGTAGCAACGAGGGGGTGTTCCACATTCCCCAAAGCTCCAGCAATACTGGAACCTCGCCATCAGATTGTTTAGTGTCATATCTGGGACACTTGTTTGAGGGGATTTTACCCTCCCTGTAGAGAAGCAGTCTGTGTATTCTACAGGTCCAGCCGACTGAGCTGTATACAGTGTTGAATGTAAAAACAGTTTTATTTTAAACAATTCAGTTTAGCTTAAGTTCGCAGTTTAAATGTTAAAACAGTCCTATCTCAACAAACACAGTTTAGTTCTATTTGACCCATAGATAGGACACTATCAAGTGCTACCATTCCGGGCCAGAGTGAACCTGGGAGCGATGGTAATAAAGGGGAACTACCGAGGTATAGCCTTTACATCTATAGCGAGAACTACCGAGGTATAGCCCTTACAGAACTACCGTGGTATAGCCCTTACATCCATAGCGGCCAAGATCTAAAATGTAGATTCCCCAAAACTTCAGCATTACTGGAACCTGACCATCAGATTGTGTAACGTCATTTTCAGGATATTCGTTGAGGTTGGGGTCTTATTTCTCTGCAGAGATTCAGTCGGTGTATTCTACAATATTCGTATTGGATGGGAATATTTGATCCCATATAAGTAAATTGTTTGTATTAATTACTACAAGCTATAATTGTTTGCTCCTCACGAGCTAAGTAACGTATGCTAAAAAGAACAAACTGAATACACCCAAAATCAGATCAATAAGATTTGAGACTCAGCTGAAGATAAACAATCTAGGATACCATGACAGACGATAAACGAAGTGAGCAGAAGGAAAAGTACTGCGAGAGCTAAGCTGAAAGCTGCCTAACCAAGAAGAACAAATACACCTGTGCAAACAACATTTCTAGAATTCACTCGGAAAACCTCCGAAAGATACGCACTAACCAATCACACAAATTATTACTAATCAACTATACATTAAGCTAAGACAGTTTAATCAAGAAGAACTTGATTTAGTACTAAGAAAAATTATAAATTGGAAAACTGCAGGACTTGATGAAATACCCCTAGAAGTATAGAAGACAAGGGAATTCGACGATATACAGCTCCGATACTGTAACACCGTATATAACCAGAACACACTAGACAGATGGACAAAGGGATGCATCCTCCCTTTCCCCAAGAAGGGTGACCTCGGAATAGCTAAGAACTACCGATGTATAGCCCTTACATCCATAGCGGCCAAGATCTACAATGTTCTACTATGCAACCGCATAGTACCTAAAATTGAGAAAATACTTAGGAAGAGCCAAAATGGCTTTCGGAGAAATCGATCCATTGTTGCATATTGACCCCGGCCAAGCTGTCAAAAGAAGAAATGCTCCTGTGTAAATAACAGGTGCATCCGGTCGAAGATATCAGGAGATCAGGGGCGACCTTGATTGTCGTAGGGTTGAATTGAGTGCGAATTGCGACGCTCGCAGGAAGTAGGTGGACGTCAAATTATTATATAACCCCGGTGACAGGAAGTTCAGATCAGTTGGAGAGAAGATGCTGGAATGAGAACCATGTCCCGGCGGATGCTGGGCTCCCAGGCCCCCGGTTGAGCAGCTCAGGAGAATCGGAAAGATATATTGTTATAGCCAGAAGAGTGGTGGTCAAAATGTTGCAGTTCTGTTCAGTCTCTAACTCCCTCTCACACACAACCCTTCAATAAAGTGAGAGGTATATTTTTCTAAACAACTGTGTCCGCTCGTCATTATAGTGTTGAATATGCATCTGCATACGAGTTGGCAACATCCATGACATCATCAATTTTGACTATCCGTCGAATTCTAGATGTTCGTGCAAAAAAACTCGAAGCAACACTATTTTTCATCGACTTTTCCAAGGAATTTGACTCCGTACACAGGGAAGGTGGTGCAAATATTTTTCGTCAACGACCTCTCCAAAGAAACCGTCACCGCCATAATGATGCTATATAAAAACACGAAAGTAAAAGTCCGTTCACCAAATGGAGACACCGACTACTTCGACATTGTTGCAAGTGTGCTTCAGGGAGATGCATTAGCCCCATACTTGTTTATTATCGGCCAAGACTACGTGCTTAGATCGTCTACAGATTTAATGAAAGAAAATAGTTTCAAACTGGCAAAGCAAAGAAGCAGAAGATATCTCGCACAAACTATTACGGACGTAGACTACGCCAATGACATAGCGTTTCTAGCAGATCCATGCTACATCCCTGCTACATAGTTTGGAACGAACAGCTGGTGGCATTGGCTTCCGTGTCAACGCAAACAAAACAGAATACATGTGCTTTAATCAAAAAGGCGATATCTCCACTCTAAAGGGTGGTCCTCTGAAACTAGTGGACAAGTTCGCCTACCTTGGAAGCAGTTATCACCAACCTAGAATGACTAGAAAAGGCATATCGTTAGGTTATCGGTCATGTGGAAGTCATACTTGACCGATAAAATAAAACGCAGTTTTTTTCCAAGCAGCGTTCGTATCAATTATCTATATGGATGCACCGCATGGATCCCAACTAAACGTATGGAGAAAAAGCTTGACGGCAATTACACAAGAATGCTCCCAACTGTATTGAACAAGTCTTGGAGGCAACTTCCTACAAAACTGCAGCTGTACAGCCACCTACCACCCATCACGAAAACTATCAAAATTAGACGAAGCAGACATACGGGACACTACTAAAGAATTAAGGGTAAACTCATAAGCGATGTACTCCAGTGGACCCCTTCACATGGACAAGTAAGGGTTAGACGACCAATTAAGAACCTATATACAACAGCTCTGAGCTGATACAGAATGTAGCCTGGAAAACCAAGCGGGAGCGATGGACAATAGAGACGAGTGGCGAGAGAGGGTTATGGAAATCCGTGCTAGCTACAGAACATGAGGATCATGATGATAATATTCGTTTACTGAAGACTATCAATAGTTGTAATTTAAGAAACTTTTGCTTAGACGTGGTACGATGCTGTGAGACTCGAACTTACTCGTGAAGGTTTGCTTGTCTAGCTTGCAAACCATTACACCCAAATTCTAACCCCACCCCACTATTATTAATAATTGCTCGAAACTATGTAACAGTATGCAAACAAATTACAATTATTAAACATCAATAATTCCTTAAAACCATATAGCTGTGCGCAAATTATTAGTATCAGATAGGAATACTTGAAACCATATTACTGTGTTCAAATTATTTCAGTTAAAAGCTCCTAAGAAATAACTACACGAAAACATCAATGAAAATGTACAATTATCGTGATTTCCTAGCCTCTAGGCATGAATAACCCAAGAAGAGTTGACATCCGGTAAATACCAGATGATCTAATAAGCAGTCATTTTTTCCATTTGAATAGCGGGATATTCTAGACAAGGATCCTTATTTTTATTCATTTTTAAATTCTTTCATTCTATGACTTACAAAGGGGTTAAAAAATTTCGAATGAATAAAGGATCTTTAACTCTCTTAAAATACTCTCTGTTATTTTTGAAAGGCGGTTTTTTTTTTGTTTTTTTGTTGAAAAAATCATTCTTTACAGATCGGGTAGATAGGAAAATTGCTATTGACCAATCTTTTCACACATACATAGAAAAAAGTTCTGTACTGGGAAACAGTCGGGTTGAGGGTGGTGTTAAAGGGTTGGGCTCGAGTGTAGCCATCTCGAAACAAAGGATTTTACGAAGTAGGGAGCAGACTGCTAGCCCAGGTAAACTGATTTGAGAGAGAGAGAGAGAGAGAGAGAGAGAGAGAGAGAGAGAGAGAGATAGGTGGGGTCAGGTGGCGTTTATTTGTCTGTAAGCCAGTGCGCATGCGTGTAATGGAAAATAAGGGCTAAAAGACGGAAGGAAGAGTAAGATATAGTGAAATAATTATAGTTGTATAGTTTAAAAAACAGTGGGAGAGAGAAGGGAGGGAAGAAAAGAAAATGAGAAAGAGAGAGAGAGAGAGAGAGAGAGATGGGGGATGTGTTAGACGAGAAAGAAAAGGAGAGTGAGAGAAAGAATAAAAAGGTGGGAGATAAAGGGAAAGAAGGCTTGTGAGATTGAGAGTGAAAGCAAGGAAGGATGAATGTTTTCACCAAAGCATTTAAAACGTTGAAACAAAGGACTTTGTTTTATAAAGCAAAATTAATTTTACAGATCTTTACAGTTGTCTGTGGTAACCCATCGGCATTTGATTGCTAATATCAGATCGTTATTTAAAAAAAAATCAGTGTCGAATCTCAAGTTATTTTTTGTTGATGTTTTAGATATGCGTGTAAAATCTGGATATTGATGCACCTCTACCAATCGTTCACGTTTTTATATATATATATATATATAGACAAAAGAAAAAAAGGGAGAAAAGCAAAAGAAGAACATGTCTGTCTTCCGAACTTCTCCATCAGATACCCCATTCTCAGTAAGGCTTTCTTCACCAACTTCCTTCTGTCAAGAGATGAAATGTTCTAATAATTTCCGTAGTTTAAAAAAAAAACTAAACCACTTCCCATCGAAAATACAAAAAGCCCACAAACAACAATTTTTTCGAAAACACGTAAGGAGTATAAAAATAATGATAATAATAATAATAATAATAATAATAATTCGAGATAGAGATGGATCGATAAACAAAATAATGGGCAAATACAGTAGACTAATACAAAAAGAGAACAAATCTAGGCACAACTGGGTGGGGGAGCTAGACCATTGTACCAGAATCTGTTCTAGAAAAGGAAACACAACTGGCACAAAAGGAATAGGCGCGACTGTGTGGGAAAAGTGATCCAGTTAAGATCCCAGCCCTGAGTCAAATATATGAAAATTATTAGTAACGGATAAGAATATTTGAAACTATATATGTAATAATTATTTGTATTAAGAATAGTTACTTGAAACTGCAATCCTTTATAAAAGGATAATTATTAGTTTCTGGAAACCATCGAGCTGCTGGCAAGAAAAAAAAAAAAAAAAAATAGAAGAAAATTGAATATCTCTTTAGATATCATCATCATCCAATCAACAAGGTTGAAACATTTTTTAAGACAAGTGAATCTGTAATCGCAACATAGAGAGCTTTTCGAGCTCATTTTGTCTTACGACGGAATGATGCTGTTCCGGATAGAATTCTCAACCCATAGCAATATCGATTGTCTATCCAGAACAGCATCATTTCGATGTAACATAAAATGAGCACGGAATTCTATCTGTGTACCAATTACAGATTTACCAGTCTTACAGAACATAGCAAAAAAACTTTAAACAAGCTATGAATGGTACGCACTAGTCGAAGTCATGATTGTAACCAATCATATATTTTAAAAAATGGTCTGACATTAGCAAGATGGAGCTACCATTGCCACTTGCCTAAGTTCACTTGCACCACTAAGCAGTCAATTTAAAATGCAGGAGGTATTTCTCTCGTAGGGTGTATCAATTTATAATCACCTGTCTTTGCTTTCATTTACAGCGGGACTAAGCGAACATTTCACGTTTTTGAAAGCCTAATTTGAAGTTAGCCTCGACAAAATGTCAAGTTTAAATTATAATAAGTAGGACATATACAATTTAAAAGAAATGTAAAAAAAGAAAATAAATAAATTACAAACCTTATGAAGGTCTTTAAAAATTTTTGAAGATTGATTTTTTTCCTTTTCTTTTCGAGAAAGAATCGGGATGTCAGATTCGAAAATGAAATTGTAAAATTTTAATTAGTCTTTCGACAAAAGATTACATTTTTAAAGGATCACATTTTTAAAAGGATCACAATTTTAAAGGATCACATTTTTGTTTGTTATTTAAATTTTTCTAGATTGCTTTTTTTTATTTCTTTTTTTTTTTTTTTGCGAGAAAGAATTGGGATGTCAGATTCGAAAATGAAATTGTTGAATTTTAATTAGACTTTCGACAAATGCCGTGGAAGGGAGAGCTTAATGGTTTTAAAAGCAACAGGTTTCTACACAGTTGAACTACAACACTAACCTAATTGGTCAGCAACTAATTTTTCTAAAGCTCAGTCCGCAGGGTCTGTAAAATACTCCAACTGCATCTCTGCAGTGGGGTAAGACTCTCGCCTCCAACGAGTGTCCTGTTTATGACACTAAACAATCTGATGGCGAGTCTCTAGTAATACAAGAACATTGAAGAATGCGGAATACCTCTTCATTGCAGTTGCTCCCCGGGCCACTCTGACCCGGAGTGTCAGCACCTGATAGGCGTCTGTCTCTGGGTCAAGCGGAACTGTTTGAGATTTAAACTGAGCGCAAACAAATGACTGCTGCTAAATTGAATTGTTGAAAATAGAACTGTGAAGCAAAATTGATAACAAGGTAATCCAACTAGAAGGAGAGATTTATTGAGAAGCAAAGTCAACACTATAGCGTTTCGGTTCTAGTGAACCACCATCAAGACTTTGAGGGGTGATATTAGTGATGTTGAAAAATGCAAAATACAAACACCTAGGGAAAATTTGTATTTTGTACTTTTAAACAGCCATCGTTGATTTAACGACACTAATATCATCCCTCATAAGATCATACTTTTAAGTATTGGTCTCCAGTTGTTGGGTCGCACTTCGGCCGGACGTGTTTGATCTTGGCACAGATCTGGCCGGGTGTGCCTCGGCACTGGTTATTTCTTTCAGCCTCAGGGGGCCATCCCCCCAGGCTTTACCCCATTCGGGGGTTGGGTTTATTGCCAGGTGCCTGAGGCACCCCTAATAAGGGTAATGCCGACGGGACCATCGGTATTTTTGGCCATGCCGGGCGCGTGTGGGCTTTGCCCTGCCACCGGACCCACCTTAAAAAGGTCTTGTGCCATATTCGTCCGGTGGTGGGACGGATGATAAATCCCAATATCATCACTCATAGTCTTGATGATGGTTCACTCGAACCGAAACGCTATAGTGCCGACTTTGCTTCTCAATAAATCTCACCTTGTACTTGAATTACCTTGTTATCAATTTTGCTTGACATATTGTCGGATTACACTCCATTATTTACTTCAAATAGAACTGTTTAATCGTTTGACTGTAAGTTGATAAATAACTGATGTTTAATTGAATTGTTTGTGATACATAGCAATACTTGGAATCATTTAATTGTATGCAAAGAATGATTTATAGTAAATAGAATTATTCGTATTAGATAAAAATACTTGAAACCATATAACTGTGTGCAAAGAAAAAATGAGCACTGGCTCATTTAAAAATGTTATATACAAAATGTGTTTACAAATCATATATATTTAGTATATATGTATTGACAGGATTTGGCATTAAATAACCTACAACGGTTGACATACCATAAAACCAAACCAAACCAAACCAAACCTAATTTTTCTAAGTTGATGCTTGAGCTTAGGAAAAAATATCTTTAAAAAATCTTTTAAACGATGACAAGCACTTGAAAATCTTGTATAATAAGTATTACATAATAATACTATAATACTGTACTGTATTTGTTGACATTTGGCCATTGCAAAAAAAAATTACCGTTATATATGTATTGGATATGCCAACATTTCTATAAATTTGGGACTCTCTGATGATTTTGGCCGAGGACCCACAAGGAGGTAAATCCCGCCCCGAATACGTTTGGTTTAATGGCATATTAATCTTTGTAGGTTATTTAATGCCAAAGCCATTCTCCTAGAAGAACAGTAGTGGTGCTATTTAACCCATAGCTAGGAGGATAAGGGGGATCATACCTTTCCCGAGGGTATTTGCCCGAAAGGGAATGTAATAGCGTGACTGGTGTTCGAACTTGCTTACTACGATTCTGCAGTCCATCGCTTTAACCATTACACCACGAGGACACCCGCCCCGAATACATTTAATGTCAGGTTTAATTTTCCTAAGTTGATGCTTGAGTTTTGAAAGAATATATAAGAAAAAGCTTTTAAATGATGACAATTTTATTGTTATCACATCGTCATAGTTTTATCAAAATACTCTTCTCGTTACAAAAAATAAACGTCTGCTGCATCACTGAGGTCTTAGACAGGATGCGGCAGATATGCCTACCACATTTTAAACTGTCATCTGTATGGTGCAAATGAACTTAGGCAAGTGGTAATGGTAGCTCCACCTAGCTATTGTCTTATATATTTTAAAAAAATTTTTAAACTTTAGGTACCATCAGTTACAATCATGGCTTGGATTGTTGCACGCTGTTTTGCAGTAGAACCTTTTTTTAAACTGGTGAATCTGTAATTGCAACAAAGAGAACTTTTCGTGTTCATATCATGTCATGTCGGAACGATAGACATCTGGGTAGAATTTTCAAGCCATTGAAGTACTGATTTTCTATTTTTAATATATAGGGTGTAGCTGGTATTTGCGGTTACTTATATGTTAGATTAATACTGTATTCTATAAACTTTTACTGTTTTTATTTTTCAGAAATTAATAATGACAGAACCTACGCTAACAAACGAAATGAAAAAGTATGCTGTGATTGTAACATTAAAAGCTGATCATGGGAATTTAGAAGTTGAACATTTTCTCAGAGTTGCAAAATTGTTTGGCCACAAAATACGTAAAGGGTTAGAAAAAGAAAATGATAACGTAAGGTCTGTATCAAAACATTAAAAAAAAACATTCCACAAGCTCCGATTCAATGAGAATACCCGAATTTATTCATAAAGTTAAGCAGATAATTAATGAAAACCGAGGTCAATCAATAAGGTCAATTACAAAAAAGGTTGCATGTGTCTAAAAAGACAACCAGGACTGTTTATGAAGACATTCGATACAAATTCTACATTATGAAGTGACGTCATTTTATTTCTGAAAAATCGAATGAAAACTGCTTAAACAGATCCAAAAGATTTTTAAACAAATTCAAAAATCCTGCTGAAGAAAGAATAAATGGCCAATCATCTGCACGACCACAATACCCCCACCATCAGGCCTCTTAATTCTCCAGATCTCAATCCACTGGACTATTATGAGTGGTGCGTTGCTGAGAAGGAGGTTAATGAACATCCCCCAAACGCCAAAGATTCTTATAGTTCGAGTAATGTCTGGCATGAATAAGGAGCAGTTAATCAGAGTTTGCAAGAGATTTCGACCTCGTATAAGGCAATTATTGAGGCTATTGGTGGTTTTATTGAATAAGATTAATCAATCATTAGCTAACTTCTATGCGTGTTATTTATAGTCAAATACAATTATCTTCTTTTATTCAATGAAGTGCTTTTCTTATCCATAAAATCTGTCTTCAAATACCAACTGCACCCTATATATATATATATATATATATACTTTTTACCGATATTTAGATGACTTTATTTTTAATCATACCAAACTGCATTATATATATATATATATATAGGCTAACCATAGTCGATGGCAATCCGAAAGCTCGATAGCTATTACACCAAGATGTAGGGGAGGACGCAACTCCTTTCTCTGGATTACTCCACTTTACCCTTGATGCGTACTTTATAATTCTGAGTGTTAAACAACGCGGCATCAAGTTTCATTTTTGAGTCTGGTATGACTCGACCTGGGATTGAACCCCGATCTCCCGGACCATTGGCGAACATTTCAATCATTATACCAATGAACCAGTTATAAGAATTTTCATTTTTGGTAACTGGATATCAATGCTATGGAGTTTGGTGATAAATGATACATTACAACATCCGTTATGAGTGTATAATGTTACACCAATAATAATAAAATCATGGTAAATTTAGCTTTGAACTAATGAACTTTTATTAATCCTATTTACCAACCCCTCCGCTCGGGCAGGATATGACACAAGGTCAATTTTTAAGCGGAGTTTAACAGGTTTGAATTCACAATTTTCCTTCTCCTAGACTAGTTGCCTCAACCAGGCTGAAAAACCTAGTCTGTCCTACTATTTACCCATAGCTGGAGGGAGAATAATTGGATTTATACCTTTCCCAAGGGTATTAATGCTATGTGAAATGCAATCAGTCTCGTCCAGGATTTGAACTCGTGTCACCGTGTTCATTTCCTACGACGTTAACCACTACACCACGGGCACTTTTATTAATGAAATATTTGGAGAGTACTTATTTATGAACAATACTCTCCCCACACCCCTCTCTCTCCCACTCGCTCTCTCTTTCTCCATATACATATACGTATGTAATATTTCTCAAAATATGACCCGGTACTTCTAATATATATATATATATATATATATATATATATATATATATATATAATAGATGATTTTGTTATGTTACCAGTTAATTTTTCGCTGCTTCTTTTGTGGCAAATCAATTCTTTTAAAAATCAATATAAAATAAAAAAATTGGAAATTTTCCCAATAACTTTTCTCCAAGCGATGACCCTTAAATTGAAACTACCAACCAAAAATATTCTTGTTCTAATTATATATGCATATATACATCCATATATATATATATATATATATATATATATATATATATATATATGCATTATCTTTTTATACGTATATATACCGTATCTTATATATATATATATATATATATATATATATATATATATATATATATATAAAATACGGTATATATATATCGTATTTTAATTATACAGATATATACTGTATTTAATATATATATATATATATATATATATACCGTATTTTATATATAAATATATATATCGTATTTTATATATATACTGTTTTTTATGTATATATATATATATATATATATACTTATATATATGCCGTATTTTATATATATATATATATATATATATATATATATATATATATATATATATATATATATATATATATATATATATATATATATCGTAGTTTAAATATGCATATATATACTGTATTTTATATAAACATATATACACCATATTTTGCGCCATATAAGACTCATTGCTTACAAAGGTATTTAGTGGACCAACACTAACTGCAGCCCAACACCCACCCACCCCCCAAAAAATTCAGTAGATAACCCTCAATTGATAATACCAGCTAATGAGAAACCTTGTGATATCGAAAATAAATTAATTTAATGCTAAATGGGTGTCACATATGCCGAAAAATACAGAATATACGAGAGGGAAATTGTCGTAGGAAATGGGCATGGAGACCCGAGTTCAAATGCTGGACGAAACTGTTTTCATTTCACATTGTTATTAACCTTGTGATAGTCATAAATCCACATATTTTCTCTTCATCTATAGTAGAGCAGTCTGTGCTCTTAAACCCCGGAATGGTAACTGGTCTAGAAAAACGAAAACTGGAAATTCTACCAGCCAATGTCCGCATTAAAAAAATGACCACGCGTTTGGGTTAGTTAAGGACACACACACACACACACACATATATATGAGGGGCCAGCTTTATGCCAATCAGATCCCGTACCAAAGTTAAGTTATATATATATATATATATATATATATATATATATATATATATATATATATATATATATAGAGAGAGAGAGAGAGAGATGGTATGGAATTTAGTCTTTTAAATGATTTGTTTTAGACAACAAATATGGCGATACCAAGAATTTATTTTGGTTCCACAAAGAATTTTTTTTAAACTGCATAAAAAAAGTCAAACTTAGTTTTCTGGAAAAAGAATAAGTAAATAAAAAATCTGTACACTGTAAGGGTGAATGAGTATTCAGAACAGAAACTGAAGACTTGTTTTTAGATTTTCATCTTTTTGTTTTTTACTGTTTTTACTTTATTATTTTTGTGTTTGTTTTTTTTTAAGGTAAGGTTTACTGTTTAGTGAAAGGAGTAAAAAAAAAAAAAAAAGAATG